>OY979698.1:102008436-102388436 GCA_963855945.1 Thereva nobilitata
ACATTCTTTTATTATATTTGTGTTCATGTAAATTCTGACTTTAACAGAAACCAGCTGCCTACACACAAAGTCTACTCTATTCGTCTGTGAAAAGGGCATTTTTTGAATATGGTAGAAATTTTGTTTTTTTTTGGATTCTAACAGAAAATTTACCTGAAAATACTAAATAATAAATATTTTAAGGTGCCTTAAGAATCAAATCACGATTCATGGGATTACACTGAAGCTTTTTAGGAAGCAGAGTCTTCAACTGTCTTACCATCTCGTTTTTTTTCTGTATTTTGTCTACAAAACCCACGTTGCCAGGATTTAGTCAGAAAAGCTTCATCTTATTTCTCCCACAAAATACAAAAAAAAACAACAAAAACAAAATGGTTGGTAAAAGTACATTTCGCATTTTGGTTAGGATCCCTCATGTGTGTGTGTGTATCCATTAAGATTTTGAAGTGCCAATCTAGCATTCAAGCTTCCATTCCGCTAAAAGGAACCTGAAAAATGCATAAACCTTCCCTCGGTAATCCTCATATCCTGAAAACCAGAAACACACCCCGAAAACCTACTCACGTAGTCAGCAGCCACAACAAGCCCCTATTTACTCCGAAGAAAAACAAAAAAACTTTTATTATTCATTTTGTTCCGCAAATTCTCACACCACATCCCTCTTAGCCTACACCATTACCATCAAAACCCACCACACCCACTACCAGCCACCCTTCAACCCGCCCTACCACCCTACCACCCTACCACCTGTTCATTCAGTAGGGCTATTTTGGACGGTTTAACACATGCAGACTTTTGTCCCTTTCCCATTACAAACATGAAGGGAAATTTCTCAAGGGATTTAGACAGGCCAACCTTATATCCTCCAGGTGTGTAGTCTCCATTCTTTATGGCTGTCGTCTGCGAGGATTTTTAGTAAGGCATTAAGCGTTTATATCCTCGCTGTTGTTGCCACTCATATGTGGCATAATTCATAAATGTTTCTCTCTTCGTTTTTTTTTTTTGGAGACGGGACAGCAATGGCGGCAGATTATGTTTACCTTGGGACTCAGATATGGTGATGCATTTGTACCATTATTTTCTAGTCTGATGATGATGATGAAAAAAGGATTCGTTTCGGTTAAGGATGCAAATGTAAGGACATTTGTTTCGAGGTGAATTCAAGCTGGGATTTTTTGTTAACACAAATTTTACATTTGTGTAGACACAATGTTTACAAAATCTCCAGCCTAGCTTTCTTATTTGCTTGACAACCGGAAACAGGTTTTGACCTTCGTACCTTTCCCCCCATAGGTTCCAATTTCATCCTATGACACAGGGTTCCAAATTTCTTCCCATGACACAGGGCGTATGAGACATAGTTTGGCAACCCTAACTTCTACGTTCTCTATTCAAGCCTATCCTTCCATTGAAGATTTGGTCTATTTCACAAAAGCAACATATACATCTTCACCTGTACCGATACTAGCGTTGAAATGGTCCTACCCTATATACACACGGAGAACCCTTTCTTCAAAACCGCTACGAAATCGAAGTGCCTTTTGTCGTCCACCTCAATTTTGCAACACAAGATATGTGGCGTCAAGATACATGGGGTGCGTCGATTCTGCAGAAGACAGCCTGTTCGTACCTGAGGCTACGGGAAGTGGGTTTATGGAGATTCCTTCCCATGGTAGACTTAAAAACATTACAGCCTGTCTTACTCTGCCAGTGTCTTCGATGCGGAACTGCTGGAGACTCTTCAGTAGGTATCGGGTCAGTTGGGCGTGAGAACTAGGTAATGCCCCTGTAGTACAGTACAGATGTAATATTGATGCGCCACTAATTCTTGCCAGGATGATTTTTCATAAATCATTAATGGAGCATAAAAGAAGCTCAACTCTAAATTTGAGTAAAATTTCTAGTAGACGTTTTTTGGAAAACTCAAAAAGTTTTTGAAAAGCGCTTTTCTCTGAATCTACGCATTTTAGAAAAAAGTTTTTTAAACAAAAAATGTAGAGGACATTATTACCTACAATTTGTGTCATAGAGGTCATACTGTATAACTTCAAATACAGAAGCTAGATGGCGCCAAAATTTCCAAAAAAGGGTTTTTTCATTTTTTGTCCCAGAAGAAATGATATTTTTTACAAAAGTGTAAATCAGTAAATTGTTCCTCTTAAAAATGTCTACAACACTTATTTAAACTTTTTTTTCCTCCGACTTACCGCTACGCTGCGTAGTTAACGGTCCTATTGTTAGTAAGAAGCGTCCATTTTTCAGTTGCTTTGCGAGTTAATGCAGCATAAACGATTTATTAAAAATCATCCATCCAAGAATTAAAGAAGCATACCCCGATTTTTCAGTCCATCTGTACTGTACAACTGTGCTGAAAGCCGAGTCGTGTTTCGTGACAAGTCGTTTGAGTTGAAGAGAGTGACGTTTCAGTCGAATTACCACTTTCAGCGCAGGGGCCTAGAGTGGAAATGCTAAGTTGATTTTAGGCCACTGTACTGAAAGTCGTGATTCGACTGAAACATCACTTTCTTTAACTCAAACGACTTGTCGTGTCGTGACGACTCGGCTTTCAGCACAGAGGCCATTGAAAGCTCAAGGACCAGTGACTTGTAAACAAGGGCTTTCACATAGGGCACGCGACTTTTTTACAATTTCCAAGGCCGTGACCTTAAAATTTCAAGGTCATGACCTAGCTCTCACTCCCAAATTCCCCTACACCTACTCCCTTATTAGCGATGTAAACGAACCCAAGGCATGGAGACAGGGTAATCATGTCACCGGTTACCCAACCGACTATCGCGGAACTGTACACGGTCTAAATAACTTTCACTTTTTGTTTTGTTAGGAGGTGCAGGATCGCTTTCCAGGGGCATCGAGCACAGTAACATCGCGAAAAGCGAAAAGGGCGGAATCTTATTTTTAGACTTATTGAGGCACTGGTAAATATTGGAACGAGAAAGCTGACAACCTAGCAAAGCAGTAGTCATATTTGGCGTCCTGAGCATCGGAACCATATCCTGCCAACGGTGGTAAGGAACCCCATCGAGAGATAGGTCGCCAAGGAATACCAGAAATACGGGGATGCTATGACAAAATTCCAAAATGGCTGAAAATTGGACCACAGCTTCCTTGGGACTTTTTAAGAAAACAATTTCGGAATCACAAAAAAAAAACATGGCCGCCGGAGATATCACTTTTTGGCAAAAAAATTACTCAAAAACTGGTTTTTTCGAAAAAAAATTTTGATCAGTCAACACGAAACACTATTGCCTACAAAAAAGCCTCTTGGCATTTTATCGAAAACTTAACCCTTTCGAAGTTATTCAAGGTCAAAGTCACATTTCGGCCAAAAAATACTTTGAATAATTCGGAAAGGTCAAGGTTTTCGAAAAAAATTCAAGAGGGGTATTTTGTAGGCAATAATGCCATTTTGGAATTTTGTCTCCTTTCGTGCGTTTTTTTTGCTAATTTCCCCGGACTAATAGGTGGCATACCTTTTCAATTGATAATTGTCGACTGGGCACCATGCTGGAGTATTTTTCGGAGCTACGCTCCAACTAAAGGAGTTCTATTCTGGGAGAGATCAGTGATATCAAGCAAGGATGCCTGAACAGACTTTGCAGCTGACACACCCTCACTCTATCGTTAGCTTTCCGATTCTAATCCTGGACCGAACACTCAGCTGAAAGTCGAACATCGAGGAAAGGTTGAAGAAAGCCTGCATAACTTTCTACTCCTGTAAAGATATCTTCGGGAAGACATGGGATCCTAAGCCAAAGATGGATTTACACAGCTGTGATACGTCAAATCATCATATATGGCTCGCTGGAGCGGTGGCTAGTGTTGAATATGACCTATAATGTTATAAAGTTAGGAAGTTTGCAAAGGATCGCATCTATGTAGGTATATGACGTTATTGAGTGATGTTACGTATCCAATTCGTTTCAAAACGTTGAAAAACTTTTTATCGCATCCGTAACGATATTTCTTTACATCCAATCGAAAAATCACAGTCACGTCTACAAATTCTTCTTGACTTCAAAAACTGCGCAAATAACCAAAACTGTGCAAAAAAGTACATTTTTTGTTTTATGGTAAAAGACTTGACATTTCGACTGTTGAAGAAATACGAGCCATATTTTTTTTATATAAGCACAAAGGAATAAAAGATCAAAAAAATGAAATGGCATAGAACCAGCACCACAGGCCCTAAATTTAAATTTATACAATTTTACACGAAAACAATCCAAATATAGTCGATGTGCCATTACACTATTTGGGAACGTTTCTGGCTCCTGTGTCGCAAAACCACTCAGGGAAAAACCTCCCGAGCAACGAAGGCAGCACGCACGTGTCACAATAAATTTCAACAAAATAAAGTGAAACCTTCATACGTTTACCTCCGACACAAAAAATAACGTTTTTTTTGCCCTTTTTGTTGAGTAAGGTAAGCGGACAGTAGGAAAAGTGAGAGCTGAAAACTCCCAGGTACCAAAAAAAAAAGTCAGGAATTTTTTACTTGTGTGCGAGGAGAGCACACACTTGAGTCCAACTAGCCATATAAGAGTTGCCGTATACACGTACAAGGAATTCGGAAAAAGCAAACAACCCCCCGGGGTTGAATAAATCGAGCAAAACAAGTGGGTAGGATCTGTGGGGATGTCGCCCTGTCGTGGAGGCTCCTTTTCCTATAAATGAGCCACTATAAGGCCTATATTGCTACTATCCGTTACCTTCCCACCATATTTTGACTACCTGTGGATTCGCTTCCCGTTAGATAATTTAAATAATTCTATTCCAAATTCACCCCTAGGATGAGTGCTGCTCCAGGGATGGCGGGGCTGTAGGCGTTGATGCCATCGAGCATCTCAAACGCGAGATGTTCCTTCTTTTCTGTGATTATGAGATCCTTAGGGCCTCTCTCTCTCTGCCTACGCTGCTGTGCCGTGCTTGGCTCCTTCGGTATTTCTCGAAGGCGGATTTAGTCCTGGAATTGAATCTCCTGTGTGTTCTTGTGCCTATTCGATACCTTGGCGGCCTTCGCATTGTTTTGGTTGCCAGTTTGACGGGTGGTGAGGAATGCCTCGTGTACGGTTATTTTTTTGTTTTTTTGGTTCTTTTTGTTATATTCTTCTTTTCCTTCCCAAAGCCCCCAACTAAGTACACACAGAGAATTTCATGACGTCCTTGCAAACATATTTCATCAGCTTCAGTAAATCGGCTCCTAATTTTGCCTCTGGTAATGTATATATGATAATGTTGGTATTTTAGCAAACGGTAAGACGATCCTGTTTACTCTGGAAATCTTTTTCTATAGGAACGGGAAGGAAGCTGCCAGGATCATTCTTAGTCGCGAAACGATTTTCCATGAATGTAACTCATGCGTTAATAATCAAATTTTGACGTGTATTCTACGAATTTCAAACCATTTCTTCCTTTAAAGTGGGTGGAATGGAATAAATATGTGAAAGATTTTTGGTTCATTTAAACAAAAAAGCGAAGAAAATGGAATGTGCTACCTTGGGAAGTTGAGAAGTATTGCTGAATTTAATAATATGACATGAATAATATCATAATACTTTACCTTTTTATTATGTACGGAGTATAGATGTGTTTCTTTCCAGGATATTGAATCGACAATAACAATGCTGAAGAAGGAACAAACTTATTTTCCAAGTTGTTTTCTTCCAGGTGAGGTAAAACTAGGAATAGGACGAAGTAACGACGGGGTATGGTCCTGAAGAAAATGTCCTTTAACTTTGCATTAAGTTTATTTTCGTCCTATTTTTTTGTATATAGACTTATGCCGGGGCTACACAGTGCGAGTAAGCATGCGAGCTGGCTTAGTCAGTTTCTGCAGTGCAGCTACTTTCACCGTCTGACCGCATCATACGAGTTACTGGGGCTTATCGTGGTAAACGTGCGTTTAACGAAACGCACCGTCTGCGCGTTTCACTTCACCTTAAAAGCGAATCGTGGAAAACGCGTGAATGTAGTCATATTCGAAACGTTTTGAAATCAGCTTGACATTTGTCAAAAAATACAATCTAAGCAAGTTAGATTTTTATTTGAGTATTAAATTCAAAATTTTGTGTGTTTTTAATAATAGTCCGGGGAAATTAGCAAAAAAAAATCGAACGAAAGTAGACAAAATTCCAAAATGGCTGAAAATTGGACCACAGCTTCCTTGGGACTTTTTAAGAAAACAATTTCGGAATCACAAAAAAAAATGGCCGCCGGAGATATCACTTTTTAGCAAAAAATCTCTCAAAAATTGGTTTTTTCGTAATATTTTTTTAATCAGTCAATACAAAACATTATTGCCTACAAAATATCCCTCTTGAATTTTTTTCGAAAACCTTGACCTTTCCGAATTATTCAAAGTATTTTTTGGCCGAAGTGTGATTTTTGAAAAACTTTGACCTTGAATAGCGTCGAACGGGTTAGGTTTTTGCAAAAATGACAGCAGGGTTTTTTTTGTAGGCAATAACGTTTCGAATTGACTGATCAAAAAAAAATTTCGAAAAAACCAGTTTTTGAGTGATTTTTTTGCCAAAAAGTGATATCTCCGGCGGCCATCTTGTTTTTTTTTGTGATTCCGAAATTGTTTTCTTAAAAAGTGCCAAGGAAGCTGTGGTCCAATTTTCAGCCATTTTGGAATTTTGTCTCTTTTAAATGCTAATTTCCCCGGACTATAAATTTTATTGTGCTTAGAAATTAAAATTATAAATTATGGATACCGTGGCTCTATATATGTTAGAAAACCAAGCTGTCAGGCAAAAATTTAGAGGTACTGGATATTTGTGAAATGGATGAAAGAGTGCTCTAAATTACTTTCCATCAAAGGTTGTGCAGATATGCTGTGGTCTGCACAATATTTGCCTTCATTATGGCATCTCAACCATACATTTTGTCCCAGAAGAAAGTTATTCATCATTAACAAAAGAATCAAATTATGAACCTAGCAATTCTCATTAACACGAAGAAGCTGTGGAAATAAGAAGACGTATTGGTCATTCTTTTCGGTGATTTGTGCTATTTTATAAGTTTATTTGAAAAAAATAGAAACTTTTCAAAAAAATAAACTTTGGCCTTTAATAACAAAATACATGCCTTTATGGCGAAATTAAAATAAATAGACTAAAAATGAAACTATTTAAAACATATTTGCAAATTTAAGTCAAAAGACGGTAAGAAACGTACATCTAGGCCAACAAAACTTCACACACGGGGAACTGCCACCGCACGTTTTGCACGATACCGAAAAAACAATTTCGAAATTAACGTTTAACGTTTTCATCTGCTGCGTTTACTACGATACCAAAATAGAACGTCTGACGTTTCGTTCGCGTTTACGTTTTGGGCGATAAACCCCACTGTCATGTGTGTGTGGGTCAGTACCTCGCATGCGAATTACTACAACATTTTTTGTTTTTACTCGCCTCTCGCCTTCCCACAAGTAGCAGCTCGCATGCGACTCGGACCTCAACTGGCACGGTATTGGGAAATGACAGTAGCTCGTAAACCAGGGACTATGCCATTTTCATGGCATTCTTCGATACTACTGAAATCTTTGAAAGCTACTGACATGCGAGTACGCAAGTGCATCCACTGTCAGGCCTGCAACTCGTACTTGTGTGACCGGGCGAGCAAGTCGAGCTACTGTCATGCGAGTACACAGGTGCAGTAGCTGTCCACTGTCAAGTCAGCAACTCGTATTGTGTATTCACGCCTTAAGAGCCCAAGCCCACCAAGCCTACGTCATTTTCTTAATCTGATATTTGGTATGGTCTATGGCAGTTAAGAACGTATGCACACTCGCTAGCCCCGAGAATGGGCTCTTTTGTTGATAGAGGGGTTGAGGGGTAAAAAGGGATTAAAAATGAAAAAAAGTCTGTCGCTGCATATGTAGGCTCTATTCGGGCTAAATAACCGTTAAATAGTAGTGGCAGAAACTTTTGACCATTTGCACCCTCCCCAAGCCACCCTTTGCTGAACTTGCTGTTTCACCCCTTTGGTTTTGCAACCGCCACTTGAACCTAATGCACTTTTATACTTTAGATTTGAAGGCTAGAACACTTGATCAAGCTCAGCTGTTTCCCCAAACATTTGTGGTATAGACTAGTCTGTTCAAGCTGGGCCGTGACAAGCAACCATACCCTTCTCTTCGCTATCGCGGGAACGTAAGAGAGAACGTGTGTGGCAGACTCACCATCCTCGAGACAAATTCTGCATGTGGAGTACAGCATCACGAGACCGAGGCAAGACGAGATTTTTAAGACTTTGGTCTCGATCTCGGCAAGTCTCGACCATTTCGAGTTTCGTCTCGACTCGCGGGTCTCGCCCATCCTAATCTCGTCTCGTCTCCTCTCGTCTCGTCTCTCGGGGCGAACATAAATTTATTAGCCCATCACGGCTCTTATACTTATAGACTTAACCTATACGTAACCGGCGAGATAACACAAGAGGCAATGTGAATGTACATTAGTACCACATTCCAGCTTTGAAAATATGGCCATGCGCGCTTCATCAGATACTTTATTTTATCAGACTTGTTTGTTATTATTTTGCCGACGAGATCTCGAGCGACCGACGAGATCTCAAGCGAATAATCTCGTCTCGACAAGAATATGTTTGTCGAGACCGAACTTTACCTTCGTCTCGTTTCTCGAGTCGAGACCAAGACGAGACTCTAGAGTTTGTCGAGATCTCGTGATGCTCTAATGTGGAGGGAGTTCTTCGCCCTTCTGATTCGCTGTATATGGCGTTTTGGGGCAAAATGTCCGGTAATGAAGCTAACCAGTATCCCGACTGTCTTCCAGCAGTTCATTTTTTTTATGTGGAAGTGCTAACCTCAGGAATCACCCAGTCCGTTATGTCGTTTGTCACGTCATGGTGCAATTTCTAGCAAAAAAAAGCAAGCTTAGTACGGGGGGGGGGAGGAATTGGTTACGGGTTATGAGTTATGAGGGTCCGGAGGGTGTTGCAGAAGGTGGCGATGAACCCTGCGTTTGAACTCTTGGATGTTGTAGGAGCTCGGAAATACTGACTGCGAGAGATTATTCCACAGTCGAGTTGTTCTATTTCGAAACGAATGGCTATATTGTTGAGTGCGCGAAAAGACCGGTTGCAGGCTAATCTGGTGTTGCGGGTATAAGCTTGCCGTGGAGGAAGGAGAGCATTTATTTCGCCGAAACAGTCGCTATGATAGTAGCGAAAAAAATTTATCAGTGCTGCTACATTCCTACGGTGCACAGTGGGGCAAATAGCACATTTTTTGGACAAACGATAATTACAAAGCGTGGAGCTAATGAAAATTAAAAATTTTTTTCATCTATTCGTTATAAAATTTCGTTTAATTCTAGACAGCCCGAATTTTGAAATTTCAAAATTAAAGATGGCTAATCCAATATGGCGGACATAAATTTTGTAAGTAAATTAAAATTTTTAGCTAAAGATTCTTTAAAATTATAAAAAATTGTTACTTGGGGTTTTTTTTTGGAACCCAAAAATTAATTAATAATAATTAATTTCAATAATTTTAAAGAATCTTTTGATAAAATTTGAATTTACTTACAAAATTTATGTCCGCCATATTGGATTAGCCATCTTTTATTTTGAAATTTCAAAATTCGGGCTCACTAGAATTAAAGGCAATTTTATAACGAATAGTTTAAAACAAAAATTTTAAGTTTCATTAACTCCACGCTTGGTAATTATCGTTTGTCCAAAAAAGTTAGCTATTTGCCCCACTTTGCGGTGGCTCAAGGGGTCGATGGTGGAGCAAACGGTGTCGTCAACGATTAATTTAAGAGCCCTTTTTTGTACTTTATCTAACCATTTCCAAACTAATTTTGCAATGGCATTTCCAACAAAGTTCTGCAATGATTTATGAGTTGACCCAAAATTGATCTAGTTACAACAAGACTTGTGAAGTATCCTAGATTCAATACCTGAAGTGTGTCCTTTAATCCTCAATGGAAGCATCTTTTTTTTTATCATAACACAACAAGCAATTAGCACAGCCTACCAACCATTATTGATGCCAATTATAAAGCTATTTTGCATATATTTGGTGAGTTTTGAGTGCGTAGACCAATATCGTCTAAGTTAACGAAATCAATAATTATTACTTACCAATAAAAAACCAAACATACGCGCGCCCATAGAGTTGTTGTTTATACATTTCACACAAAACTCGGCGTGCTGCAACTACATAGAAAAGGCCTACAATTATTCTAGCATCCTGTCGCCTTAGATTACGTACGGCATCCGCAGGATCGGACAGAAATGATTGTCTTGTAACTATTTCGACGCCAGCTTCCATGCATCGATTCTCAAGGTCTTCGACGGTCTGCAAAAGAAGAATTTTATTTAATATTTAATATAATATAAAAAAAGGAAATTGCATAAATACTTTAGAACAAATGGAAATCCTTTAATTAATTTCTTTTTACTACAATTTTTTACATAATAAAACGATTTAAACAACGACTCAGGATTAAATATGGCAGCTGGGAAAAAAAAATGTATATAAAATATGGCAAAACAAAAGGATTATGCGAGGTGGAAAGGAGAAGCGCTGTCAACTGGAAGTAAAATCATTTTCCATTTGTGTGGTTATATGACAAGCAGATATCACCCCTTCGTCCTTGGTCCTGAAGTTGAAATGAATTGCAGATAAAATGCCTAAGGCCACGGGATGTTGGCCCATTAAGCGGTGGTTGGTAAAAGGGTTTTTTAATTAAAATGTCAGTAAATGGAAACTTCTGTGCGTATAATAAAAAAAAAAAAATTGTATAAAACGGAGGGCATAACACAGTGGAATCATCCTTGCCAAAGGACATTTCTATGTCTTCTCCGCTCTGTACTTTTTTTTAATGAACTCCTATGAGGAAAAATTAATTATAAACAACAGATGTTGGCAAGTTTTTAAAAAAATTTTATTTGTAATTTTGAGGAGAAATTAGAGAAAGATTAACTTGTAAAAAAAACAGGGCTCAGAATGGGGTAAAATGGTCAAATTGTACTTACTTTTTTCTCTCGCTTGACTTTTGGATTTATTTTGCTTGGGTGGGACCTTTTTTTCAGGATTGTTGCGATTAAATGGGGTGGGAACTTTGTTTAAATAAATTCCTTTAATATTTGCTTGGAACAATCAATTTGGTTCCTGGACTATTCATGGCTCAGGATTCCGATTCTGAATCAATGTTTTTCTGGTAGCCCTAATACAGCATCCCGCCGGCTTAAGGCCGATTCACACACATCAGTCAGGTCACGTCTCAGTTACGTCGAAACTAGGCTAGTCGGTGAGGCCCAGATTATTGCTGGAATCGCTTCGTTTTAGGGTGTAGTTAAACACCCTAAGTTTGCCCACAAATTGCTTGACCGCATAACTTTTTAATTAACTTATTGTGAATAAAATAGGCACTTTTTTATATTTCTTTCATTACCTCCGTTCCTGCTAACTAATAGTATAACATATGCTTTGGGAAAGCTCTCGGTTATGAAATTCTCTAAAAAATAAGCCCTGTTAGAAATCGCTAGGTGCAAGGGTGATCTTGCAAATAGCTTCCAAAGTTTTTAAGTCACGTTATTTTCTCTATTTGTTTTCAGGAAAACAAATGCACATAGAAGGCTGAAGATGGTGTTTATATGGTCCCGGCAATGTAAAAAAAATTTCAACAAGATCGGTTCATTAACTTTTGAGTAATTAACGATCTAGTTTCTTTTTTTACTTTAGATAACAATGCTGCCATTTTTTGTAAGATCACTTTTTATAATTGGGAAACTCATTTAGTAAACTTAAGAAACAATTGAAAATGAAATCCCGTTGGAATTTTTGAAAAATCGCAATTTTGATTGATTGGCTCAGTGTCGATAGTGCAATTAGCTTGCAAAGAAAGCATATTTTATGTGTCTGTGCTTCTCGGAACTGACCCAGTAGGAATTCTAGGTAGCACTTACCGATGGAGCACTGATATAAGCAGTCATCTGGCAAGGGGTACTCATATTTTCTTAGGTGTTAGAAGAGCCCTTATATAACGCATTACAAGAGAAGGCAGATGGTAAGGGGTAATCCAGAATTAGACCCAAAGAAGCTAGAAATTTGCCCGATGACTCATTTGTTTTCGTATTTTTGTAATGGTATTTGTAACTGCTCTACGATCGAATCATCGGGCAAATTTCTAACTTCTTTGGGTCTAATTCTGGATTACCCGTTACCATCTGCCTTCTTTTGTAATGCGTTATATAAGGGCTCATCGATGAGCAGTTCTGTACGTACTCAAAGGAAAGTAAAAAAGTAAGGCCTTAACTCCTATGACATCGTGTGTAAAAATAAGGGCTTCTGTAAGGGGTATGGTAAGGCCTACCCCTTACTAGTAAGGGCTCATTTCAGTGCTTCTGTAAGTTTACAAGTCCTACTGGGGACGTAACTGAGACGTGACGTGACTGGTGTGTGGGAATCGCCCTTTAACCGGTTACCACCAAAGGGTAAATTTTAAGAACAGTAGTACCCACCTACGATTTTTTTGAAATTTTTTTTGTATATGTATTTTGGTCCGTAGAATTCATTTTTCGAAAAATTAATTGTCGCTCACTTAACGTTTTCGACTAATGAATTTTCAAAGTTGTGTAAAATCGGTTAGCAGAAAAGTGAAAACCGCCATATTGAAAACATTTATTGAGCCGAAGGGGGGTTTTTCGGCGGATTATTGATAGGTTTAACCTAAAAAGAGGGAGCCCCCCAAAACCGAAAGAGGAAATCTTAAAAGGGGGGTATGGCATAGCCCCCCAAAACGAAAAGGTAAATCCTAAAAGGGGGGTATGTTGGCAGGGCACCCCAAAATCGAAAGAGGAAATCTTACAAGGGGGTATGGTGGGCGGAGCCCCCAAAGGGGGATCGGGGCGGAGCCCTATTCCAAATATAGCGTACTTAATTTTTCAATTGCACCTTTTGTTTTAGAAGAACATATAGGATGATTTGTAATTGAACATTCGACACCAGTGCTAATTTCACGATTTTCCTGAATCCTTGCGAATGTAAACCAATGCTAAGATTCGCCTGGGGAGTTCCTAATTTTAAAAAAACCAATAGTATTTTTTAAATAACGCTTAATCGTAGTAATTGAGTGCTTTACCAAAAACCATCCCAAATTTATCTAATAAAATACAAAATGTCTGTCTGTAAATAAAAAAGTTACAACTGTGATACTTGAACTAAGCTATTACTGCAAAACCTTCTTTTGGCTCTTCTAAAATTAGGAAGTCCCCAGGCGAATCTTAGCATTGGTCTACATGCGCTACATGCTCCGCCCCCATACCCTCCTTTTAAGATTTCGTCTTTCGATTTTGGAGGGCTCCGCCCCCCGTACCCCCTTTTACGGCCCCACACCCCCTTTTTAAATTTAATCTTACAATACCTTTCATACCTCCCGCTTTAGGATATAATCTTTCAATTTTAGGGGGCTCTGCCCCACACCCCCCTCGGCTTCTATACAAGTGTTGTCAATGTGGCGGTTATCACTTTTCTGCAAACCGATTTTATACAACTTTAAAAATTCATTACTCGAAAATGGTAAGTGAGCGACAATTAAATTTTCGAAAAATGAATTCTACGGACCAAAATACATATACAAAAAAAATTTCAAAAAAATCGGGGGTGAGTATACTACTGTTCTTAATATTTACCATTTCAACTTTTGAACAGATTGACGGAAACGTTACCTCACTTTTTGTGGATAGAGTAAATAATAAATATCGGAACACACGGAAATATCGGAGAGACAGAAAACGGATAATTGTGGCTAACATAAAAATAAATGTCGGAGCTCGGAAAGACGGATAGACGGCACTCGGAACACGTATGCCATGTGGCCCACGCTTTACACTTGACTGTTCAAGCTTCCCGGGTTCCCGACCGCAGTCCTGCCTTCGGTCTGTTCGGAAGGTGTTCACGAAAGCGGGCCCGGGTATGCTCCGTGGGCTCCCCAATTCCACTCCGGCCCTCCTTGCCTTGACCCTTTAGCCAAGGCGCGCACTGAAGTGGGGTTGCGGTGAAGTGGCTTTGCCACGGTGATTAAGTTGCAAGAGGTGTGCCAGAGGAATGGCGGCAGAATGGCATCGAAGTGATTTAATGCGCACCGAAGTGGCAGGCATCACTTCGCGGCATCGATTCACCACATGATTTTTTTAATTAAAATGTGGTCGTCGGACGATGAGGATGCTCTCGCATGTGTGCAAATCATTAACCTGTTCAATAAAAAAATCAATAAAGAAAAAAGTGCATTGGGTCCATCCACTGTGGCAAAAAAATGGAAAATACGGCATTTATAATGTTTATAAAGGTGATTTACACCTGGAAGAAAATAAGTTTAACCTTGTTTATAGAACGAACAAGGCCACATTTTGTAAAATACTTGAAAAATTGCGACCTATGCCCTCGTACGTGTTTTCCCAAAAAAAAAATTAAAACCCAAGTTGGCCGTGAAATGGCGTGTCACTTCAAAATTAAACTTGTCGGAGACTAGTCCCAGCGGGAAATAAAGCAAGTGCTTCCACTGGAAGCTTTAGTGATGCGCTTCTAGAGTATTTCGTATCGGAAGTAGGTTTGCTGCAAGCTGCGAATTCTCTTGGTACATGACAATTCCCTGTGGATTTGCTTTGATTTCAGTTTTCATAGGTCTGAGCAACTAATGAGTAGTGATTTGTGAAGGAGCATAACTGGAAATTTTTGTGTGAATATGAAAATGTTCTTTATGTCTAATGCTCAAAAATGCTCTGTTTTTAAGTATGAAATATTTACTCTCCCTTCAGCTCTTTTCCTTCCTCTTTAATTAAAAAAAAGCTTAAAAGCTTCGCATATCCAAACAGAACCATAATCGCAAGTGCTTCCCGCTACATCCATTTCACAAGCTTCAGAAGCGCGTTTAAGGAAAGAAAGGGGAAGCGCATCTTTCTGATGACATCCCCATGTAAAATTGCAATGAAGTGGAATGGAACAGGCAAGCACTCCGTGCTTCCAAAGAAGCGCATTAACTGCCGTGTGGAAGCGCTCTTCTTCCCCGCTGGGGTGGCAACCAAATAGTGTCAGTCCACTTGCAAAACACCACACCACCGCCACTCCATCTGTATGCGCGCTGCCTCCCTTGATTCCGTGTGATTAAAATATTTCAGTAGCCACATCACCTCCACACCAATTTCTCACCATCTCAGTGCGCGCCTTGCCTTAGTGAGCCCAGAACCTTGGGGCAGAACGGCGGCTGTCTAAGTCTGATTCTCCCCTCGTTACCTTGACCCTCTCCAGAGTAATTGAACCACAAAAGTCCCATTGGTATGGTAGGAAAAGTAAGGTCCATCCTGACAGAGCCTCCTGGCCTGATCCCTCCCATACCTGAGGCAGAATTTTCAATCTGGCCGCAAGTTATGATCGACACGATTCTGGCAATGATTTTGCTCGGCACCATTACGTCTGCCAAGACTGGGCGAGTTGGTGGATAGTTGATGTGCTAGAAGATATACGAAAGCAAACTGGAAAGAATTAGCAAGGCCTAGAGACGACTGAAAGAAGAGACTTCAAGAGCCCCGAGTCCTGCAAAGACTGTAGCGCCTTTTAAGAAAAAGGCCATCAAGTCTCGATGCTGCATTCACCGCCAAGTTTTTCTAGTCTCTTTTGTATTCGCCAATTCTAAACTCAGGAATCACATTTTTTACTAGTAGTCCGCTATGTCGTTGGTTAAGCCATGATGTGATGTCTACTTGTAAGCTAATAAAAACAGGTTTAAGATTGTGAGGAGTTAGAAGGATGTTAAAGGAGATGACGATAAACTCTGCGGTTAAGCAAAGGAACGAGTTCCTAGTATGAGTGATGGCAAGGTGGGCTACAAGCAAAGACAAAAACCAGCGCGGACTAATTTGGTGTTATGGGTAGACGATTGACGTGGAGGCGGGAGAGCGTTTATTCCTATGGAACACTCGCTCGTGGCTAATAGTGTTAAGGCAGAGGCCTTGAGAAGTATTTTTTTATAGGTTGTTTAGCCATGTTGCGTCATGATGTTAAACCTCCACCCAAGAATTGCAGGCGAAAGTAGTTGCATAGTGATACCCCTCTTCGTTGCAGTTCGACAATTACATTTGAAGAAAATTTGATTCTTTTCAACATTCCTTTTTTTTCCAAAATCACAGAAACATAAATCCACTCATGTTGTCTGGTCAACAAATCGTGAAGGCTCCCTTCGCTCATCCCTTAATAGCCAATAAGGGATAAGGTAACCTTAATAAAATTGGAAATGTTTACTTAAAAAGCTTACAACTTGTCAAAACAATTATTTTTATGTCCACCAGACAAAAAGGAACAACAAAAAAACACAAACAAACAAACAACAGAAAAAAAAACCACCTACATGTAATTGTGAAGCGAAGGGAAAAATACCATAAGTGTGAGTGGGTGGGAGGGGAGCCACTAAGGGTGGTAAAAATCAGTTCTTCTGGCGGCAAGGACATTGTTACACTTTCAAAGGGGATTGATTGGTGGCACTTGTGGGTATTTGTAATGGTTAAAATCCAGGACAAACATTTCGTCAAGTGATGTCGATTTGTTTGACAAATGCACAATCACATACCGTACACACACACCCACACCCACACACTCAGAGAATCATTCAAGTGGGTTCTGCCATCATCGTATAAAGAGGCCACTCATACTAATGGAGTAAAATCGCTGACTGCCAATAATTTCCTGTATTTATATGATGGAAAAAAAGAGAACGGATATATAACATTGGGACACGTTATTGAAAATGAGCGACATTTGAAGGTTTATTAAATCGATTTGGGGCCATTAAAATTGGGCTCTCTCTCATATTGGGAACGTGTTTGGTGCAATCGAATGCCAGGCACAATTATTGACATTTTATAAATATTTTAAAGCGATTTATTTATAGATAGCGATTTTGTTAGTTACGACTATTAACCAGATTTTTGGTGGGGGGAGGGAGGAAAGCTGTATGGGGTTTCACGTGCTTTTTGTTATCTATTTAAGGGTTTGCTTATTTGCGTCAGTGTCACGTTCAATATAAAAATAATGGAAAAATCGAATTTTTATCATTTTTATATTGAAATATTGCAGTGAGACATAGATGGCACTTGCTGAACGACAAGCACCGAAGCTACCAGGTGGCCCTGGCGGAATTCCTTATCTACAATGGTTTTAGTCTGACGATCCTCTACACGATGAAAACTAAAATCAGGCAAAACAGAATGGTTAAGGACAACCAAATCAAAGCCGTGATTTCAAGCTACCTACAATGGTCGAGAAGTGGCAATGTAGCCCAAAGCTGGAGGATCATTATCGAGCAAAGATAGGCCAGTACAAAGTGCAAAGAATAGCTCTCTATGTCACTCTGCCCTGTGCCGGCCCAATATGACAAAAGAATATGAAAAAGTCCAAAGGATATCATGAAAGTGTGTACAAGTCCTACGAAAGTAATGGACGTAATTCTCGATCTTTTGCCACCTGCCTAATGGGGTATAGAAGCCGAATGGATGTAGTAATATACTTCGCTCTCTACCAAAATCATCATGAAATTCAGTTTTAACCCAAGTTTCAATGTCCAGATCCACACCAAAGAGGAATTGGACAACTTTCAAGAGGTTCAAACTGATCTTCGTTCTGAAGGCAGTTATGGAAGTTACATGACAAACCGAACTCAACTCGATCTGAGCTTGCAGTTTCGGTCGAGTGTTATATGACATACCGAACTTGAGTTTTTAGTTGCAATTTTGGTTTTATTATTGTCAGTTCGTCAGTGAAATTATTCGTGAAAATGGAAAATTTTTTTATGTATTTAGTGAAATTATAATACTCCAACTAAAAAGTTTTTCACCTTGTTAAAGCAATCTCGGTTTTTCAATAGCTAGTTACATGACATTCCGACCGAAAAGTGTACTCAACCAAGCAAAAACTTGTGAACCCACTCAGAACACGTTCGGCACAATTTTTGCGGTCGGTTGCTAGTTACATGACTCAAACCGAACCGAAAATTGTACTCAGTTCGTGTTGAGTATGTCATGTAACTTCCATAAGTGAGACGCGAGCACAAAACGAGAAAAATTATAGGACGATAATCTTGTCATTCTTCCTTCTGACGACCATAGAACGCATGATATACATACCTCCTCCTTCCAAAATTCCCTAGGTCCACATGTCCACGGTATACAGAAACAAAGTAATCTAAGAGCTGTTTTAGACGGTGCGCTCCAGCGCATGCGCCTCACGAACGTTCGGGTATGAAGGAACGGGTGCGAATGAAGAGAGGTACCACCCCACTTCTCCCTTTATCCACAAAGTTCGTGAGGCACATGACCGTCTAAACCGGCTCTAAAAGAGAAATGTCATTTGAGTGCTGACGCCACTCGGCACGCTCTTCCCATATAAAATCGGAGTTGTTGTTTCTGCATTAGTGCTGACGTGATTTCTACGATATTCGAAGCTGTCAGTCTCTGTTACATTACCTTGTTTCTGTATACCGTCGAGAATCGAGAATGGCGGAAATGAACTGTGATCTAGGAATTGTGATCTAGGCTTTGCGTAAACTTGTAAATTAAGTTGTACGCTGTCGCCATAGATTTGCTATCACCTCCCCTTGCAGGCAAAGGAAGTAGTAGGCATGTCGATTTAAAATCGATTAATCGAAAAATCGATATTTTCGAGTGAAATAATCGATTTTTTAGATCGATCTCAAACACTGAATCGATTCACAAACCCCTCGGATCGGGCTCAATTCGCATTGGGCTCTTCCACACGCTGAAAACATCGTTTTGTATAGAAGAGGGCGGGAGACGATTTTCAATGGATTTTTCAGCCAACTTTTTGGCAGCTATGTGGTGTTGTTGTTTTTTTGAAATTTCCTTTTGCTAGGAGCATAAAAGAAAGGGAAATCACAGTAGGCAAAAGAGAATTTAGACAAAAAACAACAACATTGTGGAGTACAGTTGGTTATTAAACTTCGCTTGCGAGAAAGCCCATCCGATTTACCGAAAAAATGACAGAAGGGCTTTTTTGTAGGGAATAACATTTCGTTTTGGTTGAACAAAATTTTTTTCGAAAAAACCAGTTTTTGAGTGATTTTTTTGCCAAAAAGTGATATCTCCGGCCGCCATGTTTTTTTTGTGACTCCGAAATTATTTTCTTAAAAAGTCCCAAGGAAGCTGTGGACCAATTTTCAGCCATTTTGGAATTTTGCCTCCTTAAAATGGTAATTTCCCCGGACTGCAATATCATAATGAATTCCTAACAGGATTGCTACATAAAAATGTAAAAAAATGTATAAAATGCGATTTTTATGAAACTGTTTCTAATTAGTTGTCCGTGGCTCAACAAAAATTGACTTACGATTCGATTAATCGAGAATCGATCCTTTAATGCTCGATTTAATAGAGAATCGATTTTAGTGCGTTCGATTCAAATCGAATCGAAGATCGATTTTTTTGGAATGAATCGACATGCCTAGGAAGTAGTACTGTTTGTAGTAAAATTCTTGTTGATGAAAGTTTGGTGGTAGATGTCTTGATTAACCAAAAAATACTTCTTATGTTAAAACACAGAAGTCCAAGTTCATTTAGCTCTATTTCCAAAATATTTACAAAAGTCTTATATTAAATGTAAAACAAAATTACATGTGAATTATATGTATCAAAGGAAAATTATTGTTAGAACAAATTACATGTGAATTATATGTATCAAAGGAAAATTATTGTTAGAACAAATTACATGTGAACTATAAGTATTAAAAGAAAATTATTATCCTAAGAAAGATGCGATGACGTTTTATTGTGTACGCCACAGACGTTATCAAGGACTGTTCTGCCTAAGTTTGGCAGATTTATTGTAATGAGGGATGAAAACGTGTATTCCTGCTGGTGTGATCCTGATGACACGGTTACCGGTAGAGTTGGCCTTTTTGTTACAGAAACACAAAACTTGTAGATAGCGATGGAAACTTGGACAGAATCAAGAAGACGTTTACCAGGCTCTGCAAGATCGTATATAAATTAGTACAGCTTATGGGAACGACTGATACTTATAAGAAGGGGCATTTTGAAATAAGCGGCAAAGCGCTCTCGTTTGAAAATTCCAGAAGTTACCTCTAATTGAATAAAGCGTAAACAGAAAGATATTTTCTTCCCTAAGCTCAGTAAAAATTGAAAATTAAAAAAAAAACATTTCCCATTAAATATTCTCCCCTAAATTGTAAACCACTTTTTAATTTCATCCCGCTCCCCCCTCCCGCTTCGTTTTAAATTCAACCAAAATAATATTCTCAAAAATCACGTAGAGAGCAGCATTGATAAGAAAGGACACCCATCACTTAACTTTTACATCATTTTCAATATTTTTTGACCCGAATTTTAATTCTCACTTATAATGAACGTCTAAATCAGATACGTCAGGACACAAGTGATTTATGCCTTGAACAAAATTAAATTTTCGAGAGTCCTTGTAATAATTTAATTTCCACTTTGTCCCTTCAAGGAAGAATTCAAATTAAAACCGATGGAGATATTTATATCGACGTGTTCCAGTAGACGTCCTGAAAAGGAAGATAAAATTATTTCTATTCAGCCCCCAACCCCTCTTCCAGAAAAACCCAACAAAAAATTGTACTTCTCGTGTTTAATGGCGGTGGTGGTGGCAAGGACTACATCAAATGTGGCGGCAATAATAAATTCCTATTAAATTGTGGTGGTCAGAAACAGGATGCTACGTAATTTATGTAGTACCATGGGAGGAAAAAATTATGAAGAGTAACTTTTGCTGTGGTGGTGGTCCTGGGCCTAAAACATGACTGAAGGAAAGTTTTTCATTTTTTTTTTTTTGGAATCAGTTAAGAAGAGTTAAGTTTTGGAGAAAAGGTAGACACGGAAGCGTGAGGTAATTACTTTCTTTAGAGAGGGATCATGGGCGGGGATGTAATTTATATTCTTGTGGTTTGGCCTGCTTTCGGTGGTGGGTTATACGTTGTGGTGTAAAAGGCAGCAAATTATAAATTTACAGGAAATTACTTTTAGAGTTGTAATTTTTATTAAAGGTGATAGGGTATAAATTTGTAACTTTTTTTTACTGCCTATTAAATGCGAATGTTGCTTTTAGGCAAGCAGAAAAAAAAATTCATAAAATAAGGTGCAGCTTTAGTACACCTGAGTCTTTTAAAGAAGTTTAGTTTTCTAAAATATCGTTAAAGTTGAGAATTTACGATGTTATATTTTTTAGTACAGGGCAATCCATATGGTGGGCAGCGTGGCCAAAATTTATGACGAAGGCAAGAAGGTCTTTTATTGAAGAAGGCCGAATCTGAGCGCGCCTAATGTCCTTGCCCAAACTAGCACTGCACATAGCAGGACGGAATTAACTAATTTCGCCGTGGCGAGGTGGCACGATCTTTACGATCACCACGTCGCGACATGTTGGTGATCATTACACAATCCGTTTGGTGCTCAGCAAGAGTCGGACCAACGCCCTTCAGCCTCGCTTTTATATGCCAGATATCTACTTTCGCATGATTTTCATCGACCGACATACGATCGCAGCTTCGATATCGAACCCGACCGCAACTAATACATTGTGACCAACAGGAGAAGAACAAGGACGCAAAAGGGCTATTCTCTTCTCTTGTCAAGGTTACTTCTACGATTTGCAGCATGACCTGAACGACATGTCGGACAGGTAGTACAAAGGGTCATTCCTAAGCTTGATTCGGTCACATACCCGGCTAGCATTTAAAGGGGATGCAGATAGGGCCCTTATGAGGTAAGCCCAACTGCCTCATGTGGTCCCCGTGTGGATTGCCCTATAAGGCCCACAAGGGGTATCTAACGCCTTGCCCCATCTTGAGTGGAAAATAGAGGCTAAAAATTCAAGAATGCGAGTAATAAATAAATAACTTTCGGCGGTGTTGAAAGATTTTTATTTTCAAGCGCGAGTGTCGTTTTTCCAAGCGGTCCCCCCACTGAATACTAACCAAGTCCAACGCTACTTAACTCCGCAATCGAACTAGTGATGGGCGATTTTCAAATAATAAAATCGATTTTGGAAATCGATTTTTGTTTTAATAAAATCGATTTTTCTATAATTTGGCCTTAAAAAATCGATTTTATAAAAATCGAGTACAATATTTAAAGAAAAATTACATTTATTTGATAAAATTTTTATTAAATTTAACAAAACAAAAAAAACGATTGCCAAATTAAAATAAATAATTCACTTTATTATAAAAAATAAAGACATTTAAATAAATAATTCATTGTTATAAAAAATAAAGCCATCTACAGTGAAAGTCAAAGTGAGTCAACACCTAAAAATTTTACATTTCTACACCTGACGCTGTCATGCACCTCCAAACCATGACAGAACCATGACCGATGGTAGAGCTCCTCGAAAGAAACCTTTTATTTCAAAAGTAAATAAAACAAAAAATTTTGAATTCGCCAAAAAATACAAAAATTTTGGTGTTATTTTGGAAATTTTCATAGGTGTTGACTCACTTTTGTCGCTCACTGTAGGTAGGTTTGGTGCTTATTTGGTACTTTTCGACAAAGCTTCGGTGAAAATGTACGAAATAGAGCCAATTTGAACATCAAAATTGCTTATAACTTCAAAAGTAAAGGCCGTAGCATAAAAATTGTTTGAACATTATTCATAGGAAATACTCCAATATTTTGGAAAAAAATTATAGGTTAACTACGTATTTTTTGGAAAAAAGATGATTTTAGTTGAAATTTTAGTTAAAAAAACAAAATTTTGACTTTGAACTAACATATTCGACTGAGGTTTATGATATTGATATCATACATTAAAGAATGTACATTTCTCCAAAAAATTAGCCTAATTACGTTCCTCTACGATAAATAGTTGAGGAGTAATTAAAGTTTAAGTAAATTAAAAAAATGCTTCAAACGTCTTTTCTTAAACACCCTGTGCCCGATTAAAAATAAAACTCGCCCGCGGCTAGCATGCATAAGGTACGCACTAGCATGCACGGCGCCGCAGCTAACACGCAGAGCGAACAAATGCGCAGTGCACATTTTTACTAGGGTGTCTCAGTGGATAAGTCCGATAGCCCCATTCTGCAGAACAATTTTTTTCACCAAACATACCCAGGAATCATCTCTTAAGGTATTAGCATCTTAGTCGGAAACACCCTGTGTAGTGAGAAGTAAGGTGCAATTGTTGATTACGATTCTCTAAAAAAGGATCGATTATCGAAAATCGTATCGGCTGGAAAAGAATCGGGAAACCCCGATTTTTTTTACACGAAAAAATCGATTTTGTCTTAAATCGATACAGAATGGCACATCACTAAATCGAACGAGAGCGGGTCTATTGAGTAACGCTAAAGACAACTTTTACGCCCATCAATATAATTGTCTGAAATATGAACAACAGAAATTAAAGCTTTATGAGTAAAATTAAAGCTTAAGCTTAAAGCTTTTTTTTGAAAAGTTTTCCGAATACATAAGGCAGATGTTGGGATTGCTCAATTTCATTTGTAATGAAGTTTGCCTCATGGGGCCCTTATGAGAAAGTGATAGGGCATACCTCACTGCAATATCGCAGATTTTTTTTCTTTGTGTGGTGCTCATGAGGAATATAAGGGGAAAGTCCTCTTTCGACATGCCACAGGGGGTCCTCATAGGGAAGCTACGGGGAAATCCCTCTTTCGGCATGCCCCTCATTTACCACATGGGGCCCACACGCTGCATGAGACATGTCCCCTTGAAATGCTAGCCTGGGAAAAAGGGCTGTCGTATACCTTTGGCCTGACTTCGGTGATCTAACTTGAGATGACTTCCTCGTTTATTAACCTTATATGAGATGAAATAAATCGGTTCACGAACCTCTGGAATGGTAGTCGGTCATCTTAACCCCTATGCTACAGAGGGCGGTAAAATATGATAGTAGTGCAACTCATTATCGAAATTCTTCGTTCTATTTAAAACAATGCTGTTGTATATATGTACCTTTAAAAATCACAAGATTTCACTTTTAAGCTTAATTAAAAATAAGAACTTAAAACTCTCATATTTTTTCAGTGTTCCGTAATTTAATTGGAAACAAACCTTTTACATCACTTGAGTTTCATTAAGAAAAAGAAAATTCATCTTGTCTAAAAAAGAACCAGGAAAAGGGAACCTTTTCGGGGAATCATTATTTTTTTCCTCTTCCTTGCTTGTTGTTAATTTGTATATATGTTGTATATACCAAAAAGAAACACGAAAAGAAAAGCCCTATCACTCTCTCTCTATCTCCTTCCTAACTCCTGGGTAGATGTTGCCTCTTTAAATTTACCCTTTCTCGTTGGTATTGCTAAAAATTTGTTACCGACTCATCACGTTGGGAAAATTGTCAGAAAATAAAAATAATAAGAAAAAAAAATGAAAGTTAAAGGGGAAAAAAGTGTGTGCGTGTGTATTTAGTATAAGTTTATCTAGATATATACTTATGTCTGTAGGTATTTTGTCCCTCATTAAAACCAAGAAGAGTTATCATCTGTCTCCCTTTTTCGGCATCTACTAAAAAGCTACAAGATAGAAATTCGTATTTGAACAAAAGTTACTCTGCAATCTTGTGGGATGGTATATCCATCGTATATCTCTACCCAACGAGCCAACCATTCCCCAATTCTAGGAAACTCAATAAACAGGAAGGAAAAAGAGCAAATGAATCTCGAGGAGATACCTTAGCAGGATTAAGCAAGGAGGCTTCCAGAAGACGACAGCTGCGACAAATTGGCTAAGGAGGCGAAAACTTTAAGGAAACTTTTGTAAAGAAGAGAGAAAAACATTTTTATTTTTATTTTTATATCTTTAACTCCAATTTGATTCCTTTAATAAATGACATTAAGTGATTTACATAATGAAAGCCATCAGCATAACCTGCAGAAGGGAGAACAAGAAATTCATCAAACAGAAATAGCATCGGTCCTGCGACGGTGCCTTGTGGCACATCAATTTCAACGTTGTTTCGGTTGCGTTGACAGCATAAGCCGCCGCATCGTCATTTTTGTGTGGGGGCGTATGTATGTATATAAATATAATCGATTTCCTTGTTAATTAGTGGTTAAGTCCCACCTGTACAGGTAGATATACTGTCAAGTGAAAAATGTACCACTTGAAGATTCACAGCAGTATAAACGGACTCTTGGCTCCAACTGTTGTATTTATGTATGAATAGATATGTGATTGTGGGTAAAAAAGGGGAGGGTGCATGTGTGTGTGTGTGTGGGTGCGTGGTAAGCACCCTTAATTCCAAACGTTTTGTTAAAGGCAATTTGAGAAGCTACAGACTCTGTTAAGGTTATTAAAACAATTTCTGAAAATATTTCTTAGATGATTGTTTCTGTGCCGCATTCTCTCTTTCACTCTATACTTATGCTTACTTACTTCAAGGATAATAGGATTACATTAGGACTAACAGAAATGTAATTATGTACTCTCCCCGCAGCTGGAGCACTGAAGTTTACCATCATACCTTTAGTGTTTCTGTATGGGCTATGGTATATATTTGAGAGATTTGTAGTACAACAGGTGTGTACAAATGCTTAAATTCATAAAGGATTCCCTGAAGGAGTTTTGTATTAAGATGAAAGGAGCTCCGCTCTAATATTAATACATATACACACCCACACACTCTGTATGTATATACATATATATGGGTATACACCATGCATAAGTAAATGAAATAAATTGGTTTGGGGTTAGGACTTGTGACCTGCATGCGTATCGTTCTGAATTGCAAATTTTAATGCTATGGGGCAAATTGGTTTTTGGATGAATTAAGGATTCAGGTGAAATTTATGGTGATTATTATTATTAAGATTATTTATTAATTTAAGTGTAAATTAAATTAGAAATATTTAAGATGAAAAGACTGAAATAAGTTTGTCCTTTATAGGATAAATTTGTTGCTGTTTTTTTGGTTCTTGTTTTTATGAGACGTGGTAAAAAATATGTGTAAAAGTTGACGTTATTCTTGTTTACGATTGGGAGTAAGAGTACGAGGGATGTTTTGGTTCGTAGTTCTGTATTTTCCGCTTTTATGCCGAAAACACTTTGTAGTAATTGAAATAGATGTTTCAATTTGGTTACTGTCTTGGCAGACACGTTTGACATTTTTTCTGAATGGTAAAATTTTAGTAAGTAATTGGAGTTTAATTAAATGTGAAGTTTCTTGCATATATTTTATTGTTTATTTATCATTTCGCTGCTATCAGAAGATTCAAAGTGTTTAAACCGTAACAAATACTGTCATTTTTTAGCACTCCTACATATTAGCCACGTCAAAAAACATTGGTGGTTGGGCCTAAAATTGCTGCCGTTTATGCTTATTATGCCGTTTGTTAACATAGTAAGCAATTTCCGTGATTATTCTTAGTGGCAACCAAAGTTGGTTTGCTATATAAAATTCTGGTGGCAGCGGTGGGATCATAAAAACAAGATGTGGTATGCGCTTGCCTTACATTATCAGAGTCATAGGAGTAAGGGCATTGAGCGTAGATCATAAATAAATATTAAGAAAAGATTATGCGATAGAAATCAGCACAGTGGAACACCGTCGTGGTGTGGATCTAGATTCGTCGTGGTAACAAAAAAACTCGCAATCTTTTTTTGAACTCAGTCGATACTAATAGATTAGAACCGTCGACGAACGAGATGACATGCTCCATCCAAAGACTTGAAAATAAGCCAGACGATACCGAGATGCCAGGCAATATTCCGCAAAAGCGATGTATAATGTTGTGGAGTTGCTTTGTTAGACACAGGAGAAGGTCGGCATCATATCTTTTCGGTCGAAATCTGTACAGCTCGTCGACTAATGATTTGTTAAATTCTAGATACTCCTTAATCTTTCCTTCCTAATCCTTAATCAAAATTTCAGGATTGTAAAAATAGCATCACAAATCAAGTTCAAGAACTCTGTTTTAACTCAAATTCGTAACAGAAATTTCGCTTTAAGCAATTCGAAATAGACCAGTGCAAATAATTTTTGGAAACAAAAAAAATATTAACAGCATGACAAAAATGTTGGAAAGTGAAGGAAATATAGCGAGCCAACCAGAAAAATAAATTCAAGTCGATCTGAGTTACGAGGGTGAAATAGGGGTAACTTTAAGGGGTGAAAATGGTTTTTCACCATTTCCAGCGAAACTAGACTTCCAATCAAAAAAAGTTGAATATAAAAGTTGTAGGTAATAAAAAGATCTACAACTTGTGTACAAACCATTTTTTCACATAACCTCAAATTTCCAAGAAAAATCGAAAAAACCAGTTTTTTTGTTTTTGATTTTTATGTCCTTTAAAAAAAATTTTTTTTTCCACGAAATTTTATGGAAACTTACCTTTTTATGTTCCAAATACGCTGTAATTTTTTTGAATTAAAATATTTATTTTTACGTTTTATTTTGAATTTAAACCTAAAAAGAGACCTCATTTTCAGCCGAAAATGCCCATGTTCTAAAAACATTTTTTTCAAAAAATCTAAGGGTTTTTTTTCTTTTGTTGAAAGGTCTTGTTTCAGATGATGTAGAAAAAATTAACATGACTATGGACAACTTTGCCAGGAAACGCGAAAAACTTAAAAAACTTGATTTCAAAAAGTTATTTTTCAATCATTGTTTTAAATTTTTTTTGAACTTGTTTAACGTCTCCAAAAGCTGCTTAAAAAATTCGTGGAACACTCCAAGACCCCAGCTGCCTTGTATTTTTTGCTATTTACGATTCAAAAATAAGTGTCACTCTCTGATCTGTTTTTAGTATTTTGAAACACTGAAAACAATAAAAATAGATCAGTAAGTCTTTTTAGGTTTAAATTCAAAATAAAACGTAAAAATAAATATTTTAATTCAAAAAAATTACAGAGTATTTGGAACATAAAAAGGTAAGTTTCAATAAAATTTCGTGGAAAAAAATTTTTTTTAAGGAGATAAAAATCAAAAACAAAAACACTAGTTTTTTCGATTTTTCTCGGAAATTTGAGGTTATGTGAAAAAATGGTTTATACAAAAGTTGTAGATCTTTTTATTACCTACAACTTTTATATTCAACTTTTTTTGATTGGAGGTCTAGTTTCGCTGGAAATCGTGAAAAACCTTTTTCACCCCTTAAATTTACCCCTATTTCACCCTCGTAACTCAGATCGACTTGAATTTATTTTTCTGGTTGGCTCGCTATATTTCCTTCACTTTCCAACATTTGTCATGCTGTGAATAATTTTTATCATTTTTGCCTTTTTAAAAGGTATCTGCACTAGCCTAAAACAAATAAAATTAACTTTAATTTTTCATCATAAATTTCAATTTTCCCTGTAAAATGTTCAGTAATTAAAACATTAATCAAAAACTTAGTACAGTAATTTTTTTTCCATTTCTCCTTCCGATTAAATTGTATTTTCCTTAATAAGAAAATCTCACAATGTCAAAATTGATTCCAGTCCACACTGAAAGACTGATTACAGGTGGCATTGATAACGACAGAAGAAAAAGAAAGTATTAAATTAAATTGTGAACACTTTATTGTCGCGGTCACGGCATCCGCCTGCCCGCTTTCCTCTATCATAATTGAAAATTATTTTTTCCCCGTCGTCGTCATCGTAATTCACTGTTCGCAACATTTCCCCATCAGGTAAATGCCCCAAGGAAATATGTCGGAAGGTTGTGGCATTTTTCAAAATTGCTTTTGTCCTGCAAAAATTTAATAAAACTTACTCCTATCTGCGAGATTTCAGGTTTGGTGTAATCTCATTTTTGTTGACTGCTACTGAAGCCTCAAAAAAAAAAAAATATGAAAAAAATACAGGTAAAAAAAAACCAGCAAAATTTTGCCTTCCATTGTCAGGGTTTAAAAGATGATTATTTTGTGGTGATGTAGAAAATGAAGATGTAATACTAAAAATATGAAAGAATAACGAAAAAAAAATTGTATAAAGTAAGTGTCGAGGGTTGGAATTTAAGGAGTACTGCAGCAAACAGGTCCTGGATTTCGTTGCTGTAAAACAATCATCCGACAGCCACCCCCGATCCATAACGAAATTTGCGGTATGCTTCCCTCTTGCTTGCTTGCTTTGAAATTCTGTTGTTGTAAGATGGATTCGTGGGAAAAAAAAATGCTGAAGCAAGGAAACCAGAAATCCCGAAGAAGAATAAATGTGTGTGACTAAGCTGAAGGTAGAGGATTTATGTGGTGAAATTGATGAGAAAAAGTAGAGACGAAGGAACGTGACCTATGGAAAAAGCATCCGGACTGAATAGTCCATACTCATCCGTGGATTCACCTAAAAGCCCGATGGATTTAACCGAAAAGCAAAGCCACTCAGCCAGATGGGCCGAGATGTTTACTATGGAACAGCATCACAGGACCTGAATCCGGAAATGACCAGGGAAGAAGAAGGAAGACAGAAAAAAAAGTCGAAAGAAATTCTGTCTCAAGCATCCTCCATTCCCACGATCCTGATCCGGGGGGGAATGCTTTCGAGTGAGAGTACAGATGTTGTGTGTGTGTATACAATAGTATCGACCATGGCACACAGGGTGCACCAACATAAGTTAATTTCTTCTCTAGATATCCTCAAGATATATCCAGGACTTTTTTTTCATTCATTTTCCACCGCACACGCTCTGCCACCGCTCCACTCCTTCGTGTAATTATCCCTGCTTGATGTCTTTGCTCTCCTTTTGATACGCCAAGCTGGCTTTTGGACACCAGGCACTGTATAATATAGGTGTGATATTGAATAAGGATAAACACCCCCAGCAGGAGATGAATTCAGTGCCTTCAGCTGAGATTTTCATGCTATAATACTTGACGTGCTCTGATGAATATGATGATGAGGAGCGGCTGTCAGAAATGATTGCGTCTATGAAAATGATGCTACCAACCATGGCGTTGATGATGATAATGATAATGAGTGAAGGGATGAAAAATATGATGATGAAGAAGAAGAAGTAGCAAAGGACGATGAGCCCCAAAATAAAAAAAAAGTGTAGAAGTAACTGAAATAAGACGAAGAATAACAACAAAAGAACCAATGGAATGGGTATTTTCGGGATGACATTGCTACAAATCCTGAGATTTAATTCACCCTAAATGAAACATTATCATCAAAGGCATAGAGTGAGGTAGCGGAATTCACGTTGAAGGGTGATAAATTTCGCAGAGTGAAAATTTAAAGAATTTCCTCCGTTTTCCTCCCCACCCCCTTTCCTCACAAAAAAAACGGGGATAATAATTTCACTTTTAATGGGATTTTTGGTGTCAATTGAAGGATAAAAACGTAAGAAACTGCGTTTTATGTAAAATCAAGGTATAATTTTTTTGTTCTCCGTTTTCACTGTTGCGGCAATATGGCGTTATGTCTTTGTGAATAACGTTATCTTTCAGGGAGTGAAAATTACAAAATAACCCTTTGTGAAATGTATTCATTAACACAATAATAAAAAAATGGTAATTTTATAAATTAATGAAGAGGAAAAAAACCGGATTTTTCCGGAATTATTTCACAGGATTTATGTGATAACAGAGGAAAATATATTTTTTCTGGTATCAATTTTAAGTATTATGGATAAGCTCTGGATATCTGGAATCTTTTTGTTCCTTTGTATTACTGGTAACTCTTTGTTCCTCAAAGTCTTATTAATGTTTAGATCATTCTCTAGAAACAAAAGGAACAAACTTAAATAAAATGTAAAGGATAAAAAACGGGGGATGTAGGGCCATACAGAAGGAGGAATGTACCTTGTGTGCCAAAATGTTGACTATGTTTCTTAATGGATTTTTCCAAAACTTTAAAATTCGTTTATATTTTAGGGTATACAATACATATTTTATTGTATTCTAAATTGTGACCAGTCATAAGTCACAAGCTTTTGTGATTCGTGCTGACAGTTTGTGACAGCTGTTCCCACTGGGACAACAACCGCCGTCGTTCTGCCCTAAGTTTCTGGTCTCACTGAAAGAGGCAAGGAGGGCCGGAGTGGAATTGGGGAGCCCACGGAACACACCCGAGCCCGTTTTTGTGAACTCGTTACGAGAACAGACCGAAGGTAGGACTGCGGGGGGAAACCCGTGAAGCTTGAACAGTCAAATGGAAACGACAAGCCACTAGGCAGACTGCTGAACCAGCTCCAGCGGTCTGGCCAATGAATATGAGGTATAGGAGTGTAGTACAATAGGTCAACCGAATGGCCATGGTACTTTTGGACCCAATATCTCAAAAAATTAGCTGTTTGGTATTCTAAGCACCTACTCCCAAGAAAAATCCCTAAAAATTCACCTCTCATGGTAAATTTGTAATCGCGCAATTAGTCTGGGCGACAATGTAGCCAACCTACACCGGAACGTATTGATACACTGAAACAGAGTATGTATATAAACGGCTGAGCTGCTCTCATCAATGATGTCAGGCTGTGATAATTGTGTGAAAAATATGTTAAAAACCGGCTCTTTATGCTCTTGTGACCTGCTATTTATACAATCACAATTTTGTGATATTCGTTGTGACTGCAATAATCGTTGTTAAAATTGTGACTGCAAAATTAGAATACCAAATTTTCTCCAGTTGAGACTCTGCACGCACTTGTGATTGCGTTGTGACTTGTCACTGCTTCTAGAATACGGGTATAAGTTTTGAATATCAGAAGTATAGCTGCCTAATGTGCGCTGTCTGGCTTTGGCCAGAACCGGGCTTTTACATAGGAAGTGAACTAGTTTTCACTCATTCACTCTTCTTCACGCAGGTGGCGCCTCAAACGTTAAATGATAAGCCCAGTTTGGCAGCGTGGTCTCCTATGGGCCAATGCCCCGTGATGATTGCCCTAATTCTAGCAGTGTCTTTTCGCGGTCTATTAAGGCCGCCGATAACTTTACAATAGAGGAAAATAGGATGATATTGAGGTACTTTTTTCGGATAAAAGGAATAAAACTAGAGTTTTCAAACTTTAGGGTTTATGAATATATTTATTTAACATTCAGAAAAAATAAATTTTTTTTTTGATAAAAACAAGATGGCGCTGACTGCTACGACTTCCGCCAAAGACCTAATTTCGACTTTGCGGGAAATCGAACTCAAAAACTACTTAACCGATCTTTATGAAATTTGAAATATATTTTCTTAACAAATATTTTTTTCTACTTGAATGAGAGGGATTTTTGAAATCACCTCTAAAAATCGTTATATTAAAAAAAATTAAAAAAAATAAAAAAAAGTTTTTGTTGTTAGTCTTATATATTTCAAAATAAATAAAAAATTTTAAAATTCTGCTTCATTCATATCGAAGATAATTGTCTAAAGAAATTGAATTTTTCAATGTAATATTTTTCACACTAACCTAGCAGGTGCTATCTTTCCGTAGTTGCAGTCAGCGCCATTTTGTTTTTATTAAAAAACAAAATGTTATTTCTAATGTAAAATAAATATATTCATAAACCCTAAAGTTTGAAAAGTTTGGCTTTATTCCTTCTACCAAAAAAAAAATACCTCAATATCATCCTATTTTCCTATATTTTAAAGGTATCGCCAGCCTTAAGGAGCGCATTTTACTTTCTTTCTTAAAAGTAGGCCAAGTCGACCTAGGGAGAAATCTGGTCTCCAGCGACTTCCATCTATGGGTTGATGGGACCGTCCTCTGAAACCTTTTTAACTTTATGTCATTATAGGTCTTGTTTAGGGCTGTCCACCATACCAGCGAGCCGTCCTTGAGGCACGGACGTACTACGGTCGTGTACAACCATCCAGAATCAGCTTTGGCTTAAGACCACCTAATCTCTTGCCTAAGGTATTTTTACAGACACAGAAAGCTATGCTGGTTTTCCTGGGCTTCAAGCTGAGTTTTTGAACCAGAATCAAACGCAGAAATTTCACACTGGAGAATAGAACCACAGCGGTCGTACATTCTTGCTGCGGAAACACAAATCCCAGTCAGTGACTTGGATTACACTGGCGAACTTTTCCGCTATTATAAATATTTTGGTTCATAATTTAATTTAATTTACTTAAACTAGAAAGCTTAAGGCTCTCTTAAATATAGTTAACAATTTATTAAAAATCTTTTGTTCTTTATAAAATATTGATTCAATCTAACATCAAAACATTGACGGCTAAACTTTACAGCTGAATGACCTCTTAAAGGGCACCCACCAAAATAATTAAATTCAATCTCGACATCTTATCTAATTTAGCTATTAAAACAAATTTAGCCCTTCCCCTCCTATTCAGCTGGGATATGACATTATCTCAGCCTTAAGATAGTCACAGAATTTATTCGTAAACTATATAAAGCCGAACCCTTTGTAATTATTTCAACGTCTACGATCATCTAAGAGTCTCAAGAATTCGAGCGAAAGTTCCCAGAGGTCCTCTTAAAACTGCCATTTCACTCTAGAATAGTCAACAACTTTTGCTTAAAATTTGGATAATTGGACAAATATACGCCATTAAAACACCATGGAAGGCTGTTAATTTGCCAGTCGAAAGATAAAAAAAATACCGCCCCAACGGGGAGCGGGTGTAATTTCTCGTGCGATGAGGACAGGACGTGCGGAAATATTCAACTGGGCTGCCAGAAAAGGGATATATACAAACGGTGGAACCGTGCCTATAATACTAGAATTAAAGAAAGGACAAAAGGACTACTTCACGGATGGAAATCTACATAACGGTGCCCCCTGGAGGCTAGTTAGCAGCAAAGTTATCTTTACTTATTCGACTCTAGGGCGGAATCCTGAAGTCGTCGTTTTCTTGGCTATACGATGGGAGAAGCTGATGGGTGCACGATATTAAAATAATAAGAGGAAATTTCGTATCCTGTTAAAGGGGGGAAGGAAGGGAACTTGAAGGGATAACAACTATTCATAATACAGAAAAAAAACTAGAGGAGGGAAAAATTGAAATATAGGGAAAACTGCTGCCAGTGGCTCTGTCAGTTAAATCCCCGACGACCCTCGGTATCATCTGGCATTGAGGCATATCCTTGATTTTTACGGAATAAGGACGCAATGTTCGGGGATATTGCATGGCAACGATGAATACAGATGATGTTGACGGCCAGTGAGACATTTTTGTTCTATACTTTGGAGACAGATATTGAACCTAAAATTGAGTTTACTACGGAGTGGAATCAGCAGGTTTTATGATTGGGAAAAGGTTTTGTCAATTTAAAGGAAGATTGCAAACTTCTTTTTATGATCTCGGAATTGTTTTGCATTTTATATATTTTATTATGTGTGGTTTTGTAGTGGGCAATATTGTAGAACATCCAAAGGACTTGTGTTGACCAAATAAATTCATTTCGGTTTTTGCCAGACAGTTCTGTTAGTAGAGTTGGTGTTAAGGTATGAGAAGTTAGCATTCAGCGGTTCCCAAACTCTTCAGATCGAGGAACACTTCGCAAAATTAATGAATCCAGAGGAACACTTGTTTGTAATGGTTTTATTTAGCTTGACCTTGTATATTTGTTTGTTTATAACTTTGCGTCAAATCTTGCGACAGTTTTTCAACTACATACTTCGACTAAACCGATTCTTATGAAACTTTGCACACACACACTGAGTTCCCGTGATAATGCAATCTGGCAATTTTGTAAAAAAAATCAAGATGGCGGTTCCAAGTTGACGGACGAATTTTTGGAATTGTGCTCCGATTCCATTGAAAATCGGTACCGGGAGTTTTTAAGGTCACAAATGACGAATCTGTGGTCAAAATTTGAAAATTAAAAATGGCGGCGCCAAAATAGCTGTACGATTTTGGCAATTACAATTCGATTTCACTGGAAATCGCTATCGGTCGGAAATAATGAATTTGTTGTCAAAATTAGAAAATTCAAAATGGCGCTGGCAATATGGTATGTATAACAAATCACCAGAATTTTGTAAAAAGTAAAATCCACAAATGACTGAATTTAGACTAAAAATATTACAATAAAAATAGGTAAAAAAACTTTTAAGTTAAATGGTTTTATTTTAAATCATAAGCTGTACCAAAAACTAGAAAATAATTAGAACACAAACATGGACCTTCGTGCAATAGTAGCAGTATACTGTCTTCTCATGTCGTATGCCAAGGGGCACTTTGTGTCGCTGTGTCAGCGGATTTAGTAATAATCTGGGACATTTAACAGACTAAAATAAAAACATGGGGCGCATAAACACCTGTATAACGACTGTATAATTAAATAAGAACGACTTGTCTACAAAAATGTGTTTCCAAGCCCACCAAAAAAAATATTTCAAACGAGAAGTCATTAAGAAAATTCTTTTAATGTCAGGCTCAATATTAGACCGCGGAATTCATATATCTGGGGTAGCGTTCGGTCGGTTTTTGTATTTCGATTTGGTTGCTGCATAATATGAAAATCCAGCGTCACACCATACCTGCGATCCATTGGGCGATTGCTTCTACTCGCAACTACTTGCAAGGAAATTACCAATGGATAACGACTTTTGCCAATTACCAGTAAAATGTATCTGCCCAAAAACAAGGGTAGTTGCGAGTAGCTAGCAGCAGTTTTGAGTAGTTTACCAGTGCCAATGGATCACAGTTAATATGTAGTTGTGAAAGGAAGTAAAACATGAACGGCTAGTTTTGACAAGTTCGTATACTTTTCTGTTAAATTTAACCAAATCACTTCGGCTTCACCGGCCGGACTGCGCAAGCTCGAGCAAATTAGTCTACTGAGCTTAAATTGTTGCCTGATTTCCCATACATTTTCACATTTTGAAATCAGGAAAAATAAACTCTTATTTCGCCCAACAGAAGAGAGAGAAAGAGAGTAATCAACTGGAATAGTGGAATGCCATTCCAGGGAGCTTTTGCATTTCTGACTTCTGACGAAAAAGCAACAGCAATTTCAAGCACTGAACTCGACTTTAAGCGAGAAACACAATTGGAGCTTTTCTGCCAGCTTTTCGGCTGGCTTGTAAATAAAATAAAATTTTGCAGACAAAACGCGACGACATTTTTCCCCGTTTAGCGAAGCACAGATCAATAAAAGATAATGACAGCAGCCAGCTGAAAATTTAAAATTTTTTAAAGCTCGCGCTGACCGAAAATCGGCATTTCGGCTGACCGAAAATCTGAAGCTGTTATTGTGACCAGATGCATGGGTTTCCATATGCCAAAAACTCAAGCTGGCAGAAAAGCTCCAATTGTGTTTCTCGCCTTAGCCGGATTGAATTGAACTTGATTAAACTGGACGTTCATTGTATTTTTGTTTTAAGCCAGAGTCAGTAATTAAATCAATTAACTTTTCATAATCACTTGCGCTGAAACCCACTGGCTTATCTGTAACTGGATTCTTATGGATGTTAAAATATATAAAAGTTACTGAACTAAATTTTACACATAGAAACTATTAGAGTTCTCACCACAAAATAAAGAAAACAGAAAATCGCTATGCCCATGCACAGTAAGAGTCTCTACTCTAGTGGCGCAGTGAGAGTCGCAAGTCTCCACCACGAAAGTAGATTATAAACGGTACACTGTTAAAACTCATACCGAATATTTTTACTGCAAAAAATAGACAAATTTGTTACTTTTCTTATGAGAGAACTATCGGAACAAATGCAATTAATATTTATACCGAAAATTTTTATGAAAAAATGAACCTTAATGAAAAAAAAAATTATTCCCGTTTTAGTGCATATTTACTCCTATTTTTTTCTGGAACTTCATATTAAAGAACGAAAATAAAAATTATTTTTTCTCAAGAGTAAATTTGTAGTTTTTTCACGGAACACTTGTTGTTCTTCTTCGGAACATCAGTGTTCCGCGGAACATAGTTTGGGAACCCCGGACACTAGGCAATGGTTCGAATTTCCGAGAGGCGAAACAGGCGAATTAACTTCGACAAAAATTTACATTGTGTACCTTGAAAGCTCCCACAGCAATGATTTCACACTCAGGTGAATTGCCATAGTGAATTACTAGATGCAATGATACCTCCTTTTGCACAATAGACTCACTGCACAATTATTTCACTTGCAAGGATCTTCTATAATAAGCCAGCTACACAAGGATTTCGTGTGTACCCAAGACGTTGTTATTTCTGAACTAGTTTATGGCTTTACTAACTTTTTGGGCATTTAGTAGAGCCAGCGTAGATACTGATGCATCATCCAATTTCTCAGGAAGCTCAGCATTTATTTATGGTAGTCTCATTTCCATGGCCCCGAGATATGCCTTTAAGTTTCAGAGATTTTGTTAACATTCATTCTCCTTGCAGTCCCACTTGATTTAAATTGCCTCATACCAGGCACTATCCTGCAGAACCACCTACAAAAACTAATTATAGATACTTCAATTAGTGGAAATTGATTCGACTAATGTACCGCAATATAAGTCTGATTTGAAATTAACCCTAGAATATATTTTCTAATTTCGGCATTAAATTAATTTGAAACAACAAAACAACCTTACTGAAAAAAATTACCTGTCCTATTTAAATAATTACACACAATATATTTCTCGAGAAAGGATAACAAAACCCATCCCCAAAACAAACAAACAAACTAGCAATAACTTTATAGGCACACACCCCGTCAGCAAAAAGCATAAAAAACAAAAAAAAGCTATCGTCACTCTTAAATAAATTCGTGTAATCAATGTTTGTTATTGACATTCCTCCACTTCGTCCTCAAAAAGTTCACTGAAACTTCCACATGCAAAAAAAAACAGGGAAGCTCTAAACCTAAGCAGAAAAACGGAGGAAATTTTCGGTGCCTTCTTCTTCAATTCTAGGTAAAATACACAAAAACATAAAATTTTCACAAAATCTCATAAAAGCCAAGGCTAAATAAAATTTTATCGCCGCATCCTTGGGTTGGGTGTATAATGTCCTTCCTTGCCCCATCCTGACATTCTGGTATCCTGGAAACACTTTATCAGGACATTTCGGATCTCGAACATGTAGTGGAAGGGCATATCACACTACTGCTGGACTGAAGAGCATAAAAGATTTCAGAATTTATGGGATTTTTCTTTTCACCAAAAAAGAAAAAAAAACACAGAAAAAAGGAAGAAAAACGGATGTTTGTGGCATTTTTGACCAAGATCGGATATCCTGTGTGACCCCTTCTCTGTTCTCTTTCTGTGTCTCTCTCTCACCTTTCTGATATGTTTATGTTAAACTGTGCCCATTATGAAAAAGGGTTTTAAGGAAGGTTCACGTACCTTTGGTGGGCGCGCTGTCCAATGTCAAATAAATGAATGACATAAACCATGTGACTTGGGGTAATTTGTATGGCTGCCTCGGCTCTTCTGGCATGCTCCACATGGAATTTTGGATGCCAAGGTAGAGTGGTGCGCCCGCCTCCTTACCCCGGGATTATCGTGCCTGTGAATATTTATTTTGGATCCTTTCCTCGTTAAGTGTATCTGATGGGTATGCCACATAAAATTTGGAATGCCACACTGAATACTAACAAAGAACCGTTCTAGACTTGACTTTTACCCTTATCGATTGCCGACATTTAACCAACGGCAGGAAAAAATGCGATTCTATTAAAATTTTAGTGATGTTTCTTTAGAGAAGATGAATTGGTGCTGTTTATTGTAGATGAGATAGTTTGAAGGCATTTTTTTTAGTTTTGTTGATATAGGACGAAATTGGGAAGGTTTTCTCTTATTCTTCCGCTGCCACGACAACGTATGGATAAACCTAGTCCTCGCCAACTAAAATACATATCGCGTCTGTACCAAAAATTTCCAGCTAGGTGATATCTCGTACTTTACACTACAAGCTTAGATTGGTTAGAAGCTGATGAAATTCCTGGAAAAGTCCATTGATATTGATATGGAGCTAGGCTTTGACCACAAACTGCTGAAACGCAATGAAATCCACTCATTTCTGAAACGTGTCAAATAACCGATGATGAAAAAAGGGTTACCTACTTCGAAAAAAGTGATCCTTCACCATAAGGCACTTGTACGTGGTCAGATTATTGATTTTCAACTCTCCTGTGGACAGCAAAAATATCACTTCAGTACAACAACGTCTGACCATACACTTCTTTGGTGACCGGTTCAAAAATTGCGGGAGTTTGGTTGGGAAGTTTTGTTGAATCTACCAGTATAGTCCAGGCTTAACAACCTCTGAATATCACTTGTTCTGCAGAACTCCCTCCATGGAATTTAGCTGGCGTAAAAAGAATCCTGCGTAAACCACTTGATTCAGGTTTTCAACCAAAAACCACAGAAGCTCTTCATCGATGGAATCATGAAAAAAACCCAAAAAATAGGAGAATTGCCGATAATAATGGTTCATGTTTGGATTTAATAAATTCATTTTGACACCAGGTTTTGCTAGATTAGTGAGGCATACTGCACATATCCGCCCACCGGTCCCGTGGGTAGGTCCACTCAATCGATGGATGCATCGATCACCACTCGCGAGGTGTCTCAAAGAGCTTAACGTCAAAAAATACACTACCCCAACAATATACCCCCAGGGCACTTTCGAAGTGTGGCCTGCCCCGAGTAAAAATAATCTAGTTGGCATGATTCTAAAAATTCGCCCGACAGAGGTATGCATAGCACAGACCGGCAACAGGCATGAACATCTATAAATGCACCCGAAGGGGCATAGACCATACCAACCGTGACTGTCAATCAACCAATGGTCCCCCAACTAAGTACTAACCAAGTCCAATACTGCTTGACCTACGCAATCGAACGAGAACCGGTCTACTGAGTATGCTAATGGCACCCTTTATGATTACCAAAATAATTGCCCGTTTTCTTCGTCCTATACAAATTTTTAATGCCCCAATTTTTCTCTCTTTAGTCTGAAAAAATGTAAGTGTACCGTCTTTCGTTTGAACTATTCCGTGTGTCTTTTATTGGTACGTGCCTGTAGCGGGGTGGATTTGGAGAAGTTTCATGCTAAGTGCGAGGCAGTCTTATTTTTATTCAGGCGTGCCGTGGGTGTTTCGGGTGACATGTAGGCGTTTTGACGCTGTGCCTGCCTGTTTCAAGCTAAGAACGGGAGAGTCTTATTTTTACTCCGGACCTTTGGCTAGACCCCTGCGTAAACTTGTCGCCATCTCCTACTTCTTCGGACTATGTCCAGACAGAGATGAATTTATGGACAGACTTAAGGTAGAGGAGGACCCCAAAAATTGTGCTTAGGGAGACACTTCAGATCTTGCAGATCAACCTCGAATACTCCAAAGCAACCACAGATCACCGTCTGGTTGTCTTAATACAAAAGTCCTAGGTACCAGGATGGAAAATAAAAGCTGTGAAAACTTTTCGAAAATTTTTGCAAAAATCAATAGTGATTTTTTGGCGGAAAAGTGATTTTTGGAAACTTTGACCTTGAATAACTTTGAAAGGGTTAATCGGGTCAACATCTTTGTAAGAACTAAAGTTGTAGAGAATTTCATTGTCAACATTTAGGGCCTTTGAACGGGATTGTACGAACTATAGAAACCGAGATACAAGAAAAACACCGGGAAACCGCTATATTTCCGGCGGCCATTTTGTTTTTTTTGTGATTCCGAAATTGTTTTCTTAAAAAGTCCCAAGGAAGCTGTGGTCCAATTTTCAGCCATTTATGAATTTTGTCTCCTTTAAATGCTAATTTCCCCGGACTATAGTTGCGCAGTTTTTCAACGGCTTTTCTTTGGACCCTTTGATTTATCAACAGAATCTGAAAAAAGGCACAAAACGGCCGCTAGTGGCGAAACTATGCGGAATTCGAAAAAACAGTGAAGACAAAATTTGTAGGCAATTTTATGCTCTACAACTTTGCTCTTTTGATATTTTCACCAAAATTCATAGTTTCTCATCAAAATAGATAAAAAGGCGGAGAATGGCGGAAAAACGCCTATTAAATATAGCCTTGAACATATTTCGTTAAGGCAACCCATCACCGTTACTTTTGTTAGCATATTATTTATCATGAAAAAAAAATTTCATTGGGTTACTCGATCGGTAAAGGTCGCTCTTCTACGCATCTTAGACTATTAATTCAAACCCACTCTGCTAACGTTGACAACACCCCAACTTTCATATTCACAAGCACGGAGGATTTCCAGGGCTGGGAGGATGTTCAGGGACGTTATGCTGTCTATGGACAGTCTTCAAAATAGAAATGTGGAGACAATCAGATCATGTGAGCAATTTGGATCGCCTGTAGATCCGCTTCAAGATTACCCTAAAAATTGAAGCTTTACAACCGTATAGAAATTCAAGGCGGATGGCCTCGAAAAAGTTCTGTCCTTTTCTAAGAGCGGGAGTCTCTAGAGAGCGCCCACATGAAAGGTTAGAACTTATACAAACAATCGAATGTAGATAGAGTCAGGGCCGGATTAAAGGGTGGGCCAAGTGGGCCCTGGCCCAGAGGCCTCCACCAACTGGAGGCCCCCACCAAATACCAAGTTAAAAAATTTTTTTGGCTTATAACAAAAATTATAAGACGGTTTTGTTAATATAGTAATCAATGCTATCATTATCAATATTGATAATCAATAATGAATCATGTAGTTTTGCATAAAATGGTGCAGCATTTGCATTCACAAATTTGAAAAATATTATTGTTGCGTATTCAGTAGGTGGCGCGGTTCGTAAGCCTAGTACGGTGATCGGGCAAAATTTAGCCTCGTTATTTTTATCATTTTTCGGGCAAAATTTTGCGCAAGTGTAGAGTGGTGGAGAATAGTGGAAAGTCATTATAAATCAAATAAATATTCCTTTTCCATTTTAAACAAATGTTAACATAAGAGATTCGACTTTTTTAAAACCAACTGTTCAACTGCTTTTGCAACAAAAAATGACCAGATAATTTCTGCAGGCAAAAATCACAATTCTCCACAATTTGAAAATCCATCTACTAGAAAATCTTGAAAGTATGCTTATTGTGGCAAATTTTTGCCCGAACAGCGTACTGCTTTGCGCTGTCAAAATTGTGCCGTGCTTTTTTGCCAGGGTTTTTTACATGCATTTTAAAGGGATGGCAAAATTTTGCCTGATCACCGTACTAGACTTCAGTTGTGATTTGCATTAAGGCATTTTGCATCAAGAAGGTGTAAACAATGGTTCGAAAAGAAGATCGCCACAAAGCGAAGCGGACGCATTTAAGTGGATCCGAAAAGCGTAAAAGGGCGAAAGAAACACAAAAGAAGTTGGTTCACGTGTTGAGTCTGACACCTATCCTGAAGAACTACTTAAATGTAGGTACTGCCAAAATTTTCTTCTGCAGAAACGTCGCAAAACAATCAAATAAGTGACATTGACATTTTGTGTAACTGCTGCGAGATCAAACTACCCTAATATCGCAGAATATTTTCTACATATTTGGCAAAAATATAAATAATAATAACAATATAATAAATATAACTTTTCTATTGATAAGTAATTAACTGCATTCGAGGTAGCATTTTTACGCCGTGCATACTAAAATGCAATATTAAACTATTTCCAATTCGAATATGTAAAATTTGACTGCACTACAAGAAAGAGGACACTTAGGAGTTTAAATAATGCAATAAAATTTTGTTTCCATTTTTCTTGAAAATTCGTCGTTTTTGGGATGAATGTTTCCTTAAAATTCATTTAACGCTTGACCTTCTTTTAATTCAAATATAAAACGAGCCCCTATCATAGGCGCCCCCACCAAACTCGTGCCCAGGGGCCCCCACCACCCTTAATCCGGCCCTGAAAGTGGTTATTCTGTAACTATGAGAAAGTGAAAACGTGAAAAGTCTTTTCATTCTCATTCTCATCGGGTCTTCTCATTTTGAGTTCTCATTTTTGTCAGCAAAGCGATTCTATAACCTAAAGTGAGATATTCCAGTGACAAATGAGCTGAATGTAGTACACATTGGAAATTCTCACTTGTATAAACGTCAAACGTAGGGTTTTATGTCATATTTTGTAATTATTCGAGTGGCCTACTTTGTAGACAAGACTTTGTAACATTTAAAATGGCAACAGTATTTTTATTTATAGAGCAAAGAAGAGTCCGCCAAAGGTGGGCAATTATAATTTGGGTTTGCACTCAAAATTCATGGTTTTACATTTCAAACTCCCCTTCTTTTTACAAAAATCGTTGAACTTAAAAAGTTACAAATTACTACTTAAATTTAAAAAGCTACACCTAGAGCATTTAAATGAGTGGCATACTCCTCCCATAATTTTTTTTTGAAAATTAAAAGTTTTCACACTTCTCACAACTGTTGTGATTTGAAAATGACAAGTTCTCACATTTCTCACTAGAAAAAAATTGGTGAGAAATTATTTTTCACCATGAAATAATTTGACAGATAAACTCACGTTCTCATCGTTCCAGAATCGCATTTATTGGCATTCTCACTGAAAAGACTTTTCACTACACTTTTCACAGTTACAGAATAACCGCTCTGGATAGAGTCAACACTTTCGAGACTCCAAGCTGTAGATGCTAGGCCTTTCCTTCATGATCGTGAACCGATGCGCAATTCAATCAACAGGGACATCGAACACATTCTTGATTACTATCGCGACTCTAGCATCGGGGCATCGAGAAACAACTCACTGGAGTGATAAGTCTCCTGAAACGAATTGAATCCCATGAACCAACCGATGACATGCGCTGGTGGAGCGGGGAAGGTCTAGCGGAAGGCTATGACAGGAGGAATCAGGAATGTAAAGAAAAAAGAAGAAAGAAGGAAAGTTATGTAGGTGTGGAAAGTGGGAAAGGCGAAGAACCATGGTGCTGCCGGGATTCGAACCCGAGACCTCTGGGATGGTAGCCAGGCGCCTTACTCGTTAGACTACCGAGGCCCACATTGATTGACCGTTAACATCCTAGGCATAACTTTACCTGAGGATCTAAGTTGGGATGGCTTTAGCACCTTCCAGACACCAGCAAAACTACCCTATTCGATCGCTCAAACTAAGCTCTCCACAAGACATTGCACTATGACCTGGACGGTATGACTGACTGATAGTACATAGAAAGATTCCTAAGGTTAGTTTTCCACATAACAGGTAGTTCTGTATCTTCAATTATGTACAAGTAAGTCTTACGTTGATTCGTCGTCTTGTTTTAAGAACCAAACTGCAGCGTTACCCAAGTTCTGCTAGTCTGTTGCATCCAACGAAGACAACATTTTAAATAAGAAAAAAATTGTTTTTGTTAATATAAAAAAAATAATAAATTTGAAATGAAAACTACTTTGAAATACTCTGTTGTACATGTTGGCATAAAAAAGCTTCCTCATTTATTAAAGTCCACTTCCAGAAAGAGAAATCTAGATTTACACAAAAACAAAAAAAAAAGAAAACGAGAAAAGGAAATTTTCCTGTACATGCGTTGCCAAAATGAAATTTTCAACATTTTTTTTTCCCATTTAACATTTAAGTAAAGGAAAGAAAAATCCTTGCGAAATGCCTCGAGAGTCCGTTGTACCTACCGAGATAAAGTGGCCAGACGGCGGCTGGTGCACAGTTTCTTATTGAATTTTTGTCTGACTGGCAGAAGAAAGGAGAGAGCCCCAATTCCATTTCACAGTTTCTTATCCAACAGTATGAATAACAAATTGTTCTGTGCATACAAAATGAGTTTGCTTCATTGTACAGTGAATATATTTAAATTTCTTTTTCTCTTTACCAAATGATAAATGACTAAAAGTTTATCACCTTCTTGTGCTGCATCTTATCGTGCTTTTCTTTCATTTCAATGCCAGTCTATCGTGATATTATATATCCTCGGCAAGATGCTTAAGTTGTCATACGATGAAGAGAGTGTAGGCTCTCTGCACAGGCCTAATTGGGTTCAATGGATTGCAAAATCCTTGGAGCATCTTAAAAGTGACATAAAATACCCTTGAATTTCGCCCCTAGAAAATCTCAGTTGATTAATGTTCAGTTGGTTGGTCCACGTGTGTGGCAAGCAGGCAAGGACCTGCTATTCTTAAGTTCAAGGATTCAAGCGAGTGCGTGACATGATGCCGGATGATCGCCACCTTTTTGGGTAAATCTGATGTTCTCATGGCTCATTTGCTTGAGCTCTATGAGCCCTATGCCTCTTGACGTCGTGGTGGTTTATGAATATTAAAGAAAAATACTGAGAGTGAATTTTAGGATACAAAAAAAAAATATGGATTCAAAAGCTTTCCGATGGGACGTGCCTTTGAAAATAGAATAGCACGAATACGGCTAATAAATTTGGTCGGTTAAGATAAGTCATGATTAAGTGAATTAGGCCCAATTACCCTAATTTCTGGGCACTCTTCCTCTACTAAGTAAATGTAGCTCACTTAACTCGCCTGGAAATAAAAATTTGCCGCAATAAATCACCCCCGACAAAAGTACCCCGGTTAACCACAGTCACTGTGTTGTTCCAGTGTTGTTGGTCGAGTGATACCGCACATTTCCCAAACCGATCCTAATTCCCGGTTTAACCTGGCATCCGACACTGATTGGCCTCATTCCTGTAATAAATTGATTTTCTGCTCATAAAAGATTAATAAGAGATAATCACGGCCATCTCAGCTGAATGTGGACGTTTTCATTGCCTCGAATGAGCTGGGTAAAATTCTCCAAGGACTAACGGCCATCCAGCGAGGATAATACCTACTAAACAAAACCCAGCAAAAAAAACAACAACAACAACAAACAGTAACAAGAGGAAAAAAAATGACGCAAAGACATCCTTGTAACCGGACGGGTGAGTACAAAATGAAGAGGTTTTTCGGGGGCCAGAATGTACCACTGACAACACACAACAAAACAACAACAAAAAAAACGAAGGACGAAATCAAAAGACACAGTACGGAAGTGGGTTTAGTGACCGAAATCTGGAAAGGACACGGAACAGGGTAGAAGAAGTCCTTCTTAAAGACAATGACAGGAGGAAATGAAGATTTCGTGCGGGTCATAAACTGATGGACATAAAGACCATTGTGGGATCCTTACATATTTCTTTTCGGGATTCTTGCTTCTTCTTTTCATCCTGGAGGATTCTTGTCAATTTGAGGGAAGGGCTGAAAATATGATTTGTGGGATTAACCATTGGTTTTTAGGGCTTCATGTCTTGTAATTTGTAAAATCTTAAGTTATTTGATATTATCGTAAAAAAATTGTAAATAAATATTTTTTTTTTCATAAAACGGATTTAGGCTGTAGGTGATAGCTAATAGTGGAGTCGGACAAGCATCAAATTTGAGTGAAAAAGGAATTGTTTCCAGTCTCAAAATTAAGTAATTAAGTAATTTCTCACATTATAAAGTATAATTTCTGAAAATTTCATCAAATTTTACTTAAAACATCCGAAGTTATAACCAAAAAACCAAAATTTAGCAGTTTCTTCAGTTTTTAATTTTTTATGAGGTTATGTGTGCAGATTAAAATTTCATTTTGTAACCGCTGCACAGTGGGACAGAATCGAAAAAAGCTGGCCAAAACATCAAAACGTGCAATAATCGCTTTGAAATTTCTTGCTTGCGGGTTTTCGAGGTCGCTGATTACGAATTTGGCATTATTTTTTCACAAAACAAAATGGCGGATCCAATATGGCGGACGACCACATGAAAAAATGCGTATTCGCGGATGAAATTCTGTACCCGGGGGTTTTCGAGGTCGCTGATTACGAATTTGGCATTATTTTTTCACAAAACAAAATTGCGGATCCAATATGGCGGACAGTCATATAAAAAATTGATATTTTTAGTTTTAATACAATTTCATCGTATTAAAAAAATTTCAGAAGCATAAAAATAGTATCGTCACAATGAATAGGTACAAATAAATACAAAATAATAATTCAATTTATAATTTACATTTTTATTTTTAACACATAGGCTCTATCTATTCGCTATCGCTATCACATAAATCGATGTCGGAATCTAAAGTAGACACATCAGTTTCATCTTTAGTGTCACTGTCATCAGCTACAACTAAATCTTTAGCATCAGACGACATTTGTTTTCTTTTAGTTTTTGGAAGTTTTCTTGCGCTTGAAATGTAAGGATCAGAACTAATTAAAAGGCGGCAAAATACATCTCTCATTATCAAAGAACGGCTGCTTTTGCGCAAGAAGTCCTGACGATATTTTTTAATATATTTATTGCAACTTTCCTGGGCTTCTTCAGACATCTGACCGATTGGAAGCAAAGCCGAAGCAATGATTTCTGGGCCATGAATGAGCAGTTTATGAACTGATGGTGGCATGAAGAACCATGGGTACAATTCAACAAATAGTTTCGCAGTTTCCCAAGCGTAATCTCTAAATTTTTGAATATTAATTTCGCGTCCTGATGAAACAACTTGTAAAATAGAATGAAATCTGGTAATCAAACGAAGGTCTACTCCAGTTATTTCGGATGAAATTTTGGCATTTTCTGAGAGGTAATATCATAATGAACAGCCTCAATTTTTTTCGCTTTCTTTGGATCTACACATACCGAGAAATTCTCATCTATATTTAGAAAGCACGACCAAAATGGTAGATTTTCCACAAAATGGCCCATAACTTACGTAGCGGCGGTTGCCAGTAGTAGAAAATGTCCATTTCGTATAGTATTCGATGTAACTAACATATTAAAAAAAATTTTGAGACTGGAAACAATTCCTTATGTTTTGCTTGTCCGACTCCACTATAAAGAAATTATTGTGATTAATGTGAATTGGAGCGATATGGAAATATAACCATGGAAATTTCAATAAATCAATTCAAACACTGATTAACAGTCCTATGTAAACTAGGAACCACAAGCCTTGCAAGTAAAAATTTCACTAATAACCAGAACCAAATGACGAAAGTAATCTGTAGCAAAATAGGGTCACCGGCCGACAGGGGTGGCGGAGCGCATGAGGATGGAAGGAAAAGTGCACACGCAGTTTCGCTTTGGGTGGGGAAATCCACACCCAAAATATTTTATGCACATACACCTAATAACCCAGAACTTTGAAGAGCAGACTAGGTCGCTGCGACGAAAGAACGTGGTCGATGGGCCGTACACAAGCATACGAAAACTATATATATTATATTAGAGCTTTTTGTAACTCCATCCGACTAGCGGTTTTGTAACTCCATCCGACTAGCATTTAACAAGGAGACTGTCTCAGGGGCTTGTCAATAGAAGAATTTCCCCGTAGGTTCCTCATGAGGGCCCCATGAGGCAATGGGGCATGTCAAAAGAAGGCTTATTATGAACACCTCACAAAAAAAATTAGCGATACTGAAGTGAGGTATGCCTTATCAGTTTCTCACAAGGGCCCTATGAAGCAAACCAAATGAAATGGGACAATCCCAACATCTGCCTAACGTATTCGGAAACCTTTTTAGGAAGCTTTAAATTAATACCTTTAGGGTTTAGCTTTACTCATACCAAGCTTTAATTTTGGTTGTAACATTGCTTCATATTTCAGGAAATTATGTTGGTGTCCATGAAGGGTGTTTTTCAACGTGCACAATAGACCGGTTCTGGTTCGATCACAAAGGTCAAGCAGCATCGGGCGTGATTAGTTTTCAGTTGGGGGACCAAGACACGCGTTTAAAAATACATATAAAGTTTTCGGCAACGGCGCAGTTATTACCTACATATCCACGCCGAAATTCCCAAATAAATAATTTGACCGATTAACATTTTAACGCTTATCTGTTCTCGTGTTCCCCACCCACAATCATTATGCTCCGCCGCCCTTGCCAGCCGATTCCGTGGCTTTTCAATCAGGTAACATTGTAAAACAAATCATTTTGTAGCAAGAAATTCGGCAATTTCTAGTTTAGTTTGTGCATCGTCATGAAAGATGTAAACATTCGAAAATGTATGTAAGGATGCTAACGTATAAAACTGTTCTTGCTTATTTATCGTCTGAAATTGGTTTTTATGAGACACCCTTGTATACCAATTCGTTTCCAAACAAACCATACTTATCGTTTTTTAGTGGTACATGAAAGTCCTGAGAATGATGTAAACACACTTCACACGTTTACGATTTGAACATTCGTGCCATTTCCATGAAAAACATTTCTGCAGTTATAGCTTCCGAGTGGTTTCTTCAACTAGGAATGTCCAAACACAATAGTGCTACGAGATCGAAGCCCATCAAAAAAAACAACAATCCTTTAAACCATGTTTACACCAACATAACAGTGTAAACGTCTCACCAGTAGATTTTAAATTCATTTCAGTTATAGTTTCATTAATTTTCATAATGCTGAAAGAACTTATTCCGTGTGATATATGAGTATCAAGTGAAATTCAATACAACTCAATACAAACCTATATTTATTTTCAAGAACAAGCAGTTTTTCAATACATTATATGGCGAATGGTGAAACAATATACAATGTACACTGCCAAGTGGCTTCATATCTTATATGGTCTTACCCATACGTGACAGGACTTTGCAGGATGCTTCTGTTTAGTGGTGGAAAATATATGTTTAAACAATGTCCTCAATGTTTGTATAGCTAAAGAGATGGATACTAGCTCCTGGAAAATGTGCAACGTGTGGGGAAAGTCAGGTAGCGATAAATGGGAACAATATTTTACTTAAAAAGTTTAGCCGGAAATTTATCGTTTGGTGATATTTTTCGAAGGGGCAACAGGCTTACTTTGTTGTTATATTCACTCATATTAAATTTTGATAATATTTTGTTCCTTTAATATCTTAGTACCAGGAAGCCGATCTATAATCGGTCACACTCTTATCGGGTCGGCTGCGCTTGGGTTATGTCACTTTTTGTTACATTTAGTACAATAATTGTTGAAAGGAAATCTTGGGACATCTTTTTTAAAACTAATTTTTTTTTGTAATCTTTTACATAATAAAAAATATAGTTTAAAAAAACTAAAAAATACGCTTTTATTTTAAAATGAACTAAAAAGTAAAAAATAATTTTGAATGTAAAGTTTTTATTGCTCCAGCCAGTATATGGAAACAGCCTACCTTTCCTACCCTACCTGTAAAAAAGCGTGGGACTCTTGACCTATATTCTTATTTTATAAATTAACACCGGAACTTTTCTCTAGCGCCCCACGCTTTTTTACATGGTTGTTTCCATAAACTGACTGGAGCAATAAAAACTTTACACTCAAAATTATTTTTTACTTCTTAGTTCATTTTAAAATACTATACAACATACTATACTCGTCTTACACTTTCATTTGATACCCATACCCATACCGAGTGGGTTGTAAAGAAAAAGGTACTCCGCCATTTTATATTGGCCGCCATTTTGAATTTGGAATGACGCCGTACAGCTTATAGTATTCTTATTGTTACACCTTTTCACTAAGCCCAAATAACTCAAAAAAAACTAGCAGAAAACACTTTTTCCGCCAGTTTTGACTAAGCCCAATGGACTCATTGGGTGAAAACACCTTTAAATACCAATTTTGGTGAAAATCGTTAGAGCAGTTTTCGAGAAAATATTTACAAATATACAAGAATTGCTCACTTAATAGTATAAGATAGATAGTAGAGAGAGGAATAAAAGCATGTAATTACCACGGATATTCTATGAGGATCCCAACCAATACTACGATGGAACGTTGCCGAAAGCTATGCTTCTGGGATGGTATAAGAGATAACACAAGGGAATGACTACGTAGAGCGTTGACAGGTAACAAGGTATAGTACGAAGCGAAAGAGAAAAGGTGACCATGTCACTGCAAGATACTTGAATTGCGAGGACTCTGAGATGGTAGCTGGAACAAGAATCCCGAATCTGAAAAGACGGACTTTTGCAGTCTATCCCCGTGTTCTTTTAATGAACTGGGTTTTGAGAGCTTTTGAGGAGCTTTTGAGTTCCCATACAAAATCGAAGAACCAGAATACCCAGATAAAACCTGGGTTTTCGATTTTGTATGGGAACTCAAAAGCTCTCAAAACCCAGAACACGGGGTATATGAAATAGGAAAGCACTATCTATCCTACCTCTGAGTTTTTATCTTTTATATTAAACAGAAATATTTTACTAACTTCTAGTGTGAAAAACCCCTTTATTAGAAAACTGTTCAAACTCCCAAAATATAACAAGATTTAAAACAAATCCCATTGGCGAGATATAGTTCTATAGCGAATATACTAGGGTATGACCCAAACACTCCAATTTCATTTGCCAGCCAAATGCACAACACTTAACCTATACCAGTGCATTTCAGTTTGGTCACGAATTCAGGTCGTCAGATATTTGTTCAGTAATCACTTAGAAATCCAGAGACACACGAGCTGCAGAAAATTGTTCAAAAGGAGAAACCACTGAATGGTAAAGATGGTAGAGGAAGGACAAGTTCACAAAGTTTGAGGCATCTTTCGAGGCTTTCCTTGTTTTGTCAGTTATTTTTGAAAAATCGCACTTGAATAAATCTTTGACATCGATGAAACTATTAAAATGCACTTGGCATTGTTGATTAAGTAAACAAAATTCAATGGAGTATTGCGAGTTGTTTTTGATACTTTAATGCTTATGCTTAAGATTTTTTAGGAATATAGGTTTGTTTTTTTTCAATTTTAAACTTTTCAACTTTTGTGATATCCTGTGCCATTTATCTTAATATAAAAGGGGGGACAGCATAGCGAGCAGCAATGTTAGAAGTCAGTATCTCAAGTAAACGGACACGACTAAGCAGGTGCCAATCCAAGCAAAGATATGCCGAACAGTACCTAGGCAAGTAACACGGACGTACATATACATATAGAGCATTAATCCAGATATTTTTAAATCCTGATGCTGAAAAAAAGGACCCAAGATTCGACAGCATAAGAGAGACAATCCTGCACAAGTCCATAGAACATTAAAAACTGTACAGGACACGTTCAGCCACATTTAGTACCAAGGGTCTTCGACTTCAACGGCTCGGGTGGCAGAACATCTACCTTCTATGGAAGAAGACCATACTTGGAAAGTATTTTTAAATAAAGGTTATTAGGTTTGAAAACGGCGTAGACCAGACGTTCGTTGAAAGAATGTTGTAGCCGAGTAAAAATAATTTCGTTCGTTAATTTTTTCAAAGCACATACAGATAGCGAACAAATGCGCCTGTCACATGGGTATATACACCCTCCCGCAACAGGCATGGAATTCTAAAACTGCACTCGCCAGAGATATGCACGCCTTGTTACAGATATAAATCAAATCGCGAGTCTCGTTTTCCCAAGCGGTCTCCCAACGAAGTACTAACCACGTCTAATGCTGCTTGACCTAAGCAATCGAGCGAGAGCGCTTCTATTGAGCATGCTAATGGCACCCTTTATGGTCACCAAGATAATTGCCTGTTTTTTTTTTGTCCTATACAACTTTTTAAAGCTCTAATTTTGCTCCCTTTAGTCTAGAAAAAGCGTTAGCGTTCCGTTCTTCGTTTAGGCTATTCTGTGCATCATTTATAGTCCGGGGAAATTAGCATTTAAAAGGGACAAAATTCGGAAATGACTGAAAATTGGTCCACAGCTTCCTTCGGACCTTTTAAGAAAACAATTTCGGAATCACAAAAAAACAAACATGGCCGCCGGAAATATAGCGGTTTTCCGGTGTTTTCCTTGTATCTCGGTGTCTATAGGTCGTACAACCTTGTACGAGGGCCCAAAATGTTAACAATGAAATTCTCTACAACTTTAGTTCTTACAAAGATGTTGACCCGACTAGCCTTTTCAAAGTTATACAAGGTCAAAGTTATCAAAAATCACTTTTTGGCCAAAAAATTCCTCAAAATCTGGTTTTTTCGAAAAAAAATTTTAACAAGTCAATACGAAACGTTATTGCCTACAAAAAACCCCTTGTGTCATTTTTTTGAAAACTTAACCCTTTCGAAGCTATTCAAGGTCAAAGTTTCAAAAAATCAGTTTTTGGTCAAAAAATGACTCAGAAACTCAAAAATCAGTTTCTGAGTCATTTTTTTTGTTCTATTTATACAAAAGATTATTGCCTACCCTAATGACACCCTTCTCATTTTTTCGAAAACTTTTCGAAAAATTTTGCAAAAATCAATTGTTAGTGATTTTTGGCCGAAAAGTGATTTTTAGAAACTTTGACCTTGATTAACTTTGAAAGGGTTACGTTGACAAGAAGGTTTTTTTGTAGGCAATATCATTTCGTATTGACTGATCAAAAAATTTTTTCGAAAAAAGCAGTTTTTGAGTGATGTTTTGGCCAAAAAGTGATTTTTGGAAACTTTGACGTTAAAAAACTTTGAAAGGGTTAATCGGGTCAACATCTTTGTAAGAACTAAAGTTGTAGAGAATTTCATTGTCAACATTTTGGGCCATCGTACAACGTTGTACGACCTATAGACACCGAGATACAAGGAAAACACCGGAAAACCGCTATATTTCCGGCGGCCATGTTGTTTTTTTTGTGATTCCGAAATTGTTTTCTTAAAAAGTCCCAAGGAAGCTGTGGAACAATTTTCAGCCATTTCTGAATTTTGTCTCCTTTCGTGCTTTTTTTTGCTAATTTCTCCGGATTATTGTTGATTCGTGGCTATAGCGGGCTACGTTTGGAAAAGTGCAATTTTTACTCATGCGTACCGTGCCTGTTTCATGCTAAGTGCGGGCGAGTTTTATTTCTGCTCAGGCGTACCGTGCCTGTTTCGGGGCTGTACAGGTGGTTTGACGCTGCGGTAGAGTTTTATTTTAACTCGAAAGACAATGGTGCCCAGAGCTTAGGGATATTCGATGACGTCAGCTTGAGATTGGGATAGGTAGATGAAGAAGTTACTAGAAGCCAAGACCGGATCCGGATTATAGAGTCGCGTAAATAAAGTAAATAAATGTAGATGACTCCATAGACGCGATGATAGCATGCAAGATTCTTTTTGTTATATGAAAGCCCCAAGCATGGATCCTTTTTCACACCATAAATTGGCTCGAAGTCTACTGTGACAAAAATCAAAACAAAAAATTTTTGTAACGGGGATTGGATTTCGCAAAAGTAGATATCCTCAGTTGCAGTCGGCTAAGCGAGGCACTCAATCATCAAGGTTAGCGAAAGACAGCCTCGTCGGAGTAATATGCCTCCTGAAACAAGTGAATCCTGCTAACGCCGGCAGTAAAGACTGGACCAAAACGTGTTACGTCCGCTACGTGAAAACCCGTCTGGTAAGATATCTTATTACAGCGAGTTGACATTTTATCTGCGGGAAAGTCCTGTAGGAAATAATCTAAATTAGCGTGGACTGCCAACGCACGCCCTAAGGGTATTTTCATTCAAGTTGCCCTTTGTTGAGTCCTTGGTTCATCGAAGCATTGAAGTCAGAGAAAAGCCAGGTATTAGTCCGGAACAAACTATTGGAACAATCACCAGTTTGAAAAAAGAGGGTCCTTAAAGATCGAACCCTGATGAAATATACTCATACTGCGGAAATATACTCATAATGCTTTATTTAGTCAACTCCAAGCGAATTTTTTGTGTACCGTCTAGCAACACGACTAGATTAAGCAGGAGGAAGGATGTCAGGACAGTGGTTAGCTTTGCTACATACTAACCACAGCTTCCTAAATTTCTATCTACGGCGGATCATAAGAGCAAACGAGTCAGACTGTAGGTTTTGTAGCAGGATTAGTGTGATACTTGAGATGGTGACACCCCATTAAAACAAAGAGTCGATGGACTAAAAATTTTGATAAATTGTTGTGGGGCGTACCCTGCCCAACAGACATAATAAATAGTTTGTTATTTTGGTCTCTAAACAGTTCCATGTGACTATATGTCAAAACATTTCACCAAAATTCATGAATACACTTTAGCAAATTTACCTTTATAAAGCAGTTCCGACAGAGCCACACCATAACAAGCTGTTGAAATGCCAGATTCGATGGTAAATCTCTTCTGTAAAATAACATGTAAGCCCCCCCAGACTTTCGTATTAACTCGACCGACAATAGGAAATATTTTTAACATGTTTTCCTACTTCTTTTCAATCATAAGCACACACACACGAAACAAACAAAAGCATTTCAATCGAGCTGAGAGAACTTAGGCAGCCCGAGATCTATTGAAATATGGAAATTCGCTTTTCCTTAAAACACCAAACAAAAACACAAGAACAGGAAAAACGATTTTTACCGCTTGCGTTCCTGGAAGTTTTCCACATAAATATAATCCTTAGTTCCAAAAGCAGAACTTTGACGGTAAAAAAAATAACAACAGCCGAGCTCCTTGTAGGGTCCTTGTTGGGGGTGGGTATGTTTTTTTTTATTTTTTTTCTTCTTCGGAATATGGAAGGTTGTGAATGTAGTTCGACGAAGGCCGTAGCGGTAGAGGGACGGGGGGGTTTGGCGTCGGAGCTAAGGCAGAAATTGAAATTGTCAGAAGGCATGAAAACCACTTGAATTGCAAAAGTTCAGGGTGAAGGCTCCCATAAAAGAAGCCCGGGAACATATTTTGACGGTAACGCAATCCTTACGCGGTATTTCCATGATGGAAAGGTAGAAAATCAAACATTTTTGTATTCATGAAAGTCTCCTGGCTAACCTTTGGTCCTGTGTGTTTCCTGGCTGGTAAATTTGCGGTATTGAGGCAATTTTGGATGATTTGTGAATACGAAATCGCACGGGCCCAGAACGAGAGAGGAGAAACTGAGGCACCCATCAAGGGTTAGTTAATTGCGGTTTCATGCGACTTATATTACACTACAATCCGACATTATTACGTAATTTTGTTATTCGGAAAATTTTTATGGGTGATTATAGATTTCAGATTGTGGCAATACATTATTCTTTTCTACAACAATATTATTATTAAGGAAAATTTAATAACTTGGAAAATATTTAAGACTTTTTCTAGGAAGACGAAAATAAATTTGAATTTCAGACCCGATTTTTTTTTCAGTCAGGGTTCAATCATTTATTATTATGCTGTGTATATTTTAGCCTTAATTTACCCAGAAACTTTTGCCTTTGCGAAGTTTAGAGCGTAGGGAATCAAGCTGTTGATTTTTGGAGAGAGAAAAAAAAAGGTTTATAAACATCAAAGGGGAATTCAAAATACATAGGGAAAAATTCACAAGAATGCCAACGGCGATCAAGGCAATTTGTAAACCAATTTCAATTTATTTTTGACAAATTACGCATATTATGTTAATTAAGCCGTTTCCATTAACAATATTGATTATTAATGGCGTTATATTCTGTATGGTTGGTTGAAATCCAGTCAACTATATCACGTTTCTTGACACGTACACTATTTTCGTTACAGGTATCAACTTTATGGTTTTGTCTTGTAAAAACTTAAATAAAATATAAAAGTCGTTATTTTTGCGGATGTTCGGCACAGTGTTCTGCGCCCATTTATGTAATATTGGACACCGTGGAAACTAAATCCCACAACATTTTTGCCAATGTCCCCCAAGAAAGCTATACAGGGTGCGGCAAAAGTCCGGCAGCGGTCCGATATTTCCTGAAGTGTAGGTTTTCGTGAAAAAAGCTTTGAACGAGAGTTGCTCAACTTGGAGGGTTGAATCGTTTGCACTCAAATTTCACTCCCACCCACTCGCCCTTTTGGGGGGGGGGTGGGAGTGAATCTAAAATTTCAAATGGCAACCCCAATTTTTTTCACGGATTCTGACTCTCCGCAGGGAAATATGAAACTTTTGTCTGAAAAATTGTTTTATCTGAAACCCCCTGCACCCCTGCGTTGCCATTATTCACCCCCCCCCCTCCTCACCCCCTCGCAGGAGTGGGGAAAAATAATGGTATCCTCCATCACCAGGAAAATCATCGAAAAATTTGATGCTGTGTGTGTGCGCTGGTACAGGAAGCGAATTGTTCACTGTGAAATACTTTCAGTTAGTTAGACGATTGATTCTCAACCCTAACGTGGACAACTAGAGAGATTACGCTAGCCAATTGAACAAAAATGACCCAAATTGAATAGAAAAACAGAAATTCTTAACCGATGGTATCCATTAACAACACAGCATAACCGATGCCCACCATATTTTTGACGTAGACGACAGAGTTTCCCCACCTGTCAACACTTGAGCAATAATGATGATTAATAGGAGAGGCGATCGAAATGAAAACAGATTATTGATTGATGAGTTTAACATATAGCTCCCACGGTCCCTAAAATTGTCCCATGCCAAAGTGCTGCAACACCTACTACTTATCCAGTTTTCATCTGCATCCATTAAGCGGTTCAAAAACGGCTTCCTTTTGTGACGAGCAGGATTCGAAGACCATATGGAAATTCTATCCGTTCAATTGTCCTCGCTTAAGTCGTGGGGGACCTAAAATGAGAGTTTTGATACAAAATCTATTAATGTGACCGCAAGCATTTGCCTGATGAATTCCAAGCTTGAAGGCTATATTTACGGAAGTTAATGTGGCATTTGTTCTGATCATACTAACTTTTGGTGGCCTTAGAAGCTGGGTTCAACATTAATGTCCGAGATACAGGAGGCTAGTTTTTCAAGCTAGGATAGCAAGCTAGTGCTAGTAAGCTAGCAAGCTTAATCTGGCTTCGTGCAAACAAAACCGTCGTGTTTCAACCTAGGAAAGTTTAATAGAATGGGGTTCTATTTTTTGAGCTAGTAGTAAAGCTAGTATCCGATTAGCTAGTGTACAGTGACGACGCGTTTTGTTTTTCGGACCGCTAACCACGTGTTTTCGAGACAAACATGCCAAAACGTAATGTCGAGGTTAACTTAAAGTTTGTGCAATTATATGGTTCGGACTAATGTCTATGGAACGCCACCAATCCAACTTATAAAGACAGGTCTATGCGTAGTTTAGCACTACAAAGCATACGCGACAAATTATTGACGATCCACAAATGAGGATAGAAGAAATAAAAAATAAAATAAAAAATACTGATACTGGTTTCAAATTTACCAGCGTCATGTAAACAACTCTAGCTTGTACAAAGCCAGGACAGCAAGCCAGGATAGGATACCATGATACCATGGTCGAGCTGCTACTATGGCTTTTTCTTCAAGCACTAAAAGCAGCCCTGGAAAAATTGTTACCGATATTACCACGACTACTGTTCCACCGAAATTAAAAATCATCTATCTTCAGGGTACAACCTCTATCGCAAGACAACACTAGTTCGGTAGGATCATGTCACAGTTTACAACCTTCCTTCGAAATTTTGCACGAAGATCCGTGGGGGTCTCCCATGATGCACCTCGAAGCCCGATTTTCGAAATTCAAAATGGCCGCCACAAAATGACCGAAATTCAAAATGGCTAGCACCTACCCTAGTTTTACAATAATCAAAAGTTCAAAACCCAGCCTCATCTTCCTCTTTTCCTGACCTAAAATTTCCTAAAATTCGGATTACTAATCGACATTGCATCTCAAACAATACCGGGAACAGAATGACTGAATTGGCCATGGCAAGCAACTTAACAATTGCTGCCACCTGGTTTCGTCGTAAGAATTGTAGTAGTATACTGGATGTAAATATTTACCGAGGAGGGTATGTGGGCATACCAATAAAACTACCTAGTCGTTCGGAAAATGAGGATGAAACAACATGCTACAAAACATAGAAGGAACAACAGCAACGAACAAGTGAATATCATCGCCTTAATTATGTACAATTTCGCTACAATGAATTGTTTTACACACAAAACATTTTTTATCATACTTATAAATTTTTTTTGATTCTATTAAAACTTTATTTTGAAATGATTTGAACAATTATATCAACAACAACAACAACAAAAAAAAATAACAAAATAAAACTTTCCACTTTAAAAATACTTTGGTTAAAAATGCAAAATGTTTTTTTTATCCAAGCAAACTTTTACGAAGAGTTTTTGTCCTTAATTGCATATCCATTTGCGGAAGTGGAAAACAAAAAGTCCATTCCAAACTTATAAACGAACTCCTTAAAATGTTATTTGCAATTCCTATTTAGCAAACGTTTCCAATCTTCCAATTCAATAATAAAGTTGAAAGCATAATAAAATTGGCCTTTTTGGCATCCTTTTTAGTCTATGATCCATATCTATTTTGAATCCATCTATATTTTAGGCGTTCACTTATATACTAGAGGATATCTACAAAATATATAAAATTTTTCCGAAGATGGCTCTAATGAAAAAAAAAGGGAGGAACTTTCCATTTCACTGTGTGTTATAAAAAGAAAACTAAACCAACAACAAATATATATATAGTATATAAGAGAAGAAGGAGTGAATTTTTGGGTTGGTTCTTAGCTCCTACTTGACATTAAGCCCCAGAAACATCAACCAGGAAAATTCGAAAATTCTTCAGCAAATTTGTCTAAGGGCTAATCCTTATAACGAAGCACAAAAAGGCTCCGAAAAGTTATTCCCTTACAAAATTGAAAGGCGGACAAAGCACAACATTAAACGATTCCGCTTTTATCGTACACACACCCGCACCCTTGGCAAACCTTAGCCACCCGCTTCAATACATCCATTTAGCCGCCCCCCTCCCCTTTGCCATCGAAGAAAAACCGCCGCAACCTTGTTCTTCTAAAACTTTCATGGCGGCACAGTGATCGCTTCTAATGCCGTAAGTTCACAAAGTCAAGGACCCATCAGTCTTTAAAACTGAAAACTTACCAACGACACCGACACTCTTTATGCAAAGTAAAGGCAGCTCCCCCTGGGCCCTAGAGAGGATGGGTACACATTCGCTGCTGCTGCTGCTGCTGCCGCCAGGACCTGGAGTCCTTTCCCGTGCTGAAATATTCAGGATGGATCCATTTAGTCATTCGCTGTAGCTACTGAGCTCCTCGCAGAATGCCTGGAAGCCTAGGGCTTAGGGCTCCATCGAAAATGTTGCTCTCTTGCTCCTTATACCTATGTATACATACATATACTCTACTCATGCACACACACATAGAACCGAACGCATCGACACATCAATAACAACTACATGTAGGGTGGATTGCAAGGATGAAGAAAAAAAAATACACCCTAGACCTGCTAGCGAGCTACTATCCTGCCAGGCTACGTCACGACGAGCTTTTTCAAACTGTGGCTTAAGCTTTCGTTTCCAGTTAATCGCATCCTGGAGGAACGACCTCCACACTATAAGGACCCCCGGATCTCATGAAAGGAGCAAACTAAACAGGACGGGGATAGTGAGAATGAAAGAAGCAAAAAAAATTAGGCCAAAAAAAGGACTATTTTGGAAGTATGAATTATTCATCCTTCGTAAGCTTTAACTTTTTGCTCCTTATTCCTTACCGATATGAAGACCTCCTCGGCTTGCTGAAGAATGGCGACACGTGACCACTCGAATTTTTTCATCAGCTTTATCCTTGTTGGGTTGTGAACGGTGGCTGAAGGGTGGGTGCGGAAAAGTGTTGGAAACCGGCTGCGATCTGATAGTGCTGGACTCGATGCACCATAGCAGAGCTGAAAGGATACAAAAAAAAAAAAAACAAATAGAAATTTATTTTTTAACAAATAAAAAAAAACTGGAAATATTCCGAATGAACGAATTTAATGGAGTGCGAAAAAAATTGTACTTTTGTAAATTTTGTCTGTAGGTTTTACAAATGTAAAAAAAAAATGGCCAAGGAAAATTGCAAATGCAGCCGAGTTTTTTTTTATTGTCGATGTATGAATGCATTTCTCTGTTAATGTTTTATTTAAACTCGAATCCTTTTAGAGTTGTGGTTTTGGTCTCACCTCTGCAAAGGCTGGCATTGGTTCAGTTGCGATGGCATTTTTTTAATTTGAGATAATGGTGCCATATTGATTTTACAATGTTTATTCAGAAATCGAATAGTTAACAAAAAAATGTAATTTATAAATTAAATTATTTATCGAAAAAATTAGCTTCGATTAACTAAAACCTTTTCATATGTAGTAGAGGGAAATTGTCATATGATAGTGATGTAGTTGGATTTTTTTTGTTTTTTTTCTTTACATATGTTAAGATAAAGCGAAAAAAAAATTTCTGCAAAATCGGTCCTGTGCTGCACGAGAAAATTGCATAAATGTCCATTTTTGATGCATTTTGAGTGCATTGCTGCATTATTTTTTTAATTTCTCCAGTTCTGTTGGTCGTAGTAAAATAAAAAAATTGGAAAATACTCGTGAATTAATAGACTATCGAACTGACTTGGTATAAATACTTTTAAAATGAATCCTAAACTCAAAAAACCAATATGTATGAAATTTTGTTTTATTTTACTAAACATGCAATAAATAACGGGAAAATAGTCGGATTTTGATAAAAACTGGAGAAAATATGTATTTTGATGTTATAAATACGTGGTTGAAATTTAAAAAAAAAATTTTGATTTTTACGGCCACAATTGGCACTTTTTGAAAAAAATTTAAAATTGCCGCCATTTTATGCCAAATCATCGTACGGTAAAATATTTTTTTTAAATTGGTTTTTTATGTACTTTCTTGTGAGCATACGCAATACTTCATTACTTTATTTAAAATGTCTTTTTTAGGACTTTGAAAAAACTAAAAAATTTCAATTTTCAATTTCTTGCCTTTTGCCAAATATGAAAAAAAGGCAAAAAATTGAAAAATTGATTTTTTTTTGTTTTTTCAAAGTCCTAAAAAAGACATTTTAAATAAAGCAATGAAGTATTGCGTATGCTCACAAGAAAGTACATAAAAAACCAATTTAAAAAAACATATTTTACCGTACGATGATTTGGCATAAAATGGCGGCAATTTTAAATTTTTTTCAAAAAGTGCCAATTGTGGCCGTAAAAATCAAATTTTTTTTTTAAATTCCAACCACGTATTTATAACATCAAAATACATCTTTTCTCCAATTTTTATCAAAAACCGACCTTTTTCCCGTTATTTATTGCATTTTTTGTAAAATAAAACAAAATTTCTTACATATTGGTTTTTTGAGGTTAGGATTCATTTTTAGAGTATTTATACCAAATCAGTTCGATAGTCTATTCATTCACGAGTATTTTCCAATTTTTTTTTATTTTTCTACGATCAATAGATCTGGAGAAATTAAAAAAATAGTGTAGCAATGCACTCAAAATTGCACTCAAAATGCATCAAAAATTGACATTTATGCAATTTTCTCGTACAGCACAGGACCGATTTTGCTGAAATTTTTTTTTCGCTTTATCTTAACATATGTAAAGAAGAAAAAAAATTCAACTTCCCAACTACATCATAAGTTTGCTTTTTTTGTTTAATTTCCCTCCATACCAGGTTCTTTTTAAAGTAGAAGGGCAACTCATATAGTGAGCAGCGCGGTTAATTTAGGGCTATTGGGCACATACCCCACTAATGGAAAGGGCTCTCCGGACAAGGCAAGACGGTCTTTTATTGAAGAAGAACCGATTACCAAAAGGTTAGGTTCAGTGTTGCAGCCTCGTTGTCCTTGATACCCCAGTGTCCGGGGATGCAGCAAAGCTAGACCCTATTTTTCCTAGCCTTGGAGTGCGTCAAGCAGCCTGCAACAATTCGATCAATACAATACGATCAGCCTGCATTTCAAACATTTCTTAAGGTTGAGCCTAAAACAGGTCTCAACTGCATGTATTTCTGGAAAACAGCAATTGTGGCTTTAAAGTTGGTCCTACGATACCATGTTCCGTTTTGGACCCATCGGTGAACCAGTTAAGGTTTGTTGGATGACCAGAAAGAATGATTTCTTCCCTCAGGATCCTGAGGTGCCCGGTTCAGTTCCAAATTGAGGAGGTAATCGGAGTAAAAGCTCCCATACACAAGCCGTGAGTCCAAATGGCCCCGAGCCAAGACAAAACCTCACTGTATATCTGGGAAAACTGGAATGTGCTCGTGGCCTAGAGCTATCGAGTTGAATTTTCTATCGATTCAAAATCTATGAGGCCGAGCCTTTGGGTCATTAATTGGCTCGCTCGTGTGGGGAAACCCAGAGCCAAATGGCGCCGAGCGAGCCGGTGCGCCTGAAAGCTTCAATGAAAGCCTCACAATGAAAGCTTCAAGCTGCAAGCTTCCACAATAAGGACTATAGATTTATGTATAATCCTACACATCGAAGGCTGCAAGCAGTATGCTTCAAATGAAGCTGAGGCCCGATTCACAATGATCGCTTCAAGCCTCAAGCTTCAAGCTTCAAATTATTTTCTATAGTTTCAAGCTCAGAAGCTTGCAACTTGAAGCTTTGAATGTGAATCATTGTACATAAATCCTATAATCATAAATTTTTGAAGCTTCAAGCTTGAGGCTTGAAGCGTTCATTGTGAATCGGCCCCGAAGCTGACAAATAACACAACCGGACTGGAATGGACTGATTGGCTCGAGGTTTCAACTTGAGTTGGTTGACAAAAATTTAGCAGGAAGGCTCGTTCGAGAATACACAGCAAATCAAAGGCGCGCTCGCAGTCCCAAACTAATTTGGACTTGGTCCTGCGAGCTTTGATCGATTCGATTGCCGCTTGAGTATCGGAAAGGATAAAAAATCCGCTTATACCCAGCGGGAAAAGTGGAAGCAGCTTCCTCTGGAATCAAGTGATTCCTTGTCGCGCTTCAGAAGCATTTTGGAATATTTTCCTGTGCATATACGAGCTAAATAAGTTCCCAGCGGGAAAAGTTTGAAGGCCTTCCTCAAGAAGCTTTTAGGAACGAGTTCGTATTCGTAGTTTCACAAAAGTAGGATGGAAGGGACAAATATGGATAGGTTATTAATGTACAGTTTTTATTCAGTTAATACAATTGACCATTAAATTGTGTATAAAAATGTGTATCTAAAAGATTATTATAAAAGGATTAAAGCAATATCTTCCAAGGATCTCAATATATTTAGAAGATGTAAGAAATTGTACTTCCTTGGAAGAAATAAAAGAGAACGTATCCCAAACACCTTACCGGGAATGCGTGGGGAACGTGAATGAGCTTTTAGAGCTTTTCGACTCATTCCTTCTAATGACATGCCTGCACAAAAAAGATATGGAGCAGAATGCTAAAAGGAAGGAATTCTCGCCTTCCGAAAAAGGCTACCGTCATGCTTCTTGGTATGATTCCATTTCCCGCTGGGTTATTTTCAACTTTGTTGGTAAATTTTCTCTCTTGAGCGAAACCTTTTTCTCTTCTCCCAAAGAAGCAAAAATGAAAGCTTTACTGCTTGTAAAGCTTAAATCTTCAAAATAGCTTCCCAGGAAGCTAATTATAAGAAAATCGAACAAACTGCTTCTTGCTAATGACATGCAATGGCAAAAAAGATATGGATAGGGATACGGAAGGGAAGCACTTCTAAGATGCCCAAGGATAGCTTCTTCATGCATCAGTGAATGCTTCTATTTTCCGCTGGGTATAGCCAGTATATCACATACATACATACCTTAGCTAGAAAAACAAAAGCTAGGATGCATAAACTAAACGATGTGTTGCCAGATACCAATTCGCACACCTGCATCTTTCTTGGAGGGTCCGTGTGCCATATGAGTCCAAACAGCGGCATCTTAGCTAGTTTCCACGATAGCCTATTTTGTATGTTGAAGGTGACTTAAACTACTAAACTTGGTCTAACCATTATTTTTCAGAGAACATAAAATTAAATTGCGACATCGAAGCTATTGAAGAATCACAAGGAAATCTTCAAGTAGATACAGGGACATTTAGTAACACCAAAAATGTGTTCCTCTATTTACCATATATCATTGATTTTGGAACCGTTTCAAATGCCCTGACACCACTAGAAAAACGGGAACAATTTAATACAAAATTCCACATATATATGTCTGTCCCTTGATTATCCACTAACTTTCTATCTCCAAACTTTTTACATCCGGCAAAGTTCGTTACATCAACATTAACCAAACGTGATTTTCAATTCCTCATCCCCTCCCCTTCTCATATGCTCGACATCAAATATGAAAATTTAAAATCTCACCTTTGAGGTTCTTTTCAGCTCTTCTACTAAGCTCCATTCATTTCCTCTAAACTTTTCACTTTCAACTTTCACTACATTTTCTTGATATTCCCCATTTTAATATGCCCCAATTAATTTATTAGACGTCTGCTAACATATTTCGTATATAGCACCTTCTAAAGAAGTACAACAAAAACTGATAGAGTGAAAAACTAAAATCACCAGGATACACAGGATACGGACGGAGGGTAGGTAGTAGGAAGAGAGTAGTTAAGCCCTTAGCCTTGCAACGGAGCGTTCACAAAGCTGATTCCGAGTTGCTGCACACACCATAAGTACTAGTTTCAAATTAGATATAGTCTCGCATCCAGTAAGCAAGAGCATCAAAGTGGTGAGAAATCGTATGAAATTTTCTACACATAACCAGCGTTGGGCTGCGTTCGTAAGTTTTCTCGCTTTTGTTCCATTTAAGTTAGCCCCAAGCAACCAGGACTCGCCTTGGTCTAAGCTGCATGTTCCTACCCCCACTCCTTGAACTCCGGGCAGTATACGCTGTTAAATATTTAACACCCCCACTCCGACCAACTTATTAAATACTGTACTGGTGTTGGAGAAAGACAAAAGATATAGAATATATAGTTCTGCGATAAAGAATAGCGGTGCAGGGGTGGGGGGCGATACTTGCTGGTCCGAGCTTTAAGCGTTTTGACCTTTCTGGCACAGCTTTCAACCCTTTTACCCCCATTTTTCAGGTTTAAAACTGTTTGTGTAACTTTTCCGCAAGAGTTGCTGCTCACCATATGAAAGTTTTGCAGGATGATAATAGAAAAAGATAAAGTACAATTTTAAGGGTGGAAAATGGGGGGTGAGTGAGGAGATGGGTATGGGTGTGGCAAAAGAATAAGTGAAAACTTACCACGATTAGATTCCACATTTTTGCTGCCTCAGCAACTGTTGTACAAACAGTGCTGCAGCCAGCGAGTAGCATCAGCTTTTGTGGCCGATTATAGAGAAGATTGTACATGACGCTAGCGCCCAGTCCTGGCTCGCACTGTAAAGAAAAATAAAAGGGAAAAGTTTATACTAAAATGAAAGACAACAATCGAAAAAGGAACAAAAAAAAAATATTGAATGAAGTTTAATTTGATTCAATGAAAGGAGTACTTAGAGAAAACGGACGCTTTGTGGTGGTTTTATCTTAATAACTTTTATGTTCTTTGTTGGTAGACGATTTATTCTGAACTAAATTTTGGATGCAATTGTTTCTGCAGCTGTACGTAGATGCAATGATGAATTCTGCTAATCTGCAGTTTATTAGTTGAATATAATTTTAGGTATTATGGTAGTTCTCGCCAACTGTTTGAATGGACTGAACACATGGATACTCACTATCTACAGCTAGTCATCTGGACCATTCGCCTATGAGACAGTCTGACTAATATTACAATCTAACAAATATTATGAACTCTCATAAGTTGTAAATTGTTGAACATATGCGTCAGCAACGTCTATGTATACGGCATAAGACATCGGGGTCCAATTAAATTCACAAACTCTTTTACTCCTAGACTACAAGTCACTTAAATGCATAAGGGACATCTGTACGGCGCACAGTGGTTCCAAATGCCGGAAAGTTGGCCAAAAGTCCCTAAAATCGATCTTTGATTTAGGGAGTTTTTGGGTTTAGTTATGTAGGTTGGTACCTAAGGTATTAGAAACAGCCTGCAACAGTCAAACTTGCATGGGGGGCTCTGGGGAGCCATTGTTGCGTGAACGTCTGGCACACGAGGGCCTCGACGCGGTACATAGTGAAACGGGATTTTTGTGTTAACAGTGACCTGGAATCGTTTGAAATGGCTTCTGCTAACGAAAGTAAATAATTTTAAACGTTATTTCCTATTGACAATCAATTTTCTTAATTATTTGAGTAATGTACCATTCAAAACAAGTTTTTTATAACTTCCCGTTGTAAAAGTCAATGTTTAAAATTACATTACTCAAAAGTCCCACGACATCCCACCCTCTAACAAGTTTTGCCGCATTCTTGAGATCTTTCTCTATAATTTTGAAGTTTCAAAAGTTGCCCCAGTTTGCCTCGTTTTTTTTAATTTACATAAAATTTCATAAAATTCTGGCCAATTTTTAAGAACTTTGTCCGCCTTACTGGATCTGATATTTTATTTTTTAAATTTTGAGTAGCAATTCGTAATCAGCAGACTCGAAATACTCTTCATACCAAATTTTATAAAAATCTGACCACTTTATAAAAATTTTGTCCGCCATATTGGATCCGCCATTTTGTTTTTTTATTTTGAGTGAAGATTCGCAATCAGCGACATCAAAATACTATTTGTACGTAATTTCATACAATTTGAATAACGTCTACATATTTTGGCCATCTTTTCGGCATTTGGAACCACTGTGCGGCGGCTCAAGGGATTGATAATGGAAAAAATAGCGTTCTCACCAATCAGTTTTAAGAGCTTCTTGGCCTATTTCTTACCCCACAACTAAAAGATGTAAGTCTTGAGTAACTTCCTTTTGCTTATCTACGATATGTGCGCTACAGCGGGCGCCCCAGTCATCGCAGAGCTTCGAAATTTTGCGCGAAGGTCGGTGGGGGTCTCCCATGAAGCACCTCCGATTTTCGAAATTCAAAATGGCCGCCGAAAAATGACCGAAATTCAAAAAGGCCACCCCATTGCCAATTTTGTGTTCCGATTTCCATGAAAATCGGTATTTTGGGGTTTTTAAGGTAGCAAATAACGAATTTATGATCAGAACTTATAAATTAAAAATGGCCGCGCCAATATGGCCGACGAATTTGCCAATTGTGTTACGATTCCAATGAAAGTGGATATCTAGGGGTTTTTTAAGGTAGTAAAAAACGAATTTATGATCAGCACTTATAAATTCAAAATGGCCGCGGCAATATGCCTGACGAATTTTTCCAATTCTATTCCGATTCTAATGAAAGTGGATATCTAGGGGTTTTTAAGGTTGCAAATAACGAATTTTTGATCAAAACTTATAATTCCAAAATGGCCGAACCAATATGGCCGATGAGTTTGCCAATTGTATTCTGATTTCAATGAAAATCAGTATCTGGGCGATTTTAAGGTAACAAATAAAGAATTTATGATCAAAACTTATAAATTTTAAGTTTCGGGTCCAATCTGGGTGAAGAATTTTGCCAAATAAGTGTCATTTCCCGGTCAGCCGTATGTAGGTTGTTCAAAAGTTGGGAAATCGAAAAATCTTCACATCCCAGCTCCAAATGGAAGAACATTGATCATAGTGTATCCTGGTAATTTCCTCTATTGTCGTGAAGTTTGCCACTTTCTTCAATGTAGGAAATTTCTTAAATTTTCCCTAATCAGTATAGAAACAGTAAAAACGGTAGAAACGGTAGAAAACGGTTTCAAATTAAAAAGAAGAGCATTTCTTTATAATTCAATAAAAAAACGCTGTACAGGACATTTATCCACAGTTCTACCGGTCAGACTCCTGCAAAGATGATTTTCGGGAAACAGATTACGCTGCCAAGTTATTTAAATTTGGGAATCGCCCAACAGGATAAAGATCCACTATGACCTAAGGGCGAACGGATCGAGATTTAAGGGAGGCGATCGAGTCTATCTATAAAATCCTCTACGAATAAAAGGTAAATCGCCAAAGCTACAAAGGAAATGGAAGGGCCTCTCCACGCTCATCACGAGGTTAAACGATGTCATCTATCGCATCCAAAAGGGGTCGATCGGTAAGAACGGGACCCGTAGGAAGCTGTGTTCAGGACGAACACTAAGGAGGGCCATAGTAGAATTGTGGAGTCCCACATCCTTTCGCAAACTCTTTCTTAACAGGCCGAAGGCAGGACGGTGGTCAGAAAACGGCAGGACGGTGGACAGGAGGCTAAGAAGCATACCCAGATAGCAGCCGCTCTGCGCAAAGTTTCTGGACCTACCAGTAAATTGGCAGCACCAATTCATATCACCTAAGGTGAACAGTCCCATGACGAGCCCGCAAGTAGATCCATACAACCGGCGCTCTGCCCTAAGTTTCTGGACCCATCAGAGGGCCAAAGTAAGGAGGGCCAAAGTGGAATTGGAGAGCCCCACGGAATATTCTCGGGCCCGCTTTCGTGACTGCTGTCAGAAACCCAAGTTGTCCGGGATCACCATGACAGTGGTACGTTGTTCAACGAAGCCCTGCTCGAGCAGTTAAAGCTAAGCGACAAGCCACTATAAATATGGAGTATATGGGTGTAGTACAATAATATTTTTACGCCCAAAGAAAAAACAGGTCGAGTCCTAAGCTTAGATTTAGCAAATGAAAAAAAAGATAGAAAGGTTTGGCCTAACTATAGCAAGCAGAAATCACGCGGCGGAAATGCATAACCAAAGTTGAGTCGATCATCATATGACCCTAGCCAATTGGGGAATAGGTGACCAGATTAAGAATACCGTACAACACACCACAAGGAAAGGAACAACAGGTACTACTGAATATTTGTGCTTGCTATGAACAGGGACGCCATGCATTTCCATCCAATCGCACTACAGTCCAAATCGAGCCTTGGCCTCCTCTAGGGCATTTCTCCTTCGCCATATTCGATGCTCTTTCGTTGGGCCCATTATGCACCTGAGAACTTTTCCCTCAAACCAGAGAGCAACCAATAAGATCTCGTACAGCGTCTCTCTGTTTATTGAGTCATATGCGATAATCGAAAAATATCTGGTATACATACAAATATCTACGGCCGAGGCTATTCGCACTGCAGAGTAGATAAGAGTAGATAAGAGTAGATGAGAGTAGATGAGAATAGATGAGAGAGTATATGAGAGTAGACGAGAGTAGATGAGAATAGATGAGAGTAAATGAGAGAGTAGATGAGAGTAGATGAGAGAGTAGATGAGAGTAAATGAGAGTAGACGAGAGCAGATGAGAGTAAATGAGAGAGTAGATGAGAGTAGATATACTCTTATTTACTCTCATCTACTCTCATATACTCTCTCATTTACTCTCATCTACTCTTATGTACTCTCATCTACTCTTATGTACTCTCATCTACTCTCATCTACTCTTATTTACTCTCTCATCTACTCTCATCTACTCTTATCTACTCTTATCTACTCTGCAGTGCGAATAGCCACTCCCTATATCTACATTCATTTCCCAGGTTTTCTCCAGAATTTTCTTTAAGGTCAACCCCCATGCATTTACAAACTCAAAAAAGTACTCCCCACGATCAACACCGGATGATCGCGATGAAGAAGTCTGACTCCATCCTTTTGTACATGTCTATCCACTCGTATACAGTATGTTGAGGTTAGCAGCTGCTACAAAAGAAGTGATTTACGTTGCTTTAGAAGTAGTTTCTGTTTTATGATACGATCTAAAAGAAGATCATGTACGCATGATCAGTCATTTTGTTCTTATACAAAATGTGTAATTACTGAATGTGACAATAGCCGTGTTCCTTTTCTGCTCTTTTTTACTCGTATTTTCTTGGAACTACTCCTGCTCTCACAGAGAATTCATACGTTTTACTCAAACCGAAAAATTTTGCGTTCCATTAATTTTTTACTCCGGAGTACTTAAAAGTAGAAAAGGAACACGGTTAATAAAGAACTTGGATATGCGAAACTCTGGCTTACTGGCCTATATTTCACGAAGCTGGTTAAAACCCGGTTACCTTCAACGTCAATTTTGTTCTCGGTTATTGAACGAGGTGCCACTTTTACCCCGTTTATGACTAGGTTCAACCTAGGTTCAACCCAGGTTGAACCCAGTCATAAACGAGGATCGAGTTGAAACTGGGTCCACTCAACCCAACTCAGCTCTCCTACCTGGGTCGAGTTGAAATTTCGCATAATAAACGCGTGTTGAGTTGAAATTGGGTTGAAGTGACATTTGTTTTGTTTGTTTACCATCCGTGAAGTCTTCCTTCGGCCTTAGTTTTGTGTTCGGTGTTTTTGTAGCGCGTTGATTATTTTATATTAACTATTTATGTAAAAACAGAGGAAATTTAATTTTGACAATGGCTAAAAGAAATGTTTGGGAGCATCAGGAAACAAAAACTATGTTAGAAAATAATGCGGGAACAAAATTCCCTTCACCATTTTGATGGAAAACTGTATAGGAAATCAGAAATATAGAAAAAGAATTAACAAAAAGAGGTTATGTTTTGATGGCAGTTCAACCCGATTTCAACCCAAAGTGAACTCAACTCGGAATCATATACGGTGGTCGAAATTTCAACTCAACCTCGACTCAACTTTTCAACCTAATCATAAACGGGGTATTTAACCTCCTCAAGTAGTTATATACATACCTAAAAATGTTTCCATGCACAACGTAAAAGATCCTCGAATGTGATACTCGCCCCCAATAAATTTTCCCGAACAATGGAATCTTTTACTAAGGATATTACACAATAAAGATTAATTTATCCTTCATAACTACAACAAAGTCATTCCCATACACCATAGCCTCGCCGCAAAAAAAAAAAATATGTCAGTTCCGAAAAATCAATTTTGTTGTAATATTATTGAAATCCCAGAGATAACCGAGGTCCTCTGAAATTTCATCATCTTAATAAGAGCTCCGCCACCAGAGTAATAAAATCCAATGTAGTTGCTTATCTCCGTTGGGCTTTTCCATCTAAATAGTGGTGTCAGAAAGCCATTGGAATCCCGCTCTAGCCGGGCAAATGGCACGTGTTAAGGGAGGCGAAATTTCCCCGATTTTCTGTAGTAATTGGTATGTGATGACCCCAGTGGCAAAGGTCTGAATGAGTGGTAATTGATTTCCGAAATATCCTTCCCCGGGCGCTGCCATTGATTGCGGCCCTATTCACTGGAACTGTGCCCTTGGCATTCTCTTAACATTATTCCACTGCCATTCTGGATACTCTCCTGGTCTGGTCCAAAGGGATCGGTTCCTGTGATTCCTGGTTATGTCGAGGAGGAGAACTCTTCATTTTCCCTTCTACTAGCATGATTCTATGCGATTTCATCCCTCAACCCTGTTCGGTATTTATTTTATTTTTTTTTTCGTTTCGTTTCGTTTGTTTCGTTGGGTTGTTGTTGTTGTTGTTGTTTTTATTTCGTTGCCGTCATTATGTGCTTTCTACTCCGTTCACTTCTCAAGGGTTGTCGAGTGGTTAATTCAGCGATTCGAGTACAATTCTTCCTTAGCATTTATTCATGATGATTGCCTGCCAGAAAAAATGCCAAGTTGGGGTAGTTTTATTAACCTGCCAAACTTGGGCATCAATTTTTATTTTTATGTCTAAACTCCGATAATGACGGAAAGTTCCCAAAATGATGAGTTTGCCCTTTTACGTGAAAGTTTCTCCCTTACACAAATTGATCTTCTCAATCGGAATTATTCAAAGCAAATGAACATTTCCTAAAGTGAAAAAGATTTATTCCACGGCCATTTGTGAGCGGTATTGATTTTAGAAAATTTGAATGACCCAATGACGGGTTCCGGATACTTACCTACCCCTGGGGGCTGTGGGCGCACTGACCTATAAGGATCAAAAACAAATGTTTACTTGCTCCTTGAATTATTGGCGATGTCATCTGGCCTTATGGAGATTATTTTCCTTTCGTTGAAAATTTCATTTCGCCTGTGGAGCTGCTTTGGCATTTTACAGAAGACCTCGATGCCACTCAGAGATTGCCAAAAAGGAACAGCCTCTCATTAATGTTGGAGCACTTAATCTTATGACTTTGGTGGGTGCTCGGAGAGCACAGAAAACGTCTCTCGGCCGTGGGAGAAGATGTTATCAATAGGGATTGGCCCGTTCCTTAATTATGTAATGATGGGGCCCCGTCTTATTTCGCTGCTACAACGAGAGGACCCTCGAATTTTAATAAAATATTAGCCTATCAGTTAACAAAATTTTGCTACCCCCCGCCGCCGCCCCATCCCTATAGCGGACTTAGCAATATTTTCCAAGGATGATGTCGGCGGCAACGGCGGCAATTTCGTTTATTTTGCATTTCTTCTACGTTATTTAGTCCTTTGTTTCCATTCTTGGAGGTCCTGAATTAATTTTATTATTTATTAATGGTAAGACCTTCTGATTGCCCCTTAAACAGCCGAATAAAAATTTACTCCCCGGGATTGTGTTATCTTTGCGCACATTTTAAAGTAAAATTAAAAGGTTGAATGTACATATTTATTTATGCCCCGCCAGAAAATCAGGTCAGCAGCAGCTATCTTGGCCGCGCTCGCCAAGATTTAATTCGCTAATTAATGATTATTTCAACGTGATGCTTGTAATCGCGAAAATGTTAAATTTGCGGTAATTTAATGGCGGATAAATTACTGCCATTTCAGTTGATGGTCCTGATTTTGAAAATCTGATGCCCTGTTTAAGGGGATTAAGGAAGTTTTTAAGCATCAGCGAACAAACTCTACAAACTCTTAAAACTAGCGTAAAAAGGACGCAATGTACCTTCAATTTCAAGCAGTAAAGGAGCGGAAATGTGGGATATTATCGGACATGGTGGAGCTTAAGGCTAGTTGAAGTGCACATATAACTTTTTCACGCTTAGTGGATTTTCTCGAGTTACAAACTTTTTTATTACTTTTACATGATCTGGAAAACTCGTTCTTTCCTGCATGCCAGAAATCTTCTGCAGGGAACTTTAAAATAATTAGTTTTTTTTAGCCTTGGCGAGGAGCTTGAGTAGCAGGATAATGTAAATCGTCGTTTTCTTCTGGGATTTCCTCCTTTCAACAAAAAATTCGAATAGGCCATCTGGATCCTTATGGAAAGATTTGATATTATAAACTTCCTGGGTAGTCTCCAATATTACGAAATTTTGTGCATCGCAACGTATGAGGTTCGTTTTTATTTTAAGTGTAGGTTTTTTATGCACTTTATCATGGTGAAAGAAAAAAATTTTAAACTTGAAAAAAGTGAATAAAATCGAATAGAAAATCGTGAATTTTTCTATTTTTTCGTCAATTTTCTCGAAAAATTCCACTTTTTTTTGATAAAACTAAATTATTTTTTGGCATAACCCAAAAATGAATTATTAATTCAAAAAAAAGAGTTTTATCCAAAAAAAGTGGAATTTTTCGAGAAAATTGACGAAAAAATACAAAAATTCACGATTTTCTATTCGATTTTATTCACTTTTTTCAAGTTTAAAATTTTTTTTTTCTTTCACCATGATAAAGTGCATAAAAAAACCTACACTTAAAATAAAAACGAACCTCATACGTTGCGATGCACAAAAGTTATTGGCCAATCAATTTTCAAATTTGAGGTTAATTTTTGAGACTTGTATTAAAAATTTCGACTTGAAATTTAAACCAGTTTATTGCTCACATTATAAAGTATAATTTCTGAAAATTTCATCAAATTTTACTTAAAACATCCGAAGTTATAACGAAAAACCAAAATTTAGCAGTTTCTTCAGTTTTTAATTTTTTTTGAGGTTATGTATGCAGATTAAAATTTCATTTTGTAACTGCTGAGAAGTAATATCATAATGAACAGCCTCAATTTTTTTCGCTTTCTTTGGACCTAGACATACCGAGAAATTCTCATCTACATTTAGAAAGCACCACCAAAATGGTAGATTTTCCACAAAATGGTCCATAACGTACGTAGCGGCGGTTGCCAATGCTAGAAAATGTCCATTTCGTATATAGTATTCGATGTAACTAACATATTAAGAAAAGAAAAATTGAGACTGGAAACAATTCCTTATGTTTTGCTTGTCCGGCTCCACTAAAAGCGATGACATGTCATGTTTTCACGTTGCATATAAATCTTTCGGAAACACAAGAAATCATATTTGATTCTTTTCTGCATTACCAGTAATTAAAAAAGGAATCAATTGCTTACTTAGCTATTAATTCTGATCTGATTCTTCTGGAATCAGTTCAGTTTTCACAACTGGGAAACGTTAGACGTGTTTTGTGTGTTCGGCGATTTTTCGATGGATCAAAGAATTTGCATCAAATTTTGTGTAAAAAATGGAGTTTCGATGTCATAACCATACACCCATGATACGTCACCAGTTATGACCCTTTTAAGCAAATCCGGATCGTCGTTGACGTCATTCAACTGTTCCTGAGCGATGCTCATGCGACGGTTTTTTTGGTCAAAACTCAGCAATTTTGGAACGAACTTCGTTGCCACACGCTTCATGCCCAAAATTTCCAAAAAAAACTGCATGAGCCAAGCGAAATGCCGACATCCTCAGCAACTTCTCTAATAGTGATTCGACGATTCTCCATAACAATTTTCTTCACCTTTTCAACAGTTTCATCGGTTGTTGATGTGCTGGGGCGACCAAGGCGAGGTTCGCCATTGACATCTTCTCGGCCTTCTTGAAACAGCTTGTACCACTTACACACATTTTTTTGACTCAGAGTACACTCACCGTATGCCACTGTCAACATTTCAAGAGTTTTAGAGCACTTCATTCCATTTTTTTTTCATTTTTTTAATTTGATGCAAATTCGTTGATCCATTTTTTTCGACAGCAAAAAATCGCTGAACACGCAAAAAACGTCTAACCTTAGCGGCTGCCACAGACAAAGTAGACAATGAATACAGCTGAATATATTATCATACTTCAGGGGCGTGTATACCAACATAAGAAAATTAAAAAATCGAGAATCGAACGTATGTAGCCCGCGAAATTTGAAAGTTCACCTTACTTTTTGAATAGACCTCGTATTTAGCGAGCCGACTGTCATCACAGAGGCGGCCGACTACCATCACAGAAGATTGTGGTTCGAATCCTGTCTGCGGCATTTTCCTTTTTCTTTATATTTTTCCCATCTTAATAACATTCCTTCTAACTTGACAGCAGTTCCCTGCTCTTTCTCCGGCCATCGCCTATAAGCATAATAGCCTAGGAGCCATTTCCTGTACGATCACCGAGGTCAGAGTTCTGTCGCTTAAAAATTGTGTTTCTGTAGTAAAATCCCTAAGAAGAAGATCTTCGAAGATACCGCTGGCAGTAAAGCTAGCATCAAGAAGAATTCACTTTATCCACAAACTGACTGCACTGCACTGTCGTTTAACGATCTCCTCTAGGTTCTTTCATTTTTCCTTCTACTATTTTTCCGACTAAAGTTTGCATTCAATGATGAAAAGGGCCTTTAACTCTTGGCACTAGTCTTTCACATAAAAACCAGTCTGTCATGTTATTCTGGTCACGTGGTTATGTAAGCTTAGTTTGAAAGATACAAAAAATTAGTTTAGGGGTCTGCAGCAGGGCTGGACTGAGAATGAATTTAGGACCGGGAAATTCAAAAATTTCGGCCCATTTCAATACATTTTGTTTTAACAATCAAGTAAAGTTGTTTTTTGCTTTCAAAAGTTTTTCTTTAAGCATAATTATGAGAAGAACTATATGTATATATGTAGGTGTGTTTATGCGTACGTCCGTAGTAATTTTTTCCTGCACGATATTGGGCGAACCAAAAAAGATATCGTCTTCGTTGAGGTGCCGATCAAAGCGTATTAACTAAAGCATGATCTAAAATGATTTTCATAAAATTCGGTTGAGCCGTTTTTTTTGTTTAAACGACGTACGTGATTTTTGTAATTTCATAACATCCGGTCAAGCCCTTTTTTGAAAAGACTTCGGCCAAGAGCCACAAGCACCATGTAATAAACTCGATGGAATGAAACCGATTTTAAATGAAATTAACTTTTCTGGATTCAGCTTCCGATAGCTTCCCCATAAAACATCGCTTGTCAACAAAATCCGAGCATTCTTTAAAACCCGTGCAAAAATTACGTTACCCTTTTCGAACATCATTATTTTTTTCAAACCTTAGATCACCACTTTTTGGACGGGGAATTGTTTTCCATGTCCTACAATTACTGAAAAAGAAATTGGCCTTTTCGGTCAAGTCTGACGACTCATTTATTGTTATTTGAACTAGCTTCTCTCAGGATTACTTAAGCACCAGTTTTGATACTACCAACCCTACCAAATTTCAGAGTTATGAGTCGTCAAAGTCAAAATTTTGGTTTTTTTAACTACAATTTCAACTTTCACTACTTTTTTCTCCAAAAATTACGTAGTTAACCTATACTTTTTTTCCAAAATTAGAAAGCTTGGAATATTTTCTATGAATAATGTCCGGACAATTTTTATACTAAGCATTTAAAAGTTATTGTTTTTTTAATTTTTTGTTTCTCCCAAACTCTTCATCGTTTCGTTGACATTTTGAATTTTTTAGATTTTTTTTTAAATTTCACACAATCCTTATTAAATAACAGTCTTCAACAAACTAATTGGCAATTACGTAGGAGACCGCAAGATTTGTGTCCTTTAAAGGAATTCTGATACGCTTGAAATTTTTTTATTTTTTTGTTGGAAAATTTTATTTTTTTTTTCAAAAAAAATTATTTAGAGGAAACATTTTTGATTTAACATTCGGCACGGTCCACCGGTAAACTCCCGGTAGCTTGGTAGGCCAGTCCAGCTCTATCTGCAGGTACTAAGCAGATGGCGACGAATCTTACCGTTGAATTCTGTTAGTTTGTTCTGCGATTTGGAATATGCCGTCATTCCATCGCATACCTTCGGATCGGTGCAAGTTTTGTTAGCGGAGAAACAGTACTTCGTTCTGGAGACATTGAGTTCAGTATGTTGCCGCCACAACTAAGTATAAGTTTGACGTCATTGCTGATAGAGAATTCGACATACGCTTATGATTTCAAAGACAAGATCTGGTAGTGTAATAGTAGTGTCAAAGACGTAAGAATAACGCAGAATGCCGTCGTAATGGAAACCTCAATATCGAACTTAATATCCAGATAGCTACTAGAGAGGAATCAGAACATTTTCAACCCGACAAGGGCCAGGATGTTGTGGTGAACACAGACGGTGTTTTCAGGCAGAACTTCTGGCAATATTTCAAGCCTGCCTAGCAGTGCAGTCATACCAAGGCCTGGAGCCAGGCTAATCCTAAACGTGTATCGTCCAAACTAGTCGAAAGTTGCCAGAAGGAACCCTATTCTCTGGCCGGTAGGTACAGGGTCAATTTTGACTGGGTACCGGATCACAGGAACATCGAGCGAAACAAGAAAGCAGATGAATTGGTCAGACGGGGTGCAACTCTTGCGGGCTGTGTAGGCTAAAGCGAGTTATGTATCTCCATACAATTTTGGTGGATCATGTTGGGCCCGGGTGTCTAGTCAGACAAACACAGCCGCCTCCAAAACTGTCATTTGGTACTTTGCCTAAAAAAGAAAATAAGTAGGCCCCTTCATTGTGAGTCGAAATGTGGACAGATGGTGTACAGTACAACATGCGGAGTTCCGCAGGGATCCGTCCTGGGCCCTCTCCTTTGGGACATGCAGTAGTTCTCCAGGACGATGTCTCCATGAGATAGAATTATGGGCGAAAGAAGTAATCTGGCAGATTAAAGCTTGGTCTGAAAGTGGTGGTCTGACGCTTCCTGAGCACAAAACTCAAGCTATGCAAACGAAGAAAACTAGTGTCCGCAAACATCAAGGTATGTGAACAGATCATTCAATCACAGCCCGCCCTAAGGAACCTTGGAGTGATGATCGACCGCAGGCTTAACTTTAAAGCACACTTGGAGGGCATAGCGGGTAAATGGTCCGCTGTTTGTGCAGCATGATTGCTGCCCAACGTGGAGGTTCTAGATCGAATCGTCGCATCCTGATGGCGAAGGTGGGTGAGCGTTAAATAGGACGGCTAATAGCAGAAAATGGAAGGCTGCATACAAACTCAGCGTCCTTCGCGAGTAACTTGGCGCGGGTTATCCGCCGTATTCTAAAAGCAGTCACAAGTAACAACGCATTCACAAGTGTGTGGTGAGTCACAACTTGAAGTCCTATATTAAATGACAAGTAACGTAGAAGCGAAGTAGAAGTGAAGTAGACGTAACTTCTGTCAACATTGACATAGAAACCAAAATAAGAAGTTCATAAGAAATAAGCGTGAGTCGCCACAGCTTGTGACTTATGACTGGTCACAATTATTTACATATTTTCTAGGAAATCTGGATTTTATATGAATTGAGTATAGTGAAACTTGAAGAGAGCATGTCATTTGCTTGGTTTTTCTTAAATTTTCCGGGTGGGTACTGCTGCCATCTACTCACGCACCCACCACAGCCCTAACTTACCCCTTCTTCTCTATCCTTCAAATCAAGCTTGCTACTGCACCATGACTTGAACGACATGACGGACTAGTAGTACAGGATTGCGGCTATAAAACGGAGCACGCGAGCGCCAATTGTGCCCCTGCATCCGATTTAGATGGGACTGCATGCCGCTTCTATACCTACCCAACTTCCCTACACAAGTGCTCTGTCAGGCCTAAAATTACGAGGAAAGTCAATGTGGTCTTTTAACCAAAAATCAAAGTTTTACATCCATTATATTACATCCATGCCTAAAAGTAATTAAAATTTGGTTATGGTGTCTGCTATCTAATGACGTGCATTTCATGATTATCAAAATTTAATCTTAGTTTATGTATCAAAGCACTTATGAATGATATTAATTAAAATAAAAGTAAGCGCGCAAACGTACATTGTTGTGTGGTTTTACATTTAATTACGCTTACTTAAACTAAATTTATTCCCATTGTATCACCGCAACTGTTACCTGTAAATCTACCAGAAATCCTCGTATATATAATAAAAATTCACACGAAACCAATCAAAGCGGGACACACAAAAAAACCCCAACTATTTATTGTCCAGCATTAAGCTTGAGATCGATAAAAGGTGACAAACAATATTAATCAAATTTATCGATTGTGATGATGCATACAGGACTAGCAATGGCTACGGTGACAATCAATTGCAGGATGTGTGTGTTTCCTGTGTCACTTATACCGATAGCCAATCGAGGGGTGGGATTAACTGTCATACATTGGAATAACAACAAAATGAACGGAAGCAATTGAATACCCCACACCCCCAATCTCACCTCCACCACACCCGGTCTCTATTGAAAGGTGCCGATACACTTTACTAAACTGAATCGATTTAGTTGGGTACATTCAAAACGCACGTTTATCACCACATCTTGGTACGACATAAGCTTACATGAATACCGAAGGACATTATCGAAGTACACTGAATCAGTTTAGATCAGTGTGGTATTAGTGAAAGCGCATTTACAATGCTCCTATGCACCAACGATGAATGCTAGCTCGTTCCGCCGGATGTGACAAGGGTGTATGAGTCTGGTAATGAATAATATCGAAGAAAGGATTTCCATAAGTTAGTGATGTCTTCTGAACGTACTCCCCCATTCCATTACCACCTGCAAGTTATGTCCAAGACATCGGATTCGATATTCGTGGCCGATATTTATCGTTTTGAATTGAACTGAATCGGAAAATCTTTCAAGGATTTATCGTCTATCGATGTCCATGATTTCTGCTCCTCATCTTTCAATTTCCGGTCTCATCCTTGGTAGCTTAGGGCTAGAAAGTGGGGCGGGGGGGCACTAGGAAAAAAAATTATTCCCATTCTCCATGTCTGGTGAGTTCTAATGCATTCCGTTTATCACCTCCAAGGACGAGAAGGATAAAATCGAAATGCAAGACGAACTTCTTACAATTTTCAGAAATGGGATTGCGGAGTGCGCGATGGAGGAAAAATGGCGATAGTTTGATTTAACTCGCACATTTTCGAAATGAAGATTCTTCAATTGGTTTCCAGAACGAATGAATAGGAAATGACTTTAAATTTACTCAATCAGCGATGCTAAAGCGGTTCCGCCCAAGGAAGGATGCTAGTATAGTATAGCTAGATTATGACATTAGGACTGAAGTGATTGGGTTAAAAGGTGGCAAGAAGAATAGCTCGATTGATTATTGGAGAAGAAAGTTTTCGGAGTGTACTTAAAGGGAGAGGAGGAAAAGATTACGAAGAATGAAAAATTAAACCAAATTTATTACATACACTTGATTAAGCGATATTTTTTTTTTGTTCTTCGCAGAGGGAATCGTTAAGGTCGATGATTTTTATGCAAATGTCTCTCGGTTGAAGTCTGACGATCCAGGGATTTTTTTAAATTAAGTTTTTAAGGAAACTTATATTGCTAAGAATTAGAAACTTTGACTTGATGGCGCTACATCACTTTAGTTTACCAAGCGCTGATGCTGGCTCTACGCTGGATCACTTAAATAAGGATCACTCATGGGTGAGGACTTTAATGCATAATTTTTTTCTTTTGGCTGTTTAAAGCATGTTTAAAAAAATATTTAATTTTTTTACGCCATTTACGAAGTTCATGCTGCTATTTATTAGCTGAAACCCCGCAGTGAAATGCTTCGATTTTTTCATGACGTATTATTTTTTATACAATTTTGATTCATAAAAATACTATTAATATAAACCAGTTCCGTGCAACATGGAAATACTGTCTTATGATTGAAAACCACTCTCCAAAGATAAATATTCAAATTACCACGAAAAAAATCATTTTTTTTGATTTTTTCAATTATCCGATCATTTTTTCCATTGCAGTATACCGTTTTTTTTACCATTTATCGAAAGTAGACCTAACAACGAGTAAGTGAGCCAAAACAGAACTCCGTAGGAGCCGTAGTTTTAAGAGGAATCGCAATTAAAAATGCCGTTTTTATTCAAAAAAAATTAAATTTAACAACAACCTCTAAATATTTCCGTCTGAAAAAATTACTGCCTTTTTGCAACACTAAAAGGTATCTTTTGCCAAAGTTTCAGCTTCAGAAATTTTTTTTTTTCAACGAAAAAAACTAAAAACCAAAAAACCGGTTTTCCGCCATTTTTTCGAAAATTTTTGAGGTTAGGGTAAAAACGGTTCACACAAAAGTTGTAGATCTTTTTATTTCCAACAACTTGTATCTTCGACTTTTTTCAATAGGATGCACAGTTTAGCCAGAAATGTTGTCAACCCCTAAAACCCCCCCTATTCCACCCCGGATAGGAGCTGTCGGTTCGATTTATTTTTCCCTCTAAGAGCTTGTTCGACAATATCCCGCTGTCAGATTGCTGTAACGAATTTTTTTGTTGTTCGAATCCTATTTCTACTGGACTATAACTCAATCATCAAAACATTTTTTAAGCGTACTTTTTGAAATCGACCTCAGTATTCGCCGCGAATTCCCCTTTATGTCATCTTTACATTGAAAACGGGTGCCTCGAAGTGGTAGTTTGAGTTTTGTAAATAAGTCGACCGCAGCCATATAAGCCTGATATTATCAGGGGAATACGGTGACTGTTCGATAAGATTTGTGGAGTTTTTGGCCAGAAATTCATTAGCCTTGTGAGATGGTGCTGTATAGTGGTGGAAACTCCATGAGTTTTCTTTCCACAAATCAGGTCTTTTTCGACGAATTTTCTTCCCTCCCTTTGCTATGGGAAATAAGCACTGATTATGCAGTGGCAGGGCCCCTCCGAAATTCTGAGTAACAGTGTTGTAAATTTTTCAATTTTTAGAATTGTGAATGTCAAAAAGTTCGGAAAATTTGAATTTCCAATTTAATATATCGAATTAAAAATTCCCAGAATTTTCCAAATTCCTAAATTTCCATTTTCGTAATTTTCCCGTTTCTCTAATTTTTAAAACTTCCAATATGCCCACAACTCCAAATTCAAAATTTTCAAATTCGTAATACACGAAAATTTACTTTTCACATTTTAATCGCCAAAAACCCGCGAACCCCAACCCAATTTTTTGATATTAAGGCCCTTTTGCATCCCAAGCGAAACCCAAATTGGAACTATTTTATCGCATAAAAATTTGTATGCTTTCTCTCTATCTGGAATCCACGTTCGTGCAACAGAGAGAAAAACATACAAATTTCTGTGCGATAAAAGAGCTTCAATTTGCGTTTCCACTTTGCGCTTGGGATGTAAAAGGGACTTGCTTGTTTACGAACGAATCGAGTCGTCGGAATGAAACGCGCACAAAGCCAACAAAGTATTGTTGGTTTAACAAAAAATCAAGAACGAATGAATTGAAAGGTGAATACTCTGCATTTTGACTTTACTTACAGTTGGGTGGGGTTGAGGGACGTAGGAGAGGAGGGGTTAGGAGGGGGTTGTTTTGGGTTGCCGTTGGGTAGACTACAAGAATAAATTGTTTTACATTCAAAAATCTGTTATATCCCTCTAGCCCCTTGGAGGTGGTTTTTGGGCGGGGAAATTTCAAGAAAATTAGCCGGAAGCCATTTTTCATAGGAAAAATGCGGGGTCCATTCTGGGAAATCTAGGATCATCTCAAAAACAGTGGTCCGCTTACTTGCAGCAGTTCAGAAAAGCGAGTTCATCGTTAGTCTCTTAGTTTGTGACAGATTTTTCAGTTTCACGCTTTCTTCGTCAGTTCGACTGCAAGAAAAATCACGTAATTTGGCATCAGCAGTAAAGCATTTTCACGAAATTGTGGATACGCTTCAAGAAGAACGAAAAAATGCAGAAGTATCATTCGACGAAATTTTTAGAGCAGCTGAAAAACTCGCGAAAAACGTATTCGATATGGACCTCAAAATTCCGAGACTCACGTTGATGGGGACATAGGTGTTGATCCGAATGAGGCTCTCGAGATTATGACAGCAAAGAAATTTCGAAAGTAGAATTTTTAATTTTTTTACTTTGATCAACGTCATTTGCTTGACAATAATCAAGCTGTTTTTCACTTTAATTAATACTACTACAATATTAGAATTATCCATGTAACCACCCCCCCCCCCAAACGAAGATTTTTAACTACGTCCGGCTACGGCCCTGGGCAGTGGTTAGAGTTCCCGAGAAGCTAATTTACTTTGACGGCAAATTTACATTGTGAACGTTGAAATTTTGCGAAACAAGAATTTTACACTCCGGTTAAGGAATAAGGATTCGGTAATGTATTCGTAAATAGTGTCAAATGCTAATGAGGAGACTTCATTACTAATATTATTACTCCTATATAGAAAGTTGAAGGAAAGAATGTGATTTGGAGGCAATATTATATTTAAACACCAAGATGCGTACTAAAGTGTATCCAGACACCTGATAAAAATCTAAGCTGTGCGAAAAGAAGGAGAAGAATTTTTATAAAGATTTCACGATAAGGAAATTCGCTTGAAGTCTACGAATATTACAAAATCTAAATAAAACTTTGTGTGACGTGGCTTCGCATGCGCAAGGTTTGAATCTGGCTACAATATCCTTATTTACAGACAGAAATATCCTTATTTGCAAAATAATCTTTATGCGTATGTGGAAATAGATAAGGCAATAAATTTAATCCTAGCAATAATAGAAAACCATTTGAGGAGCTCTAAGAGCAATGTGCTACAAAAAAAAACAAGAACGACTTTACTCTCCGTGAGTCTCCTATCATTTGTATGTCATCAGAATCTATCACAATCCTATTTCATGTGTGACTGATTAAAGCTGTCTGTTCGAGTATGAGCCTATCTTAAATTACATTATTCCCAATGCCTTAAGTAGCGACATACTATAGATTATTCGCGTGTTTAATCTCCTTGACTGAAATTGACTGCAAAATATCCTTAATTCGACATTTTTATTAAGGCACACTAATTGGATATATATATATATATATATATATATATATATATATATATATATATATATATATATATATATATATATATATATATATATATATATATATATATATATATATATATATATATATATATATATATATATATATATATATATATATTGTTTCCGATTATATCCCCCCTACTCCAGGATAGGAATGCCAGATTCCATAATGAACTGTAATTTATTTCTTAATAGAAAATTTGTCTAACAATGAATTGGTAATCGGCTTAATTTCCTCAAACTCATTAGTTTCAATGATGAGTGGAGAAACCTTTATGCCATTATACAAAAGAAGGATTTCTCTTGTTCTATTTACCGTTATCTATTATGCGTTATATTGTCATTGTAAATTGGACTTTGAAAACTTTATCGAAAGTTATTCAATTTCGTTTTGTACCCATCGCCGCAAGGCAGTGTGTAAAGACAAGGAGACAGCAACAGCAGCCTCGAATTTCGTAACGTGTCGAACCGAAAAAAGAATGCCGAACCGCACGTTTCTGATACGTACTTACCACGTTTTTTTTTGTTCGGCTGTGCTTTTCTCTATGCCTTAAATTCGATTCGTTTTTGCTTTCAATTTCTTGGGGTTACCACCACACACAACAAAACCAGAGAAAAAGAAGGGACAAAAATGAAACGACACACTCACATAGTAACAAAAAAAGGACATGTTGAAAATCCTTTCGATGGTCCTCTTTCCTTCGGTCGACATTCCATGACTATACGAAAATCCTCTTCCCGCACCCGTCCGAAACACTTCTTCTTTACAGTGTCATATGTGTTCGATTAGTTGGCGCCGCAGAGTCAAATTCGTGTCCTTAAGGATAAGAATATTTTTTTTACATCACCTTGAGTCTAAAAATTTGCATCCTTACAGGCATTCGGCATTCAGTTTATTGAATTACGTGACAGACGTTCAGTGATTTTAGTGGGTGTCATAAAAGTATACGAGCCTCGGGATGATCCCCAGAAGGGGTCCATATCGGTATTCGGCGAGTAGGCATCCGAGCTATTTTTTGCGACAGCTCTCCCCATATTATCCTCGAATGTTCACTGCATCCTGCTATTTTTGGAAATACCGATTATGTTCGTTCCTTTTTCTCGCATATAGCGTTATCCTTTTTATGTATTTTTTTTTCTTTTTTTTTTTGTTTGGTTCAACTCACGAAAACCTTCCCCAATCTGTGCTTGCGTGAGGGCTCGCAGAAGGAGGGTATAGCAACAAATCGTGGGCGGAGGAGAGGTGAGTGATACCACTTCAGCCGGAGCAATGAATCGTAATGGCTGTCGTAACATCTCGTGCAAGGTGACGGATTTTATTTAGCTTACGTTGTCGAGCTGTGGCAGCTATTTTGATGACAAGTTCAGAATGTTTCGATACCTTATGGATGCCTCACCTCACCGCACTCACTCAGCAAATCTAAAATTGTGATACCAGAACCAAAAAGGGCGGGGGGGTTGCAAAGGGTAGTAAACTATAGTAAAGCAATAATTACGGTCGGAGCCCCTGAGGGGAGCTCTCTACACGCGCGTCAATAGTTTTCAATTAGAATCAGGCAATGGCAGGTTGTTAAAATTTCAATTCTATCGTGATGATATGCCATTTCGCCTTTTATAGGTGACATTCTCACCAGCTGAATGCGGGTAGATGTGTCTGGTATTACTGGGGTGTTAACGTTTTACGAACCTGAAATGAACTAAAATGGTCATTTATTGCTGGTGAACACGGTTCAATAGTTCTGTAGTTTTTAGCACAGACGCTTTTGGATTTTATGTTGTTAAGCAAACGGGCTTTGGAAAAGGTAATTGACTAAAATGCGATTGGGGAATTGTTTCATTTAATGTTAATAGATTGTTTTGAAATTATATTGTATAGTTTATATGGTAGTGGATTGTGTGTTTAGGTCTTTGGTTTATGTCGCCTGTTCGTAATTGCATTCTGAATTTTAGTTTTAGATTTCAATTTATTTTAATGATTCTGGAAAGTAGTTATAAGGTTTGATCAATTTTCTTTAAATTTTTTGATTATATTCTTTCAAGCATTTAAGGGAGCTCTGTTCAATAAATAGCGATTTGGATCGTGACTGAATGCGATTCTTACAATGACTAACTCTTTATCTGCTCGAATTCAAAATCATCAAGACTAACAACTAGGGAGTTTTTAAAATCGCCTATATGGCTCTGTTTCTTCTAAAGAGGGTTGACAATGCACAAACGATCTCAGTATCAAAAAGGGTTCTTCGTAGGGTTTCTGGATTTGAATGTGAATTTTTATATGCTTAAAACGATATTTTTCTAGGCTACCTACAAACACAACATTCCTAAAATAATTAAAGAGAAAACCACTGAATTAGGCCTCGCCTATTAAAACTCTTTACCAAAAAAAAAAATCAACAACACAGAAATAATTTATTTTAAATCATAATAACTCAAAGAAAAATTATTCTAATTAAATTATCCACCAGAGAAGAAAAGAGATTGAATAAAACAGAAAATTTCAAATTTGAATATTCTTTTTGGTCGCAATTTATATTTAACACTCCTCCTTCAAACTCCTTTCAATCTCTCCATTTTGCAATTAAATTCAATTTTCTGAGAACTTTAATTAATTCAATTCTCTCCAAAAATACTTCCAGCAAACATTGATGAAGCTGCAAACTCTGGAAAATTTTACTACAAAACTTTTGTGGAAAGTGTTTGCCTCGGTCGATATTCAACTGAAGAACTGGTAGCCGCCCCCCCCCCTTCCCCCCACCGCTGTGCCAATCCACCCCGAAAAATCCTAATTTATGCATCCTTTTACTAACCAAAAAAAATCTGCCGCCTTAATTTAGTGGCGAATGGACGGATGAAGAAATGAACCACGAACTATGAACGATGAACATTGATGAAAAACATTCACCAAAATTAAAAATTTATTTACTAGAAGAAATTCGAATGCATTTCGACAGGATTTGTTGTGGTGTTGGTGTTGACAGCGTTGCATTTAGCCCCAAACAAGTCATCGATTTCTATGTAATTTTGGGTTGAATTTAAAAGCGGTTGAGCGGAATACAAGCGGTTGATGTCAACAGATAAAAAGGATTCAGGAGTGCAGTCGTGTTTGCATCCTAGTTTGGGCATACATAACGAATTCAAGGAGTTCATCCTTGTCAAGGGCTTTTGCTTTCTCCTGACTCAATTTGATTGTCACCGCAGTGCCATTAGCAGTAATGCAGCGTCTCGGTTACTTTTGTCCTTTTACAGTGCATCTTGCATATTTATGTCCTTTTTGAGCTATTTTGGTCCTGGGTTATTTTATTTTCCAGTTTCGAAGTTCGGGGCTAGTCAGACTCAATTGTGGAGGTACAACAGAACGAGAAACTTTATCCTAGCCTTAATAGAGTCATATTAAAAATTGAGTGTCCTGGATTTAGGAATTTTCGGAAAGTTTCAGCTGACGCCAATTTTAATAAAAAAAATTCTGCTGTCAGCACTTTCGGCTGGTTGATCATGGGAAACGCCTTGGGTAAATGATGAGTGAAGGATAATTTGCAACTTGCATTTTCCCATGGAAATTATTCAGCCGAAAACAGGGCAGTGAGAAACTATTTTATGAATTAATTTTCAGAATTTTTTTCAGTATTAAAATTCTGGCATATATTGCAACAGGGGGAGTCGTTCAACCGGTGTTGGAAAGAACTGAGTTTAGAGTGCATTTGAATATTGCCAACATATAGATAGTGCTGAACGTTAGTGGATACTCGAGTACACTAGAAAAGATCATGCATACCACAGTCTGTGACACCTTATATACGCAATGGTCTTATATTTCTTTATATACACTGCAAACCCCAGAATATTTTTACCGTGTGAATTTAACACACTACAATTTAACGAAATCTTTTCAGATCATATTTCCTTTAACACGCTTTAACGCGCCTTAACGAAGTCGACACCTTTTTTGGTTCGCGCGAAATCGTGCTAGTACAAAAATCACTTAAGTCGTTCAAACAAAAAAACGGCTCGACCGATTTTTATGAAAATCTTTTCAGATCATATGTCCTTTAACACGCTTCGAACGGCACCTCAACGAAGTCGATATCTTTATTGGTTCGCGAGAAATCATGCTGGTACAAAAATCACTTAAGTAGTTCAAATAAAAAAACGGTTTGACCGATTTTTATGAAAATCTTTTCAGATCATATGTCCTTTAACACGCTTCGAACGGCGCCTTAACGAAGTCGATATCTTTTTTGGTTCGGGCGAAATCGTGCTGGTACAAAAATCACTTAAGTCGTTCAAATAAAAAAAACGGCTCGACCGATTTTTATGAAAATCTTTCAGATCATATTTCCTTTAACATGCTTCGAACGGTATCTCAACGAAGTCGATATCTATTTTGGTTCTCGCGAAATCGTGCAGGAAAAATTGCCCACATACGTACGCACACACACACCCATATTTCTTCTCAAATTTTAGCTCAAAATGCTATACTTGTAAATACATTGAAATTTCGATTTCGATTTTCGGACCGATTACAATAACTTCCTTCTGGGAAGTTAAAAATCGGTTCAACCGTTTTTTTGTTTGAACGGCGTAAGTGATTTTTGTGATTTGATCATGCCTAAAATGCACTTTTGGATGCAATCAAGGGCTAAAATTGCATTTGGAGGGTCAGAAACGATTCTATAGGCACAATAAAGTTTATGAGATAATAAAATAAAAAAAATCTAGCCAATATTTGTTATTAAACTATCGCAAAATCCGAAAAATTGCAAAAATTCACTTTTTTGCATCAAAGTGCATTTAAAAATGTCTTCCAGCCCGAACTGTGCGTACGCACTATGAGTTTATTGTTACTTACACCTAGATCTATTATTCTATCCAAAAAAAAATCTTATGGACACGAAATATCTCTAAAATCGACATCAAATCATGAATTCTGACGGCTTAATAGAAACATTTCAATAATTTCTAATATATAGTGATATAGCGCCATCTATTAGATTAAAAACATTAAAAAAAGACAACGAGTGTCCCATTCGCTCTGGTTGTTTGAAAGCGCAGCTTTTTCACTGAAACAACCAAAACAAATGGAAAGCTGTCGTTGTCTTCTTTTAAGGCCGAATTACAATGAACGGATATACGCGGATTGAAATGTCAAAGAAACGCACCGAAGCGGATAGGAAACTGCAGTGATTACAATGAACGGATCCGTTCGCGTTTAAACGTCAAAATTTTTGTGTAATTTTATAACCATTTTTCGCCTTATTATATAATAATTAATACGAATTTTACTTTTCCTATTAATTATTCGTCAGATAATATTTTTTGAATTATAAAAAAAAGAGAACAAAATTTAATTTGACTTGTTTACAAAAATTCTGACAGCCCAATTCACCGATTTCTAAACAAACGAAAACGAATCCGCCCAGATCCGATCAAATGCGCTTGTATCGGTTCATTGTAATCGCTCAAAAGGAAAACGCATGCTCGGAAAACCACTTTGACAGATCAATCCGATTATGTTCCGTTCTCATCCGTTTATTGTAATTGGTTTATGGTCTTTCCTTTAGCAATAGTTTGAACATTGGATGAATTGCGGTTTGAGACTTGGAAAAACTTTCGAAGTTCCCAGAATAGTGTGGAATGAATGTTCGAGAAAAGAATAATGTGGAATGATGTAGAAATTGGTAAAAAAGGAGCTTTGAGATATAAATATACGCGCAGCGATAGTTTTGAGTCAATTATGACTAGAAAAATCGAGAAAAAAGTTATTAGTGAGAAATATCATATTGCGAGTGAACTTCTAGAAGTGTGTTTGTATTCATTAAATTTTTTTGTGTGAACATTTAAAAAGTGTATTCGTTAGTAAATCCATTAAGCCACGGAAAACGTAACAAAATAAATAAAATACACAGAGAAACATTTTGAAAGCGTTGGCAAATTTTGTTATTGTTTCTAAGAATTCTGAGTAAATAAAATTTTCCCATCGGAACCCAGCGGGAAAAGTGGAAGCAGCTTCCTCTGGAATCAAATTGGAAGTGCTTCCTGGTTGCGCTGAAGAAGCATTTTGGAAGATTTTCCTATGCATGTGGCTACAAATAAGTCATTTTCAACTTTGTTGGTAAATTTTCTGTTTTAAGAGATTCTCTGCATTTCGATTCGTAAAGTTTTCCTTTGTTGTGACATATTATCTTTTGAAAAATGTCCATTTAGAGTTGTGCGCTCACAAAGTAAAAGAAGTCTCGCAGTTTATAATTTATTATAGTAATTGTGATTTTATAATTGTGATTTTGATTAGTCCAGTGAAAAGTGTTGAATTTTTTATTTTTATTTGTGTGTGTATGTAATTTTAATTTAACAAAAATATTTATTTTTGAAATCTATTTGTATCCTTATTATTCAAAAACAAAGAGCGAAACCTTTTTTCCCCCTCCAAAAAAAGCAAAATTGAAAGCTTTGCTACTTGTAAAACTTAAATCTTCAAAATAGCTTCCCAGGAAGCTAACTAGAAGAAAATCGAAGAAACTGCTTCTTGCTAATGACATGCAACGGTAAAAAAGATATGGATAGGGATACGGAAGGGAAACACTTCTAAGATGCACAAGGATAGCTTCTTCATGCATCAGTGAATGCTTCTATTTCCCGCTGGGAAGTTTTCAAGCACTAAAACAAAACCTATACGATACTAAAAACGCATGTGTTAGTAACCTTTCTATCAAAATGAAATTTCCTTCAAGTTTCAAATTTCTCTCAGAATAACTTTCCACATGCGACAAATTCTATCTCGAAGAAAGTGGTTTTCACAAACAGCAAACAATTTTTCTATTTATTGTCAAAACCCTGCACTGATAAAAAAAAATTCTTGGCTTAAAGCACTTTTTCTTGAACCAAGCAACTGATGTTTTGGATATAACGAAAACAAAATTGTCTCGGGATGAGCAATACTCATAGTCTTGGTTTTATTGTCTTGGATGAAGACCAAAGTTGACTTGAAGTTAAAAAATTTACGAAACCGATGATATTATAATTGAAAAAAATTCAAGTTCTAAAATCGGTCTTAATAGTTTGTGATACATTTTTAGAGCGAGAAAGTCCGGTAAACGAAAAAAGTCCGATGAATTAAGAATTTAGTTTCTTGAGTAAAAAATTAAATAATCTTAGTTCGCGAAAGAAATATCTTGGTCGAAAAATATAAGAATTGAGCGAAGAAATACTTTTGCTTGGCTCAAGAATTTCCAGTGTCTTCCTCTGAGACAGCATTCTCATGTTAAGATTGAAAAATTTTTCTACTCAAGACAACGAAACGAAGACTATCGAATTGCTGGAATCAAGACAATTTTTTTATCAGTGTGGAAATTTTCTATGAATTATTAGTGACACTAATTGCTTTCAATTTATTATCTAGCATATTGCTGTCGCTCAAGTAATGTCACACACGAGCAAAACCGAGCAAGTTTTTAAATTAAATTTGCAAAGTGAGATTATTAATATTTTAATTTGATAGTTTTATGCTAAATTGAACGTTTTATCCATTTAAATCAAGCAAAATGGTACATATTTAATCACATGGTTTACCAGCATTATTGTATGCCTCCGCTGGGTTCGGTTTACCTAGTGCTTAATCTTAAGAAAAGCATAATCCTTAGGGACTACATAACCATTACGAAATTTGTTAAGTATTGTTTGATTTCAAGTTCAAGTTTATACAGATAAAGTAGCTGACATATACTTGTAGTTTGGATTGCCGCAAAGATTATTACTATCTACCCAGCAAAGTACAAGCTCTGCTGTAACTAGGCCTATCAAATTTAGATTATTGCCTTAAGAGATGTAATAGCATTGGTATATATATATAAGAGCGATGCTGCCGTCTCTCAGACGAATCGTTATACCACCACCCGACGTCTATTGTGTATTGTTGATGGCAAACCGTATGCTTCTGTCAGGAAGTGATATATCCACACACACAAGTCATCCAGCCCGTTGTTTCGTCTGAAAGGGGTTGGTTGGCTGCTTCAGAACTTGGAACAGTATCCGACCCCTCCCTCTGAGCAATTCTACCCCATTATTTCTTGTCCCGGAGCCACCATTTAAATGCTCCGCTATTCATGGAACATGCATCAATAATAATAATCTGCGGGAGACTTTAATTGGGTCGAGGTTTAGTAAGTGGAACACTCGAGATATCAATGACTCGTTAATGACTCATCCCCTAATTGGTGCATGTGAAATATCCTTTTGGATGCCTGGTATACACTGTTAACACGGGCTATATGACAATTACGTGCTCGATGGACATTCAAGTTCCCACTTCAGTCATCCTAGGGCAGTGCCGTGCATATCAGAGATTAACTTGCTCACTTGAAACATTAAGGTGACATGTCCTTTTTTATGTTATATCTATGTCGGAGTCCTGTGCCAACAACAATAACCAACCATTCTACAATATTCAGTCATGAACTGTTGTTCTAACGCTCAAGTAACATGAACGTGAGGGATTCACACGGCCATTGGATTAGGGACAGATGCAACTTGTTCGTGCTCCAGTGGCTTGGGGGAGTCTTTTAGAGCTTAAGGCAGATATAATGTTGCAACAACTAATTTCTGGATTCGAAAATCCCTCAGGAACAAGGAGACGCTATAAACTGGACTTTATGTATTGATTTTGCAAACTCTCTCTTAGTAAGTTGTGAATAATAAAGTTTAAAGGAGCTTTGCATAGCCCTTGAGGTACATATAAGTATACAGCCAAAGGGGAACGTGAACAAATAATGAGAGAGAGATGGTGAGTACTTTTATATATTTGAATAACAAAGTGAAGCTGAGGACTTGGCAACACCTGATGGTAATTAGAAATCCTATGAATCGCTATTGTGATCATTCACTGAGCACTAGTGGTCGAGGGTGTATCAATTACGAGTACGTATAGGGCAATATGTTGACTGAGTAAAAAGGCCGGTGAAATTGGATGTACATACGTCGAAGTGCGGATGTACAGCCAAAACTATCGATTGTGAGCCGGTCGCCCGATCAAAACTCGTTGCGCGCATGGGTTTGATGAAAATCTGGATGTACACCAATTTAACCGCGTTAAGACTATAGAGTCTTTATAGTCCAGTAAATAAGCCGGAAAATGTGGAAAAGTTGATAAACATCTCCGATTTGAATTTTTTTTTGTTTGTATGTGTTCTTTAGACCCTCAGGAACATTCATCACTACTAACATCTGCCTTGCTATGAAAAATAAAAAAATTAGGGTAGTTGTCCCACCCCCCAAATCATTCCCAATAGTAAAAGTGATAAAAAATTTTAAAATTCGAAATTTCGAATTTTAAAATTTTTTTATCACTTTTACTATTGGGAATGATTTGGTTGGGTTTTCGGGGTCGCTGATTACGAATCCGAGGTCTAATTACAACAATTCAACCTTTAAATATGATATGGGCACTAATTTTGGTTTCAATGTAGTTAAATTATTGAAAAAATTAATTACGAGTGTAATAAAATCGTTTTTCAAGTTTTCTTCAATTTCAAAAAAACGGTACATAAAATGAGCTTACAATCTACAAATATAATTGAAATCAAACGTAATTTGTAATTTGTGTTAAGCCCCTTTTTCCTAGGACAATTTTCGTTGCGAAAAAAAATCGTTGCGAGAAAAATTTCGCAGTCTGTTGTGCGATTTTTTGGAGTTATGTTCCTACGAATTCAATTCTCGCAACGAGATTTAGTCAAGTAAACAAAACGTAACCATGACGAAAACTCAAACAATAAAAAGTAAAACACATATATAGAAATTTTACAGCCAACTTTACAATATTTCGCAACGAAAAATATCTCGTTGCGAAAAAGAATGGTTGAATCCATTCTTTTTTTCGCAACGAAAAAGAATGATTTCTCGCACTGAAGGTGCGAAATTTTCGATTTTTTTCGCAACGATTTTTTTTCGCAACGAAAATTGTCCTAGGAAAAAGGGGCTTTAGTATTTTTTGGAAAAGATTAACACTGTAGAATGTTTTTGAAAATACCTAAAATTTCAAGTATCGATATCTCAAAAACGAAACGAGATATCGAAAAAAAATATTTTACATTTTCGTGTTATTTTGGGGTGTTTTATCGAAATATCGGTGCCACGGAAATCCTAGCTGTGATATAACTATTAATCTTGGGAAATACCTCAAAAAGTCAACTTCAAGTGTCAATATCTCGAAAACTAAGCGTGATATCGAAAAATTTTATTATATATTTTCGTCTTATTTTATGATGCTTCGTCAAAATCCATTGTCAAAAAGCGGGCCACAGAAGGGTATTTTCGAGGTGAAATTTTGAATTTTAAAATTTTTTTATCACTTTTACTATTGAGAATGATTTGAGGGTGGGAAAACTACCCTAATTTCATTTTCAATTTCATTTTTCATAGCAAGGCAGATGTTAGTAGTGATGAATGTTCCTGACGGTCTAAAGAACACGTACAAACAAAAAATTTTCAAATCGGAGCTGTTTATCAACTTTTCCACATTTTACAGTATTTTCCGGGTTATTTACTGGACTATTAGTTCTCCCACTTGCCGTATAGTAATGTTAGATCGAAGTATTAGTAGAGGATAAGATGGATCAGAAGAAGCCTCAGGGGGCTAAAAAGACTGAAGGGCTTTGCTTTTGATGTTTTGGTTGCCGTACAAATTCGGAAATACTGACTGCGGAAGATTGTTCCATAGTGAAGTGATTCAATTTATAAACAAACTTCTGGGCGGTAAGAGTGGCACAAAGAAAGTTTGCAAGCTTTGGTATGGTGTTTAGCCTATTGGACTAATGTGGTGCTGCGGGAAGGGGTCCCTGAGTTAATTGAGTTGTAGGGCTGCCTCCAGTGCAACTGTGGTCCCAATTAGCGCTTTAGCGCACAGTTTTGATGCCACAAACTCGTGTACCTTAGTTTTGTGGTTGTTTGACTTACTGTGGTGGATCTTTAAAGTTACCCTGTGGAGTTTAGAAAGCATATCGATATCAGTGCCCGACCCTTGTCTGGAGATCTCTTATAAACCTTCCAGAACGCAGCTGCCTTATGTGCATTGCTTGGTTTTGGCTAGACAAGGACATTTACACAGTAACTGAATGAGTGTTTCTCTCTCGTGCGTCTACCCGCAGCAAAGGTCATAGATGTTGTGAGGGATATCCAGCTTGACAGCGTTGCCTCCTATAGGTCAATATCCCAATAATTCTAGCTGTATTTCTTCTGGGCCTGAATTGGAGGCACATAGTTCTTTCTTTGTTGTAAGTAGACAAGTCGCCCTAGAGGGAATGCAGGGCTCCAATAGGTCAACATTTGTCTGGGTTAAAGCCGGTGGTAGTCAATAACAGTGAGTGCTGTACAACGTTCTCAATCTAGTCATATGTTCCTCAATTGGCCAGTGTGCTGTGATTACCGAAACGACTTTGACGACGTCCTTACGCGGCATGCTTCCAAGTCTTTCTAGTGTTAATGATGACCCTGTTATTCAATATCTAATACAAAGCCATCACACTGCCCTTCTGTATATTCTCCAGTGGTGCGGCTTCTGTATATTCTCCAGTGGTGTATCTAAAAGATATTCTCCTAGTCTGTTAAATTCAGCTGCCTTTTCGTTGGCCTCGATGATCCTGTGATGTTAATACCAAATGAAAAGTGATTTCGTATCTCCTAGTAAAAAAAGGGAGCCATGAAAGAGTAGTCCACCACACGGCAGATCCGTACGTTATCATTGGTTTCCGTAGAGAACCTGCGCATCATATGTCCCATTTGATGACGAAAGTCTGCTCACTCTGATAAAAGCCTAAGCATAATTCACAATCTAATGAGACAATTATAGCAACAAGAGTTTAGGTCGACATTTCAAGCCAAGTAATCTAGAGCAAAACGCTTTGTTAGTCGAATTAGCAAAACCGTGCTAAGAATACCCTCTGCAGAAATCCCAATTATATTTCATCTAATCCACAAAACCCCACAATTAGTTGTATCGCAAGGGTGAAGACCATTTCTTGTTATTATTAACAAAAAAAACTCATTCGTTTTGTTTCAATTCGCTTTTTTTTAAAGAAGACTAAAAATCTATCCAATTTAAATTTTAAAACTCGTTAAAAACTCTGATTGCTTTTCTATGCTTCAACTTTTAATAAACTGAATAACAAAATTTCCTCTATTCCTGTTCACTCCAGTTATCCACGCATAAAGAAACCCCAAAAAATCCAGATGGCTGCGTTTGAAAATTGTGGGCCCCTTGAAAAAAAGGAAAACAAGAAAATTAAATTATAGCAACTCGGGATAAAAAAATACCCACCATTGCGGGGCCAGTATACTCGGGGGTGGTTTTTCCATCATGGCGAACGAAAAAAAAGGGAAATTCTAAATTACGGGCGAATTTTTTTCACTGATAAAATACACATATTTTCCTGAAATCAGGAACAAACCGACCAGAGACTAGTTATTATGTATGTATATGTATGCTTGTCTATATAGTGGTGTGGATCCTTTTGGAAAAGAGAATTTACAAACAGAACCAGAGACATGTGCTCGATAGAATATTCCATGCTAGAGGAAAATTCATTTGAGGATAAAACTCTGGCAGTGAATATGGCCGATGACACTCTCAGCATATGGCCACACACTAGCTACGGTGGTTATCCTCCTCATCCATATCAATCAAATTATCATTGTAGCGCGAAGAAGAAAAAAATTGGAAACTCACCTGTTCGGAATTGTCGTGACCCAAATTTAAAGTCGTTACGGGCGTTTATGGCCAGGAAGTATAGTCCAGATACGAGTGTAAAAATGACGTTCAGGAATATATCCTGGAAGAATATATATTTTTATGAGGCCAAGGAATGCTATCGGCATCGTAAACGGGGGATGTGGCGATTTTCTTTGTTTCCCGGCTTTTGGGGGGGGGCAATCTCCATAAAAGCTAAATCAAGAAATTTTAAGACATTTTCGTTTTATTTCTAGAAGTAAGTTCCACAAGAGTAGATAATGTGTGCTAAAAATGTCAAGAAAGTCGTCTTATTTGTAATGGAGAGTCTTGCCTTCTTCGCGAGGACATTGTTGCGGGCATTGAGAGGAAGATTTTGCGGAAACCTATAAAGTTTTTAGTCAAAGTATAACAATAAACCTTAATAATTATCGTAACGCAAGAAGACCATTTATGGAAATGAATGACACATGACCCAATATGAAATTAATCCATGATAGATGGCGCTCTTAAGTATCGCTTGTGACCTACCCATACTACCAGTCGAAATCTTGGGTCTATGAAATTTACCGCGTCTTCGAGAAGCACAACTCTCTGATAAGGACATTTTTGATAAGCTCTGAGGATTGGGTAGTTGGCTTTGCTGACCCAAAATAAAACTGTCACAATTGACACTTAGAAGCTGAAACCGCGTTACAAGTATTAAAACCTTTTTTTTTCTTGTGTGAAGTACTGTGTCCAAAGGTACGGCGGCCATTCATTTTGACTCCCCTATACCTCATATTTTTAGGCCAGACCGCTTGAACAAGTTCAGCTGTCTGCCTACTGGCTTGTCGCTTAGACTTGAAAAATCGAGCAGGGACTCCTCGAATAAGGAAGGCCGAGGCTATTCGCACTGCAGAGTAGATAAGAGTAGATGAGAGTAGATGAGAGTAGATGAGAATAGATGAGAGAGTAGATGAGAGTAGACGAGAGTAGATGAGAGTAGACGAGAGTAGATGAGAATAGATGAGAGTAAATGACAGAGTAGATGAGAGAGTAGACGAGAGTAGATGAGAGTAGACGAGAGTAGATGAGAGTAGACGAGAGTAGACGAGAGTAGATGAGAGTAAATGAGAGAGTTATTTACTCTCATCTACTCTCATATACTCTCATCTACTCTCTAATTTACTCTCATCTACTCTAATGTACTCTCATCTACTCTTATGTACTCTCATCTACTCTTATTTACTCTCTCATCTACTCTCATCTACTCTCATCTACTCTTATCTACTCTTATCTACTCTGCAGTGCGAATAGCCACTCCCAATAAGGAAACCCTGCTCCTCGCTATTGCGGGGCATTCACAGAAGACGTGGAGAGCAGACTCATCCTCCTCCAGACAAAGCCTGTAGGTGGGGTCCTCTGCCTTTCCTATCCTCCATAAGTGGTAATTTAGGGCGCAGTGTCCGGTAATCAACCCAACCAGTGTTCTGACATCATTTCTACTGCCCCCTAACAGTTCCTTGGCCGAGTTAGGAGACGGCCCAGGAAGGAACCGCTTAGAGTTGGCCAGTCCGGGCCAGTTTCATCAAAGTCCGATCGGCTAAGGCCCTTCGCAGTTAGCTGGTAGGTGCTCCGATAGCCGGCTCCGGACCGATGAATGTAATGTCAGAGCCCTGTTTAGCTAGGGCATCCGCTTTTTCACTGCCTTTGAAGCCCCGATGACCTGGGACCCAGACAAGGGTAGCTTGATTGAGAACGCCCAGCTCACCAAGAGCACGTTGGCAGTCCCAAACTAATTTAGACTTGGTACTACGGACCTTATCGCCCTAATTGCCGCTTGGCTATCAGAGAAGATAAAAATCTTAAAAAACCTTGGTGCACAACTTTTGCGGCCGCCATCTATGTTAAGAATGACGTGGCTTAGAATAAAATATAAAATAGTACGTCTTCTGTTTTTAACCACTTCTATAGCTTTACATTATTATCCGAAACCACGGCATATTCTTCTTCTTCTTTTACAAAATGCCCATCGTAAGTATCGAAGGGTCTAAGTTATAATTTGACGCTGTTTTCAGATATCTGGGCGTTTATCCTTCAATCTGGAGCGTCAAATCATAGTTGCGAGTAATTTCAGCGTTCACAATGTAAATTGGCTAAGTAACTCAAACGACCCCAGTGTTTCTTGCAAAGCAAACTCTTTTTAGACACCAATAATCTACATCAAATAGCGAACTGACCTACGAGAGTCCCTGAAGCTATAAGGGATTAAAGCCCTGAACTATTTCGGTCATCGAAATCTAAGCTGAAATTGCATCTGCTTATAGGTGAATTAACTCCTACAGTGGCTCTCAAAATTATTGGCACACCCATGAAATTTTGGGATTTTCCAAAAATTCTGAACTAGCCCTTTTTTGGATGGGAAATTGAAAGGCACCTTCCAGGGAGTCTATAAATTAATAATTTAAACAAGGAAATTTTAATAAATAAAATTTGGTAACATAGTTTTTTTAATATCTTCCTTCGTTGTAAAATTTCTTGGATGTGCCAATAATTTTGAGAGCCACTGTAGGAGTTAATTCACCCACCAGGAGATGCAATTTCAGCTTAGATTTCGATGACCGCTCTCCAATAAAGAGAAACAGGAGAAACAGGAAGACTTATAGCCTGAAAAGAACTACGACATGGTTTTATACCCTCGTCAAAACCCTAAAACCTCCTATCGGCTTCCTAATTCTGTAGGGTGTCTCCCAGGCGGAACAGCTGGAAATCTTCAAAGCATGCCTACAAATACAGAAGAAGAAGGCCAATGTGCGGTGTCCCTGCAAACAATTTCTCGGCTTTTCTCGGAGGCTCGCTTTCTCGAACCATTCCCGATTCGAAAACTGCTTGCGAAAGGTACGAGAAAAGCTTCAAAACCCACCATAAAAGCTTTCCTAGTACATTGGTTTCGATCATGGTACAATAATACAAGGTAGGCTCATAAGGAAAAGCTCTGTTTCCATCTTGAAAAGCTCTCAGGCCTTTTACATTAGAAAAGATCTGAGTGACGTCACGGGAAAGCTTTTTTCCTTTGTGAGAAAAGATCTGAGTGACGTCACGGGACCCTTATGAGCTTACCTTGTAATTATTGTACCATGGTTTCGATATCTTGCTCCGCTTTTATTGCCTTCGAATTCGTTTACGAGTCGTTTACGGGCCCGAGTTCGAAGCAAGCTCTCGGTTTTGCGTGTCGTTCTCGAATCGTTTCCGAATGTAAATGTTTGCAGGGATGATACTGTTATCGGATCGCCCGTCGGCTATAAAGGCACGGTCTATACGATGTCCAAGGTGGTCGAAAACTGTCAGAAGCTCTCTCCCTTTTTCTAAGAGGTATAGGTTCAGTCATCAGTCACTCTTCGATGGGTAACGAGTCACAGGAATATCGAGGACAAGGAGAAGGCATATGAATTACCTATTAGGGTATATGATTTAGTTTTTTTGGGGACAACATTTGCCTAGAGCTAGTACTAGTCCAGGGTTTATAAAGAACAGACGCCATATTAGCCAAGGGGTATTGATCTGGGGAGCTGTCTCCCACTTTGTCACAGTAGATCTTGTTTTTCCAAGTACCAAAACGAATACAATGGGCTATCAGAGAAGACTATGTGAAACTACCGAACTTGAACTGGATTTCTTTCATGGACAACCTTTGACTGCTCAGCAGTACAATGACCCCATACATAATGTAAGGATCACCAAGCTTAGGTTGAAGTACAAAATGTGAGTTTGTTATCGTGACCCTCGTACTCCGTAGCTTAAACATTGTAGAAAATATTTTGGGTATGGGTGGTTTGTGAAATTGTATGAAGACAGTTAGAGAGAAAGGAGCACCAACTGGAAGCTTTCAAAGGTGCTTGAACAAATATCACAGTATTTTCTAAATAAAAACAAAAACCAAACAAAAAAAACATAATACATATAACTTAAAATTATAAGTAGGTTTTGGGTTGTTTAGCCTTGCGCATAGAATAATGAGATTTCATCCATCCAATATCACTGAAAAAGCCACCTGCCGAAAAAGTTTCATAATATTTCTCAATATTTTCTTTTCCTTGTTAAATAATCCTAAGCTGCACGATTTCGGCTAAAAGTACGACCTTAAGTTCCATGAAATTCGCAAATAACATCTTCCAGTCCTCTGTTTTTCCATTGAAGTACTTAGAGAACAAAAAGTTTCACCTTCCATATACTAAGCTGAAAATGTCATAAAAATTTACAAAAATTTTGTCCCTTCATACGTGGCATAATAAAACAAAAGTTTAACAACAGCAGCACGTCACCGTCTGGCATAAGTAGAGTTGGGATCATTGAAAAAAAACCTTGCGTTCTTAAAACCTTAAATCCAGTTGAGCAAAAATAAAGGACATAAATACAAGAGGAATAAAGGAACTTCTTATATTTTTTTATGTCTGCCTGTGTGTGTGTGTGCGTGCTTTAAGGCCTTCTTTTCATTTGCTGTCTATAGACTGTGTCCGTACTTGCATATCTTAAGCATTTTTCCTCAAAGTCAAACAGCTCTGATTCCCGTTTGTGAATATAAAATTTGCTTCCTTGAAAAGTGTTTTATCCATCGTCATTATATTCACAAAGTCACGTAACATTATATCCCCTCTCAGAAGGAGGAGTACTCTTGTCTAATAGTTGTTGTTGGTTTTCCTCGGTTTTTTTCATGCACTCTGAAACATGCACTTTAGTAGTGTAAAACGTCCACTGACGCGACATTTCTACTAGAGAAAGATTTAGTAAAGGCCTATGGCAAGCTATGCTCAAGTTGGGCATTTATCCTCTCTTGCAGCAAGTCTTAAAGCCTTTTTACGAAACAAAAAAAATACTTCAAAGCATCAAAATACATATTGCGCCCACGGCAACAAAATACAAAGCCAGAGAAAGAATACGTATGTATGAGATACTATAAAGTGTGAAACCAACCAATGAAGATATATACAAACGTTCTTAGTATACTTCACAGAAAATCACAAGAAACTGAATGAATAAAAAAACAACACAACACTGTTTTCTTCTCCGCAAGTTTGTACCAAGTTTATCCCAAGTTTAAATACAAGCCGCCTTCATTAAAGATGTGTTTTACTTTCTCCATCCATAGGCAAGAATCTTGTTCAAGGCTCTATTTTATTTTCAAGATGGGTGGGTTTATCCAATTATTTATTCATAATATGAAGAAAGTTTGCGTAAACAATTAGTGTAGCAATCCAGCCCCTTCATTTCGTAGTCAAAAGTCCTCGCCAATTTCTAGTACAGAGAGCCTCCATCCACGAAAGTCACGAGATGTTGATTGATTGCTGCCAATGATACTTACCCGAAGCCGAAAGTACTATGACTAAAAATTTATAACAATTCAGGGTATGGCGACCCTAATGAGCCGCAAACCGGAGCAATTCGCATATTTTGTAATTCAGTAAGTAATAAGGACTTGCTTGTGTGAAGAGGTCCTGATCGGCAATTTTTTCGCTGGATAACATTTTGTTTTCTGTCTTTCTGGAGTGATGGTAGCAAATTGATCTAGTCATTAAAAAAGGCCCACTTTAATTTGGGTGTTAAATACCAATATGTCAATATTGGAGTATCTTTTTCTGAAGGATATCAAAAGGCAAGGAATTGATTGATATCAAAGGCGGAAGTGGAATATGGCATTTGTATTTATGGTAGAGACTAGAGCTTAGAGGTATGGCCTTTGTGGTGTCGACGGTTTTGTAATAGAGAATAATGCCAAGATAGTTTAGAGAAGAATAAAAAAAACAACCAACCTCAACGCACCAGATTCCATTCCATCCTACTCAAACACTAGAAAGTTAACTACGTTGATAGAACATGATATGGCTTGTGGTATTGAAGATCTTACCTCTTACCCTATCAACGAATGATGATTCACTCGGACAATGTCTCTACGCTCTATAGGTGGTTTCCTTTGATTCCTAAGCTACTATGGCAGGCGTACTCAGAAGAATCCGATGATATCAATGTGTTTTTCACAACCCCAAGCAAAAAATGTTTTTTTTTATGTGGCATCTCTAATCTTAGGAATCACTGTTTGTACTACTTGTCCGTCATGTCGTTGGTTACTTCATAGCTCAATGTCTAGTAGTCAGCTTAGTTTAAGGGACAAAACAAGTTTTGATGATGCACGAGGGTGTTGAAGGAGCTGACAATTAACGGTATGTGGGTGTTTTAGAAGCTTGGAATTACTGACTGCGAAACATTGTCCCACAGTCGATTTGGGGTATTCTGCTGTTTACCGTAGAGACAGGAGATCGTTTGTATTAATAGAAAAAGGGCTGCGAAGAAGAAATTTTTTGAGTGCTGCTAAATTCCTACGGTGATTTAAAGGGTTGATGGTTGAGCATGTGGCTCGACCCATGACCCATCGGCCTACGGAAAAAAATTGAAAATAATCAGCGTTTGTATCGAAGGAAAAATTGGTGTGTTAGGAGCGATGAAATTTGTTCAGTACTGCTAAATTCCTACGTTGATTTAACGGGTCGATGGTAAAGCATGTGGCTCGACCCACGACCCATGTGCCTACGGAAAAAAATTGAAAATTGCAAATCTTTTTCATTGGTAAACGGTCGGTAAAAAATTCCTGGAGCTAAAGATTGGGCTCCGAAAATCAATTCACTATTCATATTCTATTCATATTCACTAATAGTCCGGGGAAATTAGCAAAAAAAACGAACGAAATTCGGAAATGGCTGAAAATTGGTCCACAGCTTCCTTGGGACTTTTTAAGAAAACAATTACAAAAAAACATGGCCGCCGGAAATATAGCGATTTTCCGGTGTTTCCTTGTATCTCGGTTTCTAAAGGTCGTACAACCCCGTACAAAGGCCCTAAATGTTGATAATGAAACTCTCTACAACTTTAGTTCTTACAAAGGAACCCGATTAACCCTTTCAAAGTTATTCAAGGTCAAAGTTATCAAAACTCACTTTTTGGCCAAAACACCACTCAAAAACTGCTTTTTTCGAAAACAAATTTTGATCAGTCAATACGAAACGTTATTGCCTACAAAAAGCCCTCCTGTCATTTTTTCGAAAACTTAACCCTTTTCAAGTTATTCAAGGTCAAAGTTTCCAAAAATCACTTTTTGGCCAAAACATCACTCAAAAACTGTTTTTTTCGAAAAAATTTTTTGATCTACTTATACCTTATTGCCTATAAAATAGCCCTCGTTCGTATTGACTGTTTATTAACTTAAAAATATATTTCGGGGGCGCCATTAAAAAGTTTGCCTAGGGCGCCATTTAGTCTTGAGCTGGCCCTGACCTTAAGGTTCCTAGGTTTTTGCATCTTAGTTTTTTTAGATTACACTACTACAAAATAAAGTTGTTTTACAGAGAAAACAAATTGGAATAAGTTCCTTACCCAAGAAATAACTGCTTGTGCTCGTTCAATTAAAATAACTTTCCTTGTAATTGCAAATGATGTCGCCTGATCTAAAATACCATGAGCAACATGATAAAATTCCATTGTAGAATAGTATATTCTGTAACAAGTTTCGAATGATGCATATTCCGCACAAGTGGAAGTTTTTGGAGTGCGGAATATGCCATTCAAAACGTGTTGCAGACTATACTTTTTCTACGCCTCTAATTAGTTTTTATTAATATTTTGAAAAGAAAAACGTACCCTTTGTAAAGCTAATGTCAAAAATATAATGTAGGTATAAGGCACAGCAAGATATTTTAACGCTAAATAACATATTAGTAGGGAGTGTTCATTCATAACAATTTTTTAGTTTAATAATTTGTTAATAGATGGCCGCCGCAAAATTTATTAAAAAAATTCTATTATTATCTGCAATTTAATAATTGAATAGTTTATTTAAGGCAAAAATTTTCTAGCGGAACATTATTGATTGTTTATTATTGAAACAATCCTTTTCTTTCTTTAATTAATAAATATTTTTTTACTTTAATTAATAAATCATATTCTTGGATTACAACGAACAGATGTCGCCAATAGTAGTCATTCCATAACAAGTGATGGAATGAATATTCTACACGGGTGTGGAATGCTGCTAATTTCGTAGCTAAAAGTAATTTCAGAATGCCTGTATTCTTACAGAGGCGCAGAAAAAATATCTACATAACTTTAGAAAAAAAAAGTTTCTTTTCATGAATTAATCAAAAATAACGTATGCTGCTGAAAAATGCCTGTTTCTGATTTCCAAACATGTTCCTTTCAATTTTCAATTCAGCATTCACGCACGTATTACTATCACATGAATAAGAAGAAATTTCTGCATGCGCGAAGATTGTGCAACGCAATTGAAGGGTAACGAATGGAAATTTAAGGCATCGGGGAAGGTCTCCTCTCTTCGGCGGGTCATGGTACTTCGTCTTTTCTTTACTACTCTGCTGTTGCCTAAATTTCTGTAGATGATAGTTTACACCGTGCGGAGGATCAGTTGCCTGAAACCATTGTGGATTTCGAAGTGCGCCAGGGCATATGAATGGTTTGGTGGAGACGTTGTTGAAAGTGTCCTTTATGTCCAGAATGCCAAGGTAAACTGTTTGCATTCTAGGGAATCAATATCCATGCTGGGAGGAAGACAGTAACCTCTGTTATCGTTTGGTGATGCTGTTCGCTGAAGGAGATTACAATAACAAACAATGACAACATTCCTTTTGTCGAGTTAGTATTAAAGTTATAAAACCCACAGTTGAACATTTCCGAGTCTTCCCAATTCCTTTCCATATTTCTTCGCAGAAACTTTCGTATTACAATAATGTCACAAAATTATTCACAAAATTACTTTATGTCATCATAACTTTGCAAATTTCCTTCTTTCATGCTGATCTTCTACTTCTATAACGTTTTGGATTCATTTGCGAAGTGTGGGGGCGGCGGGAAGGACATGAATCTTTATCTCGTCAAACTTGTTAGATTCCAATTTGAGTTGTAGCTTCCGTCACAAATTGTCATATAAAGTTGCTATCAGACAGAAGAAAGCATTCCATCGTAATCGGGGAACGTGTGACATGAATAAATAATTAGCATGGCCCCATTGCTATCTGGTGCTCAGCCCCGTCTGCAGGGCTCTATTGATATAGGCCACACATCGGAGTGTGTACAATAAACACGCGTCTGTTATTCCTCCTGCCGCCATTCCATAAACTTCCAGTCATGGAACTTTTCATGTCAAGGAGCCATCCATGTCAGGGTGAAAATATGGTGGAACCGCAAGTCGTAACAAATTCAAGTGCATAAACAACTTTGCCAGCGAAAATAGGGTGCTCGAAACGGGGGGTGTGCAGAGGAGGGTGCCAGCGGACAGGCAAGTTGAGGGTGGACCGGCACCGGCAGAAAGTGTGGCAGCCCCGACGCAATGGGAGCAAGGTATCAAGGGCAGCCTCTGTGTGTTCACGAGAAACGGGAAGGAGCCACTAAAACATAACAAATGTGGCAACCACCTTGAATTTTATTACACCTCGGCCTTTGGGGTTGCTGCTGCCTTGCAGGCGGCACAGGCCCCGGTAAACTATTCCCGTATTCCGTGACCTGCGAAAAGTGCTGCCTACCACCAGCCAGCCAGCCAGCCAAGCCACCCACGGTAAACAGCAAAAGCACAAAAGTTGAGCCCCAAATGGTAGTGGGGCAGTGTGGTTTGCTGCTGCCAGGGCGGCGTCCCTTTCCTTTTGATGGGAAACACGCACCCTGGCCGCCGACACAATTTTCTGCAAGGAAACTTGAAATGTGCTGTTTTGGGGGGGGGGCGGTTAAGTGGCGACTTTTATGGGCCCGACAAACATGTACTTTTTACGGGTGTGCATTTGAACATGGTCTCAAGAAGGGACGATTACTGGAGGTGTAATGGACATAATTTCCGGTGTAATCAACAAAAGAAGGTATTTAGCCTTGCGATTTATATTGTCCTTTTCCGGAATTTATGCGCTCGTTTAAAATCCAATCTTGAGATTAAGATAGCTTTCGAGTGGGTAGCGGAGCTAGTTTCTTATTAAGGGTGTGCAATTCTATGGCTCCTACATAGAAATGAAATTGTATGAACGCAATAAAAGCGGCTGATTTTTTACGGCGGTATTAATTATATTTTGGCGTTTTAGAGCTGGTCGTTTTGTTAATGTACAACGCTAGATTGGGTTTTGGAGGTTAGGATTAGTGGAAATGTTTTTGTGGATTACTTTTTTCATATGCACTACTTCAGTTGTACCCTGAATAATAATAATACAAAAGTAACATTGAATATCCCTCATAACTCAACCATCCATAATACACCCCTCCTAGTCCCTGATTCCAACAAACACTACTATCGCAGCACAGGGAGTCAACTATTTCGATTTATATCGTTCAGCACAAATTTCTCCTTTTAGTGCCGCCGCATATCTCTCTCGACACATGGGGAGTATCTTTGCGTCTTACGGGGTCATCTTGTCTTCGATAGGGGTTGCAGATGGGGATCTGCCACACCATGTTGTTAGACAGCTTAGATAGTGTACGAGTATGATATACCCATTGGCACTTTTGCCACCTTATATAGGTAAGTGTCAACCTACATCTTGGCATATTGTTGAAAGGATATCGTTAGTGAAAATTATTTTAAGCTAATTCGTTTTAAGAATACGCAAAGACACTGTAGTCCGGGGAAATTAGCATTTTAAGGAGACAAAATTACAAAATGGCTGAAAATTTTCACAAAAAAAAAACATGGCCGCCGGAGATATCACTTTTTGGCAAAAAATCACGGTTTTTTCGAAAAAAAATTTTGATCAGTCAATACGAAACGTTATTGCCTACAAAAAAGCCCTGTGTCATTTTTTCGAAAACCCTTTCAAAGTAATTCAAGGTCAAAGTTTCCAAAAATCACATTTCATTCAAAAAATACTTTGAATAATTCGGAAAGGTCAAGGTTTTCGAAAAAAATTCAAGAGGGCTATTTTGTAGGCAATAATGTTTTGTATTGACAGATCAAAAAAAAATTTCGAAAAAACCAGTTTTTGAGTGATTTTTCCCCAAAAAGTTATATCTCCGGCGGCCATGTTGTTTTTTTTTTTGTGATTCCGAAATTGTTTTGTTAAAAAGTCCCAAGGAAGCTGTGGTCCAATTTTCAGCCATTTTGGAATTTTGTCTCCTTTCGTGCGTTTTTTTTGCTAATTTCCCCGGACTACTGGTTAACGAAATTGATGTGCATTGAATATAATATTAGAATCGGAATATACTTGCTCTTGAAGAAGGCGACTGCTTACCTCGTTTTTTTCGGGATAAAGGTAGCAAGCGAGATCATCCTTCCATACAATTTTCATAGCAAGTGGAATATCGATAGGTGTTATTAGGTGTCATACCACATTAAATTTAATACATAGACAGACTGACTAGCAGAATCATCTGCGTGAGAATGCCTCAGAGTTCAAGGATCTACATTTGATGTACAGCGAAAGCCTCATGTAAGGTCCAGGTGTTGGTATAGAACCAGCCCCAAAAGCTTTGCCATCATATTAAGGGCCGTGTTACAATTGAGGCTTTGGCTTCGACTTCAACTACGACTGCAAAGAAAGTCCCCGGAGACTTCGACTTTAAAATTAAATTGTAGCTTTGACTGCAATCAGCTGTTTCCTTTCAAAGCAGAAGCAAAGTAGAAATATCAAAATTTTAAAATGTCTGAAAAGGAATTGGAATTTTTTTTAATGTTGTTCGCAGTCTATAAAAAATACTCGGAATTCAAAACCGTTCCTTTCGCTTTAAAAAAGTTGTTTTCAGTTTTTTCAGATAAAGTGAAGTTGGCTGCAGGCGGACGAAACTTTGAATTTTCTTAAAGCCGGACTGCAGTCGAAATACAGTGGCAGACAAAGTTCAGTCGAAGCTTTTATTTAATCTGCTTTAATGACATTACATGTAATAAAAGCCCGAAGTTAAGTCAAAGTAAAGTCAAAGCCCCAATTGTAACATCGGCCTAAGGAAGATTCAAATAAAAGCCTGCTTCAGTTGTTTTTTTTTTTGAACGGGGTCTTCTGAAATGCCAGTGATTGATCTTGATGCATTGACGCTGCATATTAAAAATTCAGTCTGACAAATTTATTAACAAAAATTGTCAGCCAGACATGTTGAAATAGATAGAAGAGATCTAAAACTTTATTTTAAAAAAAAATCAAAGAGGTGTTATGTAGTGCATTTTTATAAAAAATATAATTTGTAAGAAAAGGTCTGTCAGAAGTTAATTAACAAAAATTGTCAGCCAGACAAATTTTTTCAAAAATGGTTCATTATTTACTACAAATTGTATAAATTTCAAGCAGGTGTTTTGGAAAAACAAATCATTTTTTTTTAGCTAAATTCAAAAATTCATAAAAAATAACAATTAACAAATTTTTTCCTAGTCTGGCGGGCGTAACATGTTTTTTACATGTTTTTCAACCATTCTCACTTTATAATTTTGAGGTGTTCGATGGGGTAGCTTTTTTTCAATGAGAGCTTAGACTATTAGATGGGAGCGCTACCTGTGTGAGACTAGTTGAAATCGCTGGGGTGGGTTAGTGTGTCTTGGGTTGGCTTTCATGCTGGGGGAGTCTTGGGCGGAAATCGGAGGTGCTGGGTGAGATCTTGTGGGGGCTTACTGTAAAAAGACAAAATAAAAGAGAAAGAATGTTATCTGAATCTGGAGACCATGAGGACCAAGCCATGCGGTGGACTCGAACCACGGATCTTTGGAATGGCAGTCGGGCAGAGGAAATTCCGTAAAAGTAAACAGTTCTGAAAAGATGACGAATCATTTTTCAGTTGGACCTATACATCTAGAAGTAGTAAAAATATACTCCAAACTGGAGCAAGCTAAGACATGAACACAATCTCTGCCTAATAGGTCCAGGAACAATGGTGTTCTAGATAAATAACACTTTTATTTCAGTTCAAACCATACATCAAAAGGTTTTTAGCGCACCATTATGGAAGGTCATTACTACTTTCAATATCTTAAAATTTATTTCGAAAATTCACGATCAAAAATTTAATATTGTCAAGGACCGACGCCGTCGGCATTAAACTTTAATATCAAATCAATATTGAAATACAATTATTTTGCACATACACACACCAGAAACGTGTATCCTTTTTGTTGTTGTTGCTTCGTACGCTTCTGTTATTTTTTCTACTTTAATATATTAAAGTCCTTGAGCAACAACAACAACAAAACAAATACGATTCCTTTATTCCTTTAGGATTCGTTTTTGTATTTTTAACATGATAAAAAAGAACACCAACCATTTCATCCTATTTTCATCAATGCCCCCCCCCAAAAAAAAAGTGTATTCATCTCTTCAGAAAAGGCACGCAATCCTTTTTGGGTTCTGAAGCTAGAAGCTAGTAGGCATCTCCTCCTCGCAAAGAATGTTTATCGAAGTCCTTGGACATGTTTGGATTTTAGTGTGGTGCCCTAGTCGAGGATTGCGTTAGCACGTCCTGACCAATTTATTGAATTTTCGTGAACCGCACTTCACGGTCGTGAAGAGTTGTAAACAAAACGTTAGCATAAGTAACTATCGAACTAAAAACTCCGGACGCAGGATTAAGCTTTTGCACATTTTGTGTTAAATTGGGAATAAAAGGGAAAGGGATGAAAAAAAAACACTATGAATTCGGGATGGAAAATCAATATTTAAAAAGGCGAAAAGGAGAAGGACTTAGCAACAGCGCGGGACTGTGTGTGTGTGTGCAGGCTCAGCAAAATCCTGGAAAAACTCTTCGAGCACAATTAATGAGCTTAATCATTTTGAGGAAGTCGATTTGCGTAATTTACCTTAAGACTCACTGGACTGAATGCTTCTCGGCTGCTTTTCATATGCTTTTCATTACTTATGCAAGGTCTTCACCAAAGAATGCTCCATAAGTCCCCCCATCGGCCGCCCTCTTATCCACCGAAAGCCTTGTTATCCTGACGAAAAATCTTCTTATATGTACTTAAGTCCAATCCAGACGTTCGCCGTAACACTCTTGATGTTTGGTCAAAATCAACTGGGCGGAACCAGATTCTTTGCCTGTTTCCCCCTACCCGCCAAGCTTTCGGCACCAGCCCCAGGACTGTCCCCGAAAATTGAAAAGTCATGCTTGATGTAATACTGTATAAAAATTGAGCATATTTCGTCCTGTTTGCTCGCTTCAATGACACAGAAATCTCGGGCAAAACCGAGTGTGTTTTTTGCGTGTTATTTTTTTCGTCCTTTTTTTTGTGTTTGATCCAATGTCAATTTTCCTTCTTGGATCAGGATTTTGTTTTTCCCCTCTTATTTTTTTGTTTTTCTAATGGTTTGGTGTATTCCTTTTTTGCTGCTGGAATGCGTGTGGGTGCGTATGTGTATATGTGTTTATATATATATATATATATATAACGATGATGGGTTTACTTTATTGAAAACAATTAGTTAAGTGAATTCTTGATTAAGGACTCTCAGTTCCAGATGTCTAGACTCTTATAAATTATTCGGTTTAGTGGATTCCTTTAGTTCTGGTTCAGAAACGGAAGCAATCAATTCAGTCTGGATGAAAGGGGATGCGATAACTGTGTCAGTGGCGCTAAAAATGTGGATTTTTATCCATGATTTATGGAGTATCCTTCATTTTTTTCGATATTGTTTTTCTCGCATAAATGGAAATTGATTGAAATTTAAGATGGTGAAATTGAATTTTCAAATTTTTTTTTTTTATGTTTTGGGTAAAGTCTAGTGTTGAAGAATGATTGGATTGTAGACATTTAATATAAAAATGAAGATTTGTTTTGCCATTCCGATTACGCATGGTAGTGTAAGTCGATATTTGATTTTTTTTTTTAGAAAATTGTGACTTAAATACTTTGAAAAGTTAAAGTATTTGGTCTGAATTTATGTTTTTTAAACACCATGTTTAATGACCCCGTATTTTGTAGAATAAATACAACTAGTCCACAGTACAGGGCATTTTTTTACTATTACTAACAACCTGAAACGTCGTGAGCAACTTCCTTTTGACGAGACGCCCAACTTTTCGCCCTGCGAAAATTCTCGGTAGTGGTTCCTAATGAAACGTGTGGGGGTCAAACATGTCGGTTTGGTGAGTGCAATAATTTTATTAGCAACAATTTGTTTTTATAGTGAAATCAAGAGATAATGTAATAAAGAAATCAAAAAAACGTTTATCTTACAAAATTGATGGTCCAACCGAAGGGCCCCCACCGCCAACCTGTGCAAATAACAAAGTCATAAATAAGTACTAGTAACAAGCTTTTCACTGTTGGTTAGTACCTACTTGTGCGCACAATAAGATTGCCACATTGTCCTACAAATTAAGTGGTCCGATTTCCCAGACCTATCTCTGCAAATGTAAGTTTCATGGAAACATTTTTTTCATTAGTAACAACAAAATTGTTGTATTTTTCTTTAGGGAATTACCCTCCATTTTCCGATCAAACGTGAGATTTTCCGGAGAAAGCTTATAGGATCTTTTTTGTCGAGAATTTTCATAGCTTTATTTTTTTCTCTTGACATTTTTCCAATTTCGACGTTTGTCCCGAGTTACGGCCGCGAAACCGTCGGAAAATGCGTTCAATCGACTTTTCTCTTGATTTTCACAAAGTACGGCCCGGAACTCAACGGTTACCTTCTCTCCTATTGCTAAACTCCCACAATTCCAAATTTCATTAACTTACAATTTTTTTCGCAATTTTAGTGATTTTTTTACTCTGGGCGCTGTACTAGTTTAGGACTTTGAAAAAAGTAAAAAAATTTAATTTTCAATTTTTTGCCTTTTGCCAATTATGAAAAGTTACTTGCCAACTATGAAAAAAGACAAAAAACTGAAAAGTTGAAATTTTTTACTTTTTTCAAAGTCCTAAAATAGACATTTTAAATAAAGTAACGAAGTATTGCGTATGCTCACAAAAAAGTACATAAAAAATATTTTACCGTACGATGATTTGGCATAAAATGGCGAAGAAAATGCATATTTTCTCCAATTTTTTTTAAAATCCGACCATTTCTCCGCTATTTATTGCATTTTTAGTAAAATATAACAAAATTTCATACATTTTGGTTTTTTGAGGTTAGGATTCATTTTTAAAGTATTTATACCGAATCAGTTCTATAGTCTATTCATTCACGAGTATTTTCCAATTTTTTTTATTTTTCTACGACCAACAGAACTGGAGAAATTAAAAAAAAATAGTGTAGCAATGCACTCAAAATGCATCAAAAATGGACATTTATGCAATTTTCTCGTGCATCACGGGACCGATTTTGCAGAAATTTTTTTTTCGCTTTATCTATATAAATATAATTGGAGTGTCTGCCTGTGATTTCAAAATAATTGTCATTTTCTAAGTTCATATGGTTATTTCCACGATATTAACACGAAATCAAGTATTTTTAAAATTTTTGTCTGTCTGTATGTCTGTATGTCTGTATGTCTGTCTGTCTGTTTGTCCGGGCTAATCTCGGAAACGGCTTATCCGATTGCGATGGGACTTTCACTGGAAGATTCAGTATTTTCTTGGGCATTTTCTAGGATCCGACTATCGGATACGATTATCGGGCCCCATTACCGTGTTCGACTACCGGATTAGACCGAAAACTTGAACTTTGCAACTTGATTTTTAAACACTTATATATAACCGATCAACTTCAAATTTTGCACATATGTATAGTTCGCGTGACAATGCAATTTAACCATTTTTGGGGAAAAAATCAAGATGGTGGTTCCAAGATGGCGGCCGAATTTTGCAATTGTGTTCCCGGACCCCCCGACATGGATATCAAATGAAATGGTAAGAGAAGTAGAATACAATAAGCTATGTGGGGTCATTTAAAATTCAAAATGGTTGCCAGCACAAAATGGCGGATTATTCTTCGGTATGGGCATCAAATGAAAGCGAGTATAGTGCAGTAAGCGGTGTGCCGTCATTTTAAATCTAATATGACGGTCACTACAAAATGGTGGAAGACATATGTATAATAGACTAAAAAGTAGGAAATAAAAAGTATAGTTTAAAAAAAACTAAAAAATACGCTTCTATCTTAAAATAAACTAAAAAGTAAAAAATAAAAAATTTTGAATGTAAAGTTTTTATTGCTCCAACCAGTATATAATAACAACCTACCTACCTACGTTCCAACAACGGCTAATCTGATTGCGATGGGATTTTAACGGGAAGATTCAGTATTTTCTTGGGCATGTTCTAGGCTTCACTAGGTTCCGACTACTGATTCAGACGGAAAACTTGATCCGACAGTCGCAGAAAAGTGAGTGGAAACTTTTTTTATCATTCCAATTGTAAACCTCAAAGCTCGGAACGGTTAACCCGATTTTAGGACTTTCACGGGATGATTAAGAAACTTCTTAGGCGTTTAGCATACTTTTCACTATTATCCGACTGTCGGGTTAAACCGAAAACATAACTCGATAATCGAAGGAACGCGAATGAAATGCTGTTACGGCGAGATATTGCTCTTTCAATTTGCGGAAATACTTTGAAGATAGCAAATGATCGATGGGTCTGAAGAAAATTCAAACAGAGAGTATATCGAACTCAATGAACAAGGGGAACAAAATGTTGAGGACGTTATTGGGCAAATTCCGCACAGGGTGAGACACGTATTCTGAATATGATTGTTGTGCATGTAGCACAAAATTTTTCCGGTAGGTTGCGCTCAACACCGCATTTTAAAAAAGTTGTAACACATTTTTTATAAGTAACTCAAAATTTTTTTATTTTTTTTATGTGGCAGTGCCAAGCTCAGGAATCACCCTTTGTACTACCAGTCCGTTATGTCGTTTGCACGTCATGGTGCAATGTCTAGCAAGGAGCTTAGTAAGGGGGCAATAAGTTAAGCGTTATGGGGGTTCGGGAGGGGTGTTGAAGAAGGTGGGGATTAACTCTGCGTTTGAACTCTTGGATGTTGTAGGAGGTCGGAAATACTGACTATGAGAGATTATTCTATAGTCGAGTTGTGTGCCCTAAATTATGTTTTGAAGATTTGTTATTTTTTTCATTATATCTTTTTCCTATCCCGGACTGTGCACACATAAGTTTTTTTATTAAAAGGCGTTGCAACGCACGCGGGTTTTTGCTAGTGTTAAAATATGTAAAGAAAAAAAAACAAAAAAATCCAACTTCCCAACTACTTCATAACTTCGTTTTTTTGTTTAATTTCCCTCTACTAAAGGGCCTGTTTGGCTAGATTCTGGTTTTCGCGTGGTCTATCCTTTCTTGGCCGGCACGGAGCGGCGCCATGGCTCTATAAAGTAGAGCAAACATGCGTTTTGTTCTCTTACTCATTACATAATTACATAAGCTACGTATTTTTTGAATTTGATGACTCATAACTCTGGTAGTTGGTAGGGTAGAACATTTACTTTTACAGTTCTGGATAGGTGGGAGTATTCTGCATACAGTGCTACCTTATTCATTAAAATAGGGTTACAAAAATACATCGTGAAATGCAAAAGTCTAAAAACAAATCAAAACGCTCCCTCGTCCTCGCCATACGATTTTTTGTTCTTCTATCCACAGCCGAATGCTTTGCAAACTTCGCGGGTACATCCTGTATATCTCTCTCCCGGCCAACTTCCCATTCGGGCCGAACTTAAACCGCTGGCCCTGCTTGGAGTGGTGATCGACTAACGCCACCAGCAGCGTACATGAAATGGTCGATTCAGCACAGAGTTCTGCAACAATTTATGAGTTGACCCGATATTGATCTTGGTGCAACAACACCTGTGAAGTAATATGTATACCCAAATTGTGATAGAAATTGATCAATAAATTAGACTACATCTTATTCCACTGATGGTGATCACGGCTGGCACTGACTTATATACATAGTAATAAACTCATAGTATTATTATACACATTTTAAACCGTCCGTAATGCTTTACACTTCCCAAAAATGTTCGAATCTTAAAAAACTCCACCCCCAATTACCCCACAAATTTTAAGCGTCATTTTTACGCAATAATCTCCACTCAAATAAAGGTGAACAATAAAAAAAATTTTTATTTTATTTCAATAAATTGTGAAACAACAAAAATATCGAAACAAAACGAAAATAAAAACGAAGGAATTACAAAAAAAAAAAAACTTAAAACTTTATGGCGATAAAGCGATAAAGTTCGAAAACTCCAAAGAATGAAAAGTTTACTTCCCTCCCACCCTCATCATCCCCCAAGGAAAGTTTCAGCATTTTTTTTAACAAATTTTCAGGTGCTGCGTTCGGAGTTTCTTTTTTATCGTCATTACAGGAAAAATTCGCCATCATTTTTCTTGAAGTTAGTTTTTTTTTTGTTCTGTTTGGATTTTATTGGTTTGTCCACGCTGCGATTTTCATTACGGTGAAGGTCCTTGTTTTTATTGCCAGAAACATCATTAACCCTATCGTAAAGGAAACTCATTGTTCATTGGAGCCGTAACCTAGGGCTAGAAAACCGCCCCCCCCCCCCGCCCTTTTGCTACCCCTTGTTATGGTATTGTTAAAAGTCCAGAAGAGACTAGCAAGGTATGACCCGCACCCATCTCCTTCGTGGTATATGCCTTAACCAACTCGTAAAGAAAACTCAAGGAAAACCGCAATTCGGTCCAATTAAAAATGGCCGTTGTTTAACTAGAGAAAAAAAATCAAGGAAAAAAACAATATTTGAAGTCCAAGGTGGCGTCAATCTAGCAGATTCCAGCTCCTAATGAAATTATGCGGTCGACGATAAATTCAAGCATTTCCGGCTCGTACCCCCGCCAGAACAATGGTTAAAATGGTGTGTTCCCATTCGCCCCCGGGAGCGCCACCCTTAAGAAATTCAACATTTCACGTTGCTTGGAAGAAGTTGAAATCGTTTCTATTCTCTAAAATCTACCGTCGTCGGTTCCAGGACTCACCTGGGATTTCAACTTTGACCGCACCGGGTACAAAATTAACTTTCTATCAGGAAAGAGGAAGTTTTCGAGATTTTTCTCACGAACAGGAACGAAAACGGCGCAAACTTGGGCGGAAAGTACTTCATTTCATGGTTTGGGGGTATTAAGAGAAATTTTAGAGAGGGCCACGCGGCTTGGATGCTTGGGAAATAGCAAGCAGAACACACCGAAAAGAGCTCGTTTTGGCATTAACTGTCTCCCAAGTGATGGTGTAGATTGATTTTTGTTTGTAAGTTTGTTTGGTACTAAAAGAGCACCGGAAACGTTGGAACAATTACCGGGACAGAGACGAGCAAAAGTATATCTTACCTGCCCTTCACTCGTACCTTTGTATGTATATAAGTGGACATGCCGTTGACGAGAATGGACATCTCGATAAAAGTGGAGAAAAGAGCTTATTAAAAATTGAAACAAAGTGGTCTAATGGGGCGACGTTGGAACTTCTGAGCTTTTATCAAGGAAGGCTCAACATCGAACTAATTTAAACAGAATAACCTCCTCCTTTTTTGAAGTCGGTTAAAAAAATAAGACGACAAGGCACATGTGAAGCATTAGTAAGGAGTGGGGCTTTATAGTCAACCAGAATTTAGGTCGATTTCATTCGCAAATGAGGTGCTCTTGTGTTTTTCGGTGTTTTTTAACCTACTTCAAAAAAGAGGAGGTTATCAATTCGACGCGTAGATATGTTTTTTTTTGGTCCTGTTCACGCATAACTTTGTAACGCAATAACTTTTTTGCTTTTTTCTTTTTTTGCTTGAGAGGGTATTTTCCCACGGTGGTCCCATGCAATTTTTTTTAAATTCTGTAAAAGGAGTTCGAAGGTAGGTTTAAAAAACTGGTAAAATTAGTACACCTTGAACAGATAGAATTATTTCAAAGGTATCACAAAATTCTTTATTGTCACCAAATGTCTACGTAAAAGTCGACCGAACTAATTATCGCGGGTTCAAACCCAGGATCGGACAGTTCGACTTTTTTTCTTTTTTTCTCTTCTAAATTTATTCTGATCTGATTAATCTTGTAAAGAATTATTACATACTCTTCGGTGAGGAATTCCATGCATACTCATGTACACTGTAAGAGTATTATCCTTTGAATTGGAGAACTATTTAACCGAATTTATGAGTTATTTTTTTAAATTCCCCAAAAAAAATTAATTTTTAGAATTTCACTTTTTCACCAACTTGAAAAAATTATAACGTTATTTTTTTCACTCTTCAAAACTCGTCTTCAAAAGTGATTCTTCTTTCTAAATTCATTCTGATTGGATTAGTATTGTAACTACCAACAATTATTTCATCCTTTTTTGTGCATCACGGAATTGGTTTTTTTTTGAAGTAGGTTTTTAAAAATTTATTATAAGAGTCAGTTCGTCTAGGGCCCTTTTCCCAAATTGGTGGGTGCCCAGTAGCCGTTTCTAGACCAATGACATGAACAATGAAAAGCCTTATCTGGCCATTGCGTACGCTTTATCATTTTCTGCCAGCACGTGATTGTACTTTGTTTTTGGGGGGGGGTCACGGAATTAAAAGTGGTGGAAAAAATTTCTACTCCTTAAAAACAAAAACAAAATTAACAAAACGAACAAAACTAACCGAATTTCCTGGTGGATTAAAGGATCTTTTCGGTTACAAATTTTCAAAAAAATTGAAAAAAAATTTTTTACGGATTTTACTAATAGTGGAGTCAGATAAGCATCAAATTTTAGTGAAAAAGGAATTGTTTCCAGTCTCAAATTTTTTTTTAATATGTTTCTCTTGCAACCGCTACGTAAATTATGGGCCGTTTTGTAAAAAATCTACCATTTTGGTCGTTCTTTCTAAATATAGATGAGAATTTATCGGTATGTGTAGGTCCAAAGAAAGCGAAAAAAATTGAGGCTGTTCATTATGATATTACCTATCAGCGGTTACAAAATGAAATTTTAATCTGCACACATAACCTCAAAGAAAATTGAAAACTGAAGAAACTGCTAAATTTTGATTTTTTGGTTACAACTTTGGATGTTTTAAGTAAAAATTGATGAAATTTTCAGAAATTTTACTTTATAATGTGGGCAATAACTCGTAAAAATTTTAAGTCAAAATATCGACCACAAGTTTCAAAAATTAACCTCAAATCTGAAAATTGATTGGCCAATAACTTTTGTGCATTGCATCGTATGAGATTCATTTTTAATTTAAGTGTATGTGCTTTATGCAATTTATGATGGTGAACAAGAAAAAATGTTTAAGCTTGAAAAAAGTGGAAAAAATGGAATCGAAAATCATGAATTTTTGTATTTTTTCGTCAATTTTCGTCAAAACTTCCACGTTTTTTTCATAAAACTCTTTTTTTTTGTATTGACAAAAAAAAATTAGTTTTACCAAAAAAAATGGGAATTTTTGAAGAAAATTGACAAAAAATTACACGGTACATTTTTAGCAGATTCACCGTGTCTAGAAACACCGTATTTTTGCCCCTGCAACCAGTGCTCGAAGTGAGGCGAGATGGGGTGTTATGCCATCCCGGCACTACTAAATAATTGTAAATTCATCCCGCCACTTCTTAGGGAGAAAAAATGCATCCCGGAACATTTTTTTTTAACTTTAGGTAATTTTTTTTGAAAATTTTTAATACGAAAAAATTAAAAATAATTTAAAATGAGAGTTTTAAATTTCGGATGAATATAAAAAATGTAACGGATGAATATAAAAAATTTTCAAAATGAAATTTTCGTTACTAAGTAGGCCATGTACTTCTTTTGTAACAATTTTCGCAGCTTTCTGTAAATTTCAGTTTTTAGCCGATCTAGCTTTGAATATATATTCATATCGCGTTAGTTTTGTCTAAAAAATTATTACTTTTACAAAAATGGATAAATTTGTGATAAAAAAAGAAAAAATCTGATTGAACAACATCATATAGACAAAAGGGCGCGGGAAGAAGAACCTTGTAACGTACCTAGTATAAATCAGCTTTCCCATTGGAACAGCACATTCCAGGTGCTTTTTGAAATTTTAAATCGTGACATTATTGCCACAATTTATCCATTGGACCAATTATAACATTGGGGTACATGGGCATGCTGTAATCGTGATCTTCTCATTCTCAAAGTAGATGATCTAGCTCGTTTGTCTTGTAAGCCCGCGTCGTGCTGTTCATTTGTCTCAGCCGCTTTAATTGCTGCCTCGCATCGGTCTCCCTCGCTTCCTTCTTATCCATTTCCGCTTCTCCTTACCATCTTTCCAAAAAAACCTTGTTGATCAATTCTGAACCGATTGCCGATCTTCAGGATACATTATGATCAATGTTTTTCCCTTTGTAGCTTGAATGTCAAGATTTTCCGAATTTCCAACTCTTGAAGAACCTACATACAGCTAACCGGGAAATGGCACTTACTTGGCAAAATTCGTCCCCCATATTGGCCCCACAAATTTGAATTTATTAGTTTTGATCATAAATTTGTTATTTGCTACCTTAAAAAACCCCAGATACCGACTTCATTGGAATCGGAACACAATTTGCAAATACGTCGGCCATATTGGTGCGGCCATTTTGAATTTATAAGTTTTGACCACAAATTCGTTATTTGCGACCTCCGATCCACTTTTATTGCAATCGGATAGCATTGGAAAATTCAACCAATTCGGCGGCCATTTTTAATTTCGAAAATCGGGCTTCGAGGTGCAGCATGGGAGACTCCCAACGACCTTCATGATAAAATTCAAAGCTCTGCGATGATTTTCAACTCTTCAGCTCTCCATGACAGCGCCATCTATGAGTGGCTTTAGAAAGTATTAGAATAGCCTATGTTCTAAGTTTTAATGTAAATAGCACATGGCTTAAATTTCATTAAGATCGGTTGCACGGCGTAGGAGCCTATTGCGAACATACATACACACCTTCATTTTTATATATATAGAGCTATTAAATTACATACGCTTGTATTTTTTAACCATCCCACCACTTTTAACATGCCACTTGGACCACTGCTTGCAACACGGTAACGCTCGATTTACATATGGAGACACTGCACCCGACTCCCCCTAATCTATCCTATCTCTCTCTATCCTTCGAGCTAAGCTTACTACTAGACATTGCACTATGACGTGTGCGACATGACATGACGGACTAGTAGTACAAAGGGCCTGAACATCGTTGGCGCTTGAAGTGAGAAATGGCGCGCCATTTCTCACTTCAAGCGCCAACGATGTTCAGGCCCTTTGTACTACTAGTCCGTCATGTCATGTCGCACACGTCATAGTGCAACTGTAAAACGGAATCATAGTTTTCGAAAATACTGACATTTGTCGGGAAAAACGCCTTCAGGCGTATCACAGTTGGCGTTTGATTGAATAAATATTTTTTAAATAGATTGAATAAATAATGTAATTTTATAAATTTTTTAATTATCAGAAAAGTCTAAAAACTTTCAAGCGACAACAATGATAAGGTTTTGTCGAAAACTGTCATGTCGCTGCATTCGCCAATTATGGTACGAAAAAAGAGAACGATAAACGGCCCTGTCATTTTTTCAACTCGCCAACCATGATAAGGCCAAAAGGGTGACACCTGAGCTTACACTATCAGATAAAAAAAGGGTCGCTTTTTTAATTTGCAAAAAAGTTCGGTCGGTTTTGGTCGTTTAGTTATTTTTTGTTTTTGTTTTTTTAGTTGGGTCAATTTTGTTTTTTTAAACAGCAAGTGCTTTGGGGGGGTCATGACCCCGTGACACCCCAACCCTTAAATCAGCGCCTGTCCACGACAGGGTAACCCGATTGAGAGTACCGAGCTCATCATGAGCGCGTTGGAAGTGGGGTATTGCGAGTAGGCCATTTATAAAAAAAAGAAATGGACTATGTAACAACAGGATTGATCCCTGTGGGACCTCACCACAAATGGCTTGGATTTGACACCATCTAGTATAACCTTGATTGAACGGCATACCACATTTCTTCGTCTTCGTAACTCTCCTATGGACCACTCTCACCGTTGAATTGCAACGAATCGATCCAACCGGCATATTTCAAAAGCGTCATTTTAAACTTTTAGGTAATAATAGGACTGTTTAGAGCATGAATGAAAATCTGATTAATAATTTGTGTTCTGGGAATTGTCCACGTACCTTTGCGCATTTCTTTATTTCTAGGGTGTGCTTCGATACATAAATCCCAAAGTTACCAGAGTTTTTCACAAAAAAAAATAAAACAATACTATTGAAACTTGACAACAACATCCAAAGTGACATAATCTCGAAAAACATCCTTGTTAACAGATTTCTTACAATGATCCTTAATGGAAAAAATATGAAAGGCACCGGATAAGAGTTTGTCAGAAAAGAAGATTCCAAGAAGAGGATTCGCATTCAAAAGTAGGCCCAGCAAAAAAAAACGTACACAGACGAAACGAAAAGAAACCCCCTCCACCCCCCTCCAAAAAAAAGCAATAACAAACAAAAAAGAAGGGTCAGATTTATTATTTTGTTTACGTAAACAAAGGTTGCCATAATTCTTAATAATAATTATTTGGCTTAGAAGTAGGCTGCCAGTATCCATCAGGAGTAAACTGTGTAAATACTGAAGGGACTCATCACGTTCTTGACGTATCAATCATGACTATGCTTCGGTAGGCATGTATCTTGGAACTGACAGGGTGTAAAAAAGGACGACATGACCAAGACTTATCGTTCACTGTCAACTTTTCGGCCAGGAAAATCTAATAAAACAATTTCAAGATACCTTTTTTTGTTGTGTCGGTCGGTAACCAAAAGCCATGAATGATAAAAAGTTTAAAAGGAAGATGGGTTGGTAAATACCTTAACCATTGATGGGGACTAACCACTGTTTATGTATATGAGGGACGAAATATTGCTAAGGATGTAAAAATATACAAAATCCCTTATTGTGTTTCGCCCACAAACAAACAAAAAAAAAATAATACAAAATAAAGAAAACAAAATTCCAATGCCGTACCTTCCACAGAGTAAAAATGGGCCAAAAAGGAAGCAACTTTTGGGAGAAAGGCTTTGTTTTGAAAGAAGAAAACCAAAAGGACGAAGTGGATACAAATGAACTGCTCACTTCGTCGGGGAGACGGAAGGATACGCTTTAAGTGGTCTCTTGTACCTATTCATGTTTGAAAACAACATTTTGACCAAAACAACGAAATTGGATGAACATGTTTTCATATTCGAAGTTTTTTTTTTGGGTTGGACCGGCGCGCGGTGGAGGGGGTATTGATTTATCCGGATTTGTAAAAAAAGATATTAATAGGATATGTTCACTCTTGGAAGCGGTTTGCCAAAAAGGGGATTTACGAAATTTAAATTTAGCTATTCACAATTTTGGGGGATTTATTTACAATAATCCAATGTGAAGTAAAGATAACGACAACGCAATAAGGTTTGTTTGTAGGTAGGAAATTGTGTAAATGCGTCATCCATTTGAAAATTTGTTTTTAGAGTACATGGTTTTTAGATTATATAAATTTTTAACATAAATCTTAACTGAGAAGTCACAGCCATTCTGAAGCAGAATGGGAAAAGTGCCGTGTGCTTACACCCAGGCGAAATCCTTTAAGTGGCCCTTAGACTATCAATAATATTGTGCAATAATATTGAGCAAAATATTGACGGTTTCTTTCTTTGTCCCAGACAATCTTTTAATATCACCCACAGACCGTCAATAATATTGCGCCAATAAAAATATTGCACAATATTATTGATAGTCTTCTAGGGGCCCCATTAGGTCAATAAGCCTTCCTTCTTTCGGTTGGAATATTATTCAATAGAGAAAACTGTTGACAAGCAGATGAGCGATACTTGTCTGGTGCGTTAGTCACTCTGCTTTTTTCAGCACGCATACCAGGAGAGAAAATCCACTGAAACGCCCCTTCACTACCTGCTCCTAAAATTGGAAAGAGCAATGTTAAACAAGGAGTTCCGCTGGTGGCTTTTCTCGATAGCAATGGTCCTTTCGACAACACATCCTTTGATGAACTCGTAGAGCTACCCGGTGCCCTAAGCTGTTCCATCCAAGGTTAGGAAAATTGTGTCGTTTTCATGGTTACTGGTGAAACAAGTAGAACCAAATCAAGGCGAATGCAGCAAACACTTGACCTGGTATCGAGTTGGTACGTCACGGTCAAACCAAGAAAAATGGTTCTGGTACCATTCCCTTAGAAACGGGTTATGATAGAATTGACTCACTTAGTCCTTTGAGGCAAGTTCTAGGCTTCTAACAACAAGTTAAATACTCAAGGAGACAATAAATGCCAAACCCCATTGGTACTAGAACATGGACCACCAGAAGAACAGGTCCAACAGATCTCTGTGAAGATGCGCAGAGCTTATGAATCCATATGGAATCTACAACCAAGAACTAAACTATACTCAATGTGGTACCACTGGAAAAAAACCCCATAAAAAACGCTTCACTGAAGCAAAGATCGAAGATCGGCGATGGTCCTCAACCGGAACATTGTAAAATTGTCAACGTTTTGCAAGAGATTCTAGAAGAGGAAATACCATAAGATTGTATGCCATCGAAGATCGTAGACACCATAGGGTAGACTCTTGTGATACGCGATTGGCTCCAGGACAGAGGTAAGTTTGGTTGTAAGGATTTAGGATGAAAACCCCAGATTTGGTAGAACCAAGTCCAAATTAGCTTGAAACTGCCACCGTTCAAGCCACTCTTATATGGGTCCTGGCATAACAAGGCTTCGCGTGCAGTAAAAATGGGCTCTGGCACTATTTTCATCGTTCCGGAACCGGCTCAGAGCACCAACCAATTTGGTGAAAAATCCGAGGTAGTGGAGCTGCTAGCAGTACGATAAGTCCACTGATCGTGAAGAGAAGCGTTTCTAAGGCTGTCAAGGCTGAGGGTGTTCTGGCATTTTCCACAAGTAGGTACTGCAACACTGCCTGTTGTGAAAGTTGGCCCCCCTTTTCACCTCGGAGACAGTCAAACTATCTATACGTTCGGTGGTCTCTGCAGTGGGGTCAACTTCTTCCCTTGCTACCAGATTGGACACCTTTATCTTGGCGTATCTTAGACCAATTCGAATTTTGTGATCGAATTGATCGAGCGCGTCTAGGAATTCGTCGTTAACTGAAAATAGTAGAGTATGCTATTTCTGCAGAAGGACTAAAGCAGTGTGTTCAGTCCTTCCTTCATCTTATAGAGCCAGTATCGGTCTTGGACTATCAATATTTTTTTTTTGGGAAGGATGAATCTTACCCACACGTTGCTTGGGTGTTGCTCCAGAAATTCTTTGGAGAAGTTATCCTTGCACTTGATCACTCGAAAACCCCTTTGAAAATCGAACGAGGATAAAGACTATTCTTAAGCATTTGATCCACAGGCCTGATATTTTTTCTTCCTTATCACTCTATTCCGATGAACCGACGTCGCTGATTATAACTGCTCTTGAAAGCTGCAATTTTTTAAGCACTGTAGAAAGGTGCTGAATGGTCCTCCCGGAACATCTCTCCTTAGCTGGCGTTGGTGCTACCCTTGCATTTGGAGCGCCTTCCACACCACTTGTTAACTTCCCAGTAGGAAGTTATTGTAATCGGTCCGAAAATCGGATTCGAAATTTTCAATGTATTTACACGTTTCAAGGTCCCAATAGCATTTTAAGCAAAAATTTGAGAAGAAATATGTGTGTGTGTGTGTGTGCGTACGTATGTGGTCATTTTTTCCTGCACGATTTCGCGCGAACCGAAAAAGATATCGACTTCGTTAAGATGCCGTTCAAAGCGTGTTAAAGGAAGTATGGTCTGAAAAGATTTTCATAAAAATCGTTCGAGTCGTTTTTTTGTTTGAACGAACACTGGGAAGTTAATCTTGTGGACCGAAAGGGTCAAAAGCCACATCCCAACTAGTTTCTCTCAGAGGAGGTACCGGCGACCTTATCGATCTTGTTCAAAGTAAAAAAGCACGATCGTACTTTTCTTCTCTACGATCATTGTCAAGGTGGCTGGTGACTTCTATCGTCCCACTTTGGAATGCTGTGGCTGGTGCTCCAAGGCTAGCGCTGGCGATTTCTTGGAGCAATCTTTCTATTGTTCGAGTAGGTGTGGGAGTGGTTCGTAATATTAGGTCATTGTTGTGTTCTTTCTCGTTTTGTCCCTGTAAGTGTTACCTGAACTCAGCAGAGCCAGGTTAAATCATTTATATGCCCTGACAAAAACGGTGAAAGAGGAGATTTGTTGGGGCTCTCCACTTGGCTTGCTCCGCAAAGGAGGTCCTCCCAGTGACTTGTCATACACACAACAACATACAACAAGTTACAATCTAATAGCGAAATACAAAAGAAAGTTAAATTGTTAAATTTGTGTGAATCGAAAATATAGGTACAAAAGACTCGATCGAAAAATCATAAAAGGGACACAATAAAATGCGTACTCAAACCAGTTTTTTTAGGATTTCTAAATCTAATAAATGATGAAATCATAATGATGATGAATTTCTATAATTTAATCTTTTATTAGGAAAAAGTTGTTTTTTATAACTGAAAATAGGTTCAAGTTACACAAGAAATAGAAATGTCTTCTGTAAGGCTAAATGGCGTTCCAAATTGAGTTAATTTAAATATTGACATAACTAAAAACCATTTCAATCAATCAACATTTTTACGCTTGTCAATATTCAGCAATTTTGTGTTTTTCTGCTCAATTTATAAAACACCGAAAGCGACTACCATCGAGGAAACTATATTTTTTTTTCGACTCTGACCTCCGTCATAGACACAGTCCAATTTCTTTTTTCCATTCTTATATATTATATTCCGGGCCTCATCCATTAATCTAAAACTGAAAAGTTCCTACTCAAGTCACTCGATGAAGTCGATTGTGTCCCCGCACACTCCGGTGGGCCCCCCCCAAAAGCCATTCATTTTCCAATTTTGGTTCTATTTTTACAAAAGGAAATTTGAGGGAAACCGATACGGTTCCCATCTAGGAACTTTACCGCCCACTTCCGGAGCAAATATAGCTCTCGATTACCTCCTTTCAAATGCCACCATTTCTCTCCGCCGCTCCTCAACGTTTCTATGCTTCACTTTCTCTACACACCAAAAGAAGAAGCGTAGATGCTACCCCTCTCTATACGTTCAGCTGTACCCCGCCGCACCGCAACCGCCACACCCCCTCCCCCACATTCGAACTTATGATTACACCTGACAGCGGGAGCTTAAATGTTTAATTTTGAATGATATCGATTCAGAGCAGGCCCGTATTTTCCCATCATTACAGAAAATTACTTTGCGAATAACAACCCTGGCTCGGCCGGCTTCAACGTGCTGTATGTGTGGAGGGGATTCGATGAAATGGCCGCAATTTACGTAAAAGGGGGCCGAAATGGTGGGGAGCGGTTTTGTGGGGTGGTAGGAGCATTGGGAATCAAAATGGAAAACGATTTTCAGGTCCTCTGCTCTAGGTTTACAGTGAAAAGTTTCCAGGGGATGAGTTCCGGGGGGGGGGGCAGCTGGAGAATTGCTGCATATGAAAATAAGCACGACTATTTAAAACCGAAGCGACCAGAGGGAATTTGGATTGTTGTAATTTGTTGAAATCGCCCCGGGGCTGAATGGGGGATCCAGAGTAGCAATTATGCACCGTCACCGCATTCCGTTAATTGGGGCATTTGTTAGCTCAATGAAAAATTCAAGAAATTCGCTTTAAATTAAACAAGTGTCTGCCGACAAGTTTTCAATCAACATCATCACCCCAGCACTATTCCATTATCCTACAGAGAACCGTTATCCTTCCTCTACTTCACCCAAAACTGTTATATAGAAACAACCATGCAGGCAAGAAGGATGCACTTTTATTCACTAAGGACCAATATCGCTAGTTTTTGGCTGGAAATTTACAATTTATAAAAGGATTCTTCCGTGAAATATATAATATCGAAAACTATCAAAAACGGGGCAAGACCAAGCAAAAGTGCTCCTCCACGAAAATTTATAGCTTAAACTCGCCCAGCCATGGTACCATACTTCCGCACAGAGAATTCTGGACAGCTGCAACTATACTTTAAATGTGATTGAAATTTTACGATTTTCAGAAAAACAATTTCGAAAAATAAAATCGAACCAAAAATTTGGTCTTTACCCAACACCAGCAAAATCGGAAGCAGAATAGCAATTTGATAACGGAGATACTGCAAGCTATACCAAACGAGTCTCGATCGATACTTGAACAGCACAACGCGATGAAAATAAGCACCTGTCTTTTAAAGGTATAAAGGTGCATTGTAATGCATTAAAATAGTGTTTTCCAACATTGAAATGGGTTTAAGTAACTTAGAGGAGACACAATTCTCTCACTCATTTCCTCGCTGCATTGGGGTATGTTGTTGGGAATTTTTTGTTTCGATGGTGGTTGTCGTTTGTTATATGTGGAAAAGCAGTCCTTGCGGCAAATCGTGTTCGTCGTGACATTAATGCATGCAGTTTTTGAATATGATATGAAATATGACTGGAAAATTTGCTTAATGTCGAGATATCTTTGATTAATGCTGGTATAAATTTGATTTAGTTACTCTGATGTGGTTTTGGGAATTTTTGAATGTATCCGTACTTTAGCCGTTTGCAATTGGTATTAGGCCAAATTGTAAGCGTTTGTATAGATATGACGGATGAAATGGATTTTATGAATTTTTTTCTTCCTTGGAACATATGATGAGTTGTTGGTACTGACGACAAGGATAATAAAATGGCAAAAATTTAAATTGAATTTTATTGTGATATTCCGAAATATAATTTTCAATTGTCTTTTGCACAACTACAGAGATGATTTCTTTCGGGCTTCGTTGAATTTTATATTTCTATCTCTTTGTATTTTTCGGGGTGGACGGTAAGAAAAGAATTTCATACACCCCTCTTACCTCTTTTTATGTGAAAGTCCAAACTTAGGAGTCATCCTTTGTTTTGCTAGTCCGTCATTTCGTAATAGTCATTGTGCAATAGGCTTTGTGTAGTAGGCTTGTTTCGAAGAAAGGAATAGAGGACAAAATTCGGAAATGGCTGAAAATAGATCCTTTTTTCCTTGGGACTTTTTAAGAAAACAATTTCGGAATCACAAAAAAAACATGGCCGCCGGAAATATAGCGGTTTTCCGGTGTTTTCCTGGTATCTCGGTTTCTATAGGTCGTATAACCCTGTACAAAGGCCCTAAATGTTGACAATGAAATTCTCTACAACTTTAGTTCATACAAAGATGTTGACCCGAATAACCATTTCAAAATTATTCAAAGTCAAAGTTTCCAAAAATCACTTTTTGGCAAAAACATCACTCAAAAAATGGTCTTTTCGAAAAAAATTTTTGATCAGTCAATATGAAACGATATTGCCTACAAAAGGCCCTCCTGTCAGTTTTTCGAAAACTTAACCCTTTCAAAGTTATTCAAGGTCAAAGTTTGCAAAAATCACTTTTTGGCCAAAACATCACACAAAATATGGTCTTTCCGAAAATTTTTTTGATCAGTCAATAAGAGGGCTTTCTGTAGGCAATATCGTTTCGTATTGACTGAACAAAAAATTTTTTTCGAAAAAACCAGTTTTTGAGTGATGTTCTGGCCAAAAAGTGATTTTTGGAAACTTTGACCTTGAATAACTTTAAAAGGGTTAAGTTTTCGAAAAAATGACACGAGGACTTTTTGTAGGCAATATCGTTTCGTATTAACTGATCAAAATTTTTTTTCGTAAAAACCAGTTTTTGAGTGATGTTTTGGCCAAAAACTCATTTTTGATAAATTTGACCTTGAATAACTTTGAAAGGGTTAATCGGGTCCATATCTTTGTAAAAACTAAAGTTGTAGAGAATTTCATTGTCAACATTTAGGGCCTTCGTACGGGGTTGTACGACCTATAGAAACCGAGAAACAAGGAAAACACCGGAAAACCAGTATATTTCCGGCGGCCATGTTTTTTTTGTGATTCCGAAATTATTTTCTTAAAAAGTCTCAAGGAAGCTGTGGACCAATAGTCAGCCATTTCCGAATTTTGTCTCCTTTAAAGGCTAATTTCCCCGGACTATAGGGGCTTTCAAGCTTTCATCAATAGATGCCAAAGTAGTACCTTAAAAATCCGCTGACAGGTTAGAATTACAAATGAAGAACTATGGCGCGAAACAGGTCCTTGACTGGTCCACAAGGAACTCGTCAATTTGGAAGACCTAGAAAAATGTGGAGGAGAACCCTATTAGCAGAGACCGCAACAACTGGGTGATCCTGAACGGAGCTGAAAGCTGTCGCACAAAACAGACTCCGCTGAAGAGTAACTGTTTCCGCTCTATGTCCCACAAAGGATTAAAGGAGTAGAACCTAAAACCTGTACTACTTGACGTCTCATATTTGGTTGGATTCAAGATATCCCGAAAAGATCTATTGATAATGTTCTTTAGGATTTTGGAGGGAATAGAAGTGATTGCACCTGACTAGTCTTTCACATAACAAAAAAGGGGTCGGAGCATGTCTCATGCAACGTGTGCGCCCCATTTGGCAAATGAGGGGTATTTTTTTTTATGTGAAAGAGTCTAAGCTTAGGTGTCACCCTTTATACTACCAGTTTGTCTAGGCGTTCACGTCACGGTGCAATGTCTAGTAGTAAAGCTTAGCTCGAAAATAGAAAAAGGATATGATAAGTTAAGGGTGTAGTCTGTACGATGCAGGAGGAGGAGGCAGTGAACCTCACGTTTGAAATCTCGAATGTTGTATGTGTTCATTTTTTTAAGCAGCCGGCTGAGCCACAACAGCCGGGGTAAGCAGGAGACGAATGAGGGATTTCGCCGTGGGTTCCTTATGAGGACCCCCTAAGGCAAATTAGGACATGCCGAAAGAGGCTTTCCAGTTAGATTCCTCATGAGCACCACACCAAAGAAATTCTGCGATAGTGAGTTATGCCCTATCAGCTTCTCTTAAGGGCACTATGAGGCGAGCCTCATTACGGATTAAATAGGGCAATCCCAATATCTGTCTTACGTATCCGGAAAGCTTGATCAAAAGATTTAAGCTTAAGCTTTAGTTTTACTCATACAAAGCTTTAGTTTTTATTGTCATTTAGCATACTTAATAGACCGGTTCTCGTTGGATTGCTGAGGTCAAGCAGCATTGGACGTGATTAGTAATCAGTTGGGGAACCGCTTGGAAAAATGACACTCGAGTTTAACAATATAAAGCTTTCGACACCGCCGCAGTTAGGGGCCCTGTGCAGTAGCGTACGCAGGATGAAACCATGGGGGGGGTTTCACAAAACATATTTTGTACACATATTGGGTAAAAAAAAAATTTTCTCATGTAATAGGACTATGTACTTATATTATATTTTATGTTATTTCACTATAAAAATAATTACCTATAGGTATATTTTTATCGCAATTTTTTTATTGAAAATTGTGAAGAAACATAAATAATAGTTTTTGAGTCAGAACATCGATTGGTGACATGAAAAAAAAAAATTTAAAAATTCCTTTTTTTTCAAATTTTGGCCAAAAGGCCAAAAAATTGGCCAAAAATGCGTCCAATTGTTTTTTTGCGTAATTTCATCTGAAAAGACGGAAAATTTCCTACAAAAATCTATATGGCCATCCCGAAACTCAGAGTTTGTCGAGAGCTATAAATAAATGAGAAATACGTGATTTTTGAAAAATCGCGTTTTTTTCAATAACAGTTGTAACTCCGAAACGGCGCACCCAATTGCGCTAAAAAAATTTTTGGTATATCACATCGAGTTCACGAACATATTTGAGAGATATTTATTTTTTTGCTATCCCGTTTGAAAAGAATCCACCATATATTATACATCGTTATTCGGAATATTTTTTTAATTGTTTAATAAGTTGATATATTTATTAATTATAATTTTTACTATTATTATTGGAATCATGGGGGGGAGGGTTTAACCCCCAGTAACCCCCCCCCCCCTGCGTACGCGCCTGGCCCTGTGTACACCCCCTAAAAATGCCAGTCGGGCTATTGAGCGGTAATTGGAGGGGTTGTTGTAATTGCTTGTGAGTATTGCAAGTCGATTTGAATTGCCGTACGTACATAATGTCTACGAAGGACAAGTCCTCACTCCAAGAAGTAGTGTTGAGAGGTGCGCCGAATCGTGGGATGAATTCGGTGAAAAGGCGCTTTGCCACTGTTGAAGCATTTATATCCGGTATTGGGTAGGCTTCTGACCATCTCGTTTACAATTGTAAGGATGTACGAGATGGCGAAAGGGGTTCAACTAAATCCTTATGGCTATTTTCAAACTGATTAAACTTCGTGTATCTCGTAACTTTAGATTTTTGGCAACCGAGGCAAGAATGAGGCCACACATTGTCGGCCAGAAGGGTTTCTTAAGTATGGTTCGTCTGGTGTGTTCTTAATTGAACGCTAGCTTGCTCAAAGTGGTTGGTATATAAGGACCCGGGATGGCATAGAGTTACTTTCTTTTCTATGGACTAAGCATGAGCCAGTTCCCAAGAGTCTGGATAAACTCCATAGAATTATGACAGAGTTAAAGGTTTGCGGTGCAGTGAGACCGATTTTTTTAAGGACTATATTAGCAAATTTAGTGGATTTATAAAATTTAAGGTCTTTGAGACACCTATACACTTCAAACTTAGATCCCTACTAACATAACCCCACCTTTCCTGACAATAGTAGCTTAAGTTTTCAGTAGTTTTCAATAGTCATTAAATTAATGTGATTTCATTATTTATAATAAGAACTGTACTGCTATGTATTAATTTAAGTGCAGTGTATGCTTCTCACCCAACATAAAAAAACATCCTTCAAACAAAAAATTGTATCCCTCTTGACATCACAATCACCATGATAACCATAGACTTAAGCTGACAAAGTATAATTAACTATACCCTTTACCTCAGTGGTTTTCAAACTTTATGATACTGCGGCCCCCCTGTTACAAAAAACAGCCCTTGCGCCCCCCCTAATAAAATATGTTAATTTGCATACTATATAATAAAAAAGACACAATTTTAGGTAGAATAAAAATATTTATAAAGTTGAAAAGATTAAAAATTAACAAAAAATATATTTATACAGAAAATAAAAAAAAAAGATAATTCACATAATAGTTTTTTTTAAATATAATACCTAATTTTTTTTAATGTGATTGATGAGCTTGTTTATTTTCACAAAGTTGATCAAATCGTGGTGTTAATGATGAAATTGCTACTCTAAGTTCTTTTTCCACTACTAAACGGGCTCGATATTTTGACTTCATAGCAGCTAAAGCAGAAAATCCAGTTTCACATAAATAGGACGTAACGAACGGCAACAACGCATCTAAAGCTTTGCTTGACAAAGTGTTGAATTCTTGATTTCGTTCCAGCCAAAATTGAATTAAACTTTCAGTCTCAAATTTTTGTTTTAATAAAGTATCGCAGGATAATTCTATCAACTGTTCTTTATCGAAAGTATTCAATCGAACAGCTTCCAAATTATTAGCAATAAATGGATTCTGGACCCATTCGAAATTTGTAATATCAAGATCTTTGAAGTAATGTGAAAAGTGTATTTGCAAACTTTGCAAATGTTCAATAAAAAGATTTTTATTCCCTTCAATATTATTTCGGATATTTTTTGTTACAATAAGTTCATTTAGAAGAGGAAACATGTCAAACAAATTTTTTTGTAAATTTGATTTCCATAGGTCTAATTTTTTTATGAAGGCATTCACTTTGTTTTTTTGTATCAATGCATGCATGTGTGGTCCTTGCATTGATTTATTTAAATCACTCAATTTTTGGAAAATGTCGACCAAATATGCAAGTTTAAGAAGAAAGATGTTGTTGTTAAACAGATCTGCCTCTTCTTTGTTTTCCTCATTAAGAAAAATTGCGATTTCGTCTTTGAGTTCGAACACCCTTTGAATCACTTTTGCACGAGATAGCCAACGCACTTCACAATAGTAAAGAAGGGACTTGTGTTTGGCTCCCATATCTTCACATAGCTGTCTAAATAGTCTGGCTTTTAAAGGACTGTTTTTGATATAGTTAATAACTTTTATAATGGTATTAAAAACATTGCAAAGCTCCTCGCTCATATTTTTTGAAACAAGCGCCGCTCTGTGAAGCATGCAGTGCGTCCAGATAGCTTCAGGAGCTTTATTTTTTACTAGTGCTTGAAGACCTGCTTTGCGGCCAGACATTGCTTGTGCTCCGTCAGTACAGAGTCCAATGCAATTATTCCACTTTATACCATTTTCATTGAAAAAATTATCAATTATATTAAAAAGTTCTTGGGATGTGGACTTTCCAGGAATAGGGCTGCAGAATAATATGTCTTCTTTTATATCATTTTCCCCAATATAGCGGACATATGCAATTAAGTGTGCATCCTTAGTTACATCCGTTGCCTCATTTACTTGTATGGCGAACTTTGAATTGCGTAGTTTAAAAACTAATTGATCGCAAAGATCCTCAGAAATATCATTAATTCTTCTTCCAACAGTACTATCAGCAAGAGGTATCTGTCGTAAATCCTTTGCATATGATTCGCCGAACATTATTTCGACCATATCAATAGCTGCTGGCAGGACTAAAGTTTCTGCAATTGTATGGGGTTTTTTACATTTAGCAATTCTGTAGGAAACTTTGTAGGATGCAAGTAGCGCTTTTGATGGGACAGAAATGGTTTTCTTTAATGCTTGCTTCTGTTTATTGATTTCGTCTAATTTTCTTTGAAAAAATTCTGCAGGTTTACCAATATGCTCAGAATGCGTACCTTCCAGGTGTCGTTTTAATTTGTTTGGTTTCATACTATCTGCTGCCAAAACTTTAGTACAAACTAAACACAGAGGTTTTTCCACCCCATTTACTACAACACTAGTAAATCCAAGTGATAAATAGGATGCATCGTATTTTCTTACCTTGGCATTTCTACTTTCGGGTTTAATATTCTCAACATTTTTATTAACTAAAAATAGGGGGGTAAAAATTATTATATTTTTGTATTTTAAATCTAGCTTTAGTTATACCAGCCTCGGCATCTTCATTGTTAATGGATTTTCTCTTGTAACCGGTTAAAAATTTATCCATCACGGTGATTTTAAATGTGTATTAGAAATACACGGCGGGTTTAAAGATTATAAATAAATTAGAATATTTTAACAAGTTTTAACACTAACTAAGATAATTTAATTTTACTTATTTAATTTTTCGCAAAATACTAATTTGTAATGCAAGTAAGTACTATTATGTAAATATAGATAAGTAGACAACATTCAGGCTTTTATTTAGTGACTAGTGGGGCCCCTCTTTAAACACAAAACGTTATAAAATAGCACAACTATCAAACACAAAACGAAATTCTCTTCTGTAAAAAAATTCTCTTCCGATCAAACAAAACAACAGAAAATAAAAAAAGTCTCTTCTGAAAAAAAATTCTCTTTCGATTTCTCTGGTCTCCCTGGAAAAAAGAAGGCAATTTTCTTGAAAAAATGTTGAAAGTAGCACAAGTAGAAAATTATTATAGATGAGCAAAAATGGTCTTGCTTTTACAGCCTTGGCCTTGTTCTTGCGAAAAACAGAGACCACCTATGTCTGCCCCCCATACATTGCAAGTTTCTATATGCGCTGAATCATGTCCCACATTATAATACGCTCATGTATGAATAAAATAAAGATGAAACATGTTAACTTGATGTATAAATTTTAATTTTTGAGGAAAATTTGAAAAAAAAACCACAAAATGCACACAAACATTTTGAATTTTCTTTTATTTACTATTCTTTTTCAAAATATTTACATTATGTACATTTTGTGGTTTTTTTTGCAAATTTTCCTCAAAAATTTAATTCTTATACACTGAATAAATCATTCGCTTAAAACAAAGTCAAATAAAGCTTTAATTAAAAAAGGGTATAGTTTCTGAATTCTGGAAAAAAACTTTTTTGAATTTTTTAAAGCATTAAAAAATGAGGCAAAAAGTTAAAAGGATGAAATCCTCCGCGCCCCCCCTTGCAGCTATAAGCGCCCCCCCGGGGGGGCGCGCCCCCCAGTTTGGAAACCGCTGCTTTACCTGATAATATGGTATTTTGCATTGTATTTTCTGCATTGTAATTTTTGTAGTAGGTTTAAGTATGCCTTGTTTGGCAATAAATAAATAAATAAATATTAATGAACTTCACTGGCATAGAAGTTATAGATACAGAAAAATACGAAGCGAATAGAGATGGAAATGAATTGAGATTGGTAACTTTTTATCACCAAGGACCAGAGCCAGCGATAGTATTAAATAACTTACTTCTTAATCTGTCATAAAATGGCGATTTCAATTTTCTAATGGTAGACTTACAAGTACGTATTTCTCAATTTAATGTATTCACGACGAAGTGACTTTTATTCGGATAACGTTGGTACGATCTGTAGGCGGTTTCTTTGGCTTATCAGATTTTATTTTGTAGTCTTAGAGAACAATTTGATTTTATGCCACAAACGATATAATACAAATCAGCTCTTAAAGGGATTGTCTTAAACGACCAACAAATAAAAAAACAACCACAAAAACAACTTCTTCAATGATTGATTCTTATATGTTATGGCTTCAATCAAAAAGATTTTCCGTAACATTGAATAATATTAAAATTTTTGGCATTCACGAAAACATCTCTGTCCAAGGTCGCTGCCGCTTCACTCAACCCAATAAATAAAATCATCCCTTCACCACCATCCCTTATATCAACAACAACAACAACAACAACAACAATAGCAACAAAAATAAAGTCATAATGCCAACTACTGAAATATCACCCTTAGCTGATCGTAGCTCAATCCGAGCATTTAAATCAAAAACGAAAATAAACGTCTACCGAAAAAAAAAAAATATAGATTGTATATATGATTTTTTATATCGCTTCTATTCCATTGATTCGAACTTCTCAACTGAAAGAAATCATCCCCGATTCGAAGGCAGAATGACTTTCAAGATAATAAAATGAATTGCCTACCCCATTCGCCGCCGTGGTGGGTACTCGCTTTTCTTGTACCCAAACCACAGGAAGTCTCCAAAAGATATTGAATCAGATACAGGATACATTCGGGATACAATCGGGCGCACTAAGAGATAAAATGATGAGGAAAAGAATAAAAAAAAACAGTGTATATATGGAGTTTGTTGTGTATATATGTAAGAGAAAGGGCGGTTCTACCCGCATCTTGAACAGGTTTTTTCGCTTTTTGTATATATGTATGTATGTGTTTTTTTTTTTTGCTTTCTTTATGCTGAAGAAGATATTGAAGAAAAGTTCTTGAATTTTCAGTTTGACATCGGTTTTTTTTTCCATTTAATTCAACCCTTCACATTTTTTTTTGTGTATAGTAAACGAGATTCAACTGACAGAACTTGTCACAATTCCACCAGCGGCTGTAATACATTACATGTTCTTCAGAATAAATTGACAATTCATGTCCTAGTCATCCTGCAAGCAAAAGTGAAAAAAAAGAAGTGAAAATTGGTTCTCCACCATGATTGTAGGACCTGCAATGATTTTTCACCCCTTTTCTTCGTTTTTTTTTTTATTTATTTTTTTTTTTTGCTCTTTCTCTCTGTCGTATTTTTGGTCCTGTGACTGACTCCTTGTGGAAAAGATGTGTGTGTAGGCATAGAAAAAATTGTGAAAGGAAACTTGAAGTGTTTACGTGAAGGTTAGCATCACGGAAGGGACTAAAAAGGGACCCTCTAGTCAATTTTCCCAAAAAGCATATTATGGGAACATGATAAGCTAATAAAAGTGCGTGTCTTGAAGGGTGAATATATATATATATATACAATATATTCCCTTGTACATATATATTTTCTACTGTGAATATATGGATAAAGTAATCCTTGGTAAATTACCACCAAAATAAGCTGCTTATTCACAGGTATTCTTACCGGTTTCAACTGTCAACTAAAGAGACGAAAAGTTAAAGAAAATGAGAAGGGTGGGGATATCCTGTAACAGACAAGAAAAATCGACTTTGAACGCGGTCTGAATAAAATCTGTAAGGTAAAAACATCCCCTTTTTTTCCTTAACAACCACAAAAAAAAAAAAAAATAATAAAAATAAAAACGAAATATAATAATTTCCTAAATCTACTCAAGAAAAGGATATCTGCCGTTTTCATATTTAAAGTCCTTCACGTTCCGTTTCTGTTAGTTAAACTTTATCCCCAGCGTTGTCATGTCCTGTAGAAGTGTATTTATTTTCATTTTTTTTTTAATCTTCATATCCTTTCCAGTTGCCTATTACGCTTTATATACGGTATGTCCTTAGCAGTCACAACTATAGTCCTCTTCCTGACCTCTTGTACTATTGTGAAATTTATTAAAGCCTTCAGACACAAACCGTCGTTGTCGTCCTCGTACCTGTCTAGGGCCGGTTTTGTTCTCTACACAGTTTTATAATACTGGTAGGATGACTAGAGTTGAATTTTATTTTGTTGGTGAATTTTGCGATGAACAAACGGAAAACGAGGGGAGGGCGGTAGGTAGTTCATGGACATTCGTGAATATAAAAAAAAAACATTCACAAGCAAAATATGTGACAGATCCCCGCATCCACCAGTTCCAAATACGTTTTTTACTACATAAAAATAAACAAAAATATATATACATACAATAAAAAAAGGGACATTCTAGGCGGAATCCGTCTTGATTTGATCCACCATCCGTTTGGGCTATGGGTGAAATAATATGTACTAAACAAAACCCTATATATACCAGGATTAAGGCAAGCAGACAGACAGATAGAGACATACGGACGGACGTGAACAGGATAAACGTGAATAAAATGGCATGAGAATTGCTTTATGAAACAAAAAAAGGATATTTTTCTGTTGTTGTTGTTTTTGTCATTTTATATAATATTTTTTTTCATCGTTATAAAAAATGAAAACGACTTGAGAATAGAGACTTAGACTAGACTCAGTGACTGTGGGTGAATTCGTAATGACAGGAAGAACAAGGAAGGAAACTGTTTTTTTTTTTCGTCGTCGTCGTTGTTGTTGTTGTTATTGTTGTTGTTGTTAAGGCTGTTGTTGATAGAAACCAAGGACTTTTTTTTATTTTACATAGATATCACATGAACAAGGACATACAACAGCTGTGCTCATTGAAAATTCGAATTCTTGTCACAAACACTCCAATTGTTGTCTATATGCGCGCGTTATCGACAATTTCGCCTTGGAATCACTTAATTTTTTTTTTCGCTGTATTTTTTTTCTTACTTGTATCTTAAATTTCCATAAATTTATTTCCATGTATTCAGTTAGAAAATATATTCAAAATTTTTGAATACATATTATATATTCACATAAACAATGGATTCTTTTTATTGTTGTATTTTTGTTTTTTTGTTTTTGTTTTTTTTTCTTCTTTTTTTCGTCATATACTTTTCTCAATAATTTCATTTCTTTAAAAGTAATTTATTCATTTCCGGAAAGTTGAGAAACATTGCCTCAAGGGAAAATTGTAGGAAGGCAAACAATATTAAATGGAGAAAGAATGATTACAAATTTTCTACTTAGGTAGGCGGTAAAAAGCCCTGTTGTGGCACAAGGCCTGTGGGGACTCTCCGACAGATAATATAGGTAGAGGCCGCACCATAAAAGAAGGGAATCGAAAAATACTTATCATGCATCTCAAGTCGCCACAAGCGAGCAACGTCACTCTGTTTGTTTGAAAGCAGAAAATAGCTCATTTACTTATATTCTCAAACAGCGAGTGCGCCCATTTCCAGTCTTTTATTGTGCGGGCTCTATCGGGACTACCCTAATCTCTCTAGTTGTCCGACAGTAAAGTTAAGTATCAATCGTCTAACCAACTCATAGTGGACGATTGCCATCCAGTCCCACCACACATTATTAATGCCACCATACGCAAGGGTTCCATTATGGCAGCAATCCATTGGCCCGGTCCTAAGCTCTAGCACACGAGTTCATCCGAAACTCTCCACACACGGTGAGGTTTTTGGCGTGGCACGTGTCTTTTGGCCCCGACTCGAATTTAAAGGGCGCATGCCTCACTAGCGTATGAGCCCCATGTGGCAAATGAGGTCATGCCGAAAGAGAGATTTCCCCTTAGATTCTTCATCAGCGATACTGAAATGAGGTATACCTTATCAGTTTCTCATGAGGCAAGCTTCATTACAAATGAGGAGCTGGCGAACAAAACGATCCAATTACATTTGTCGTTTTCGTTCAAAATGACCAAAAAGTATGCTGAAATAGTCAGAAGTTCGTACTTTCGATCAAAACGATATAGCTTTACTGTAATTACATCGTTTTGATCGATACTACGAACTTCTGACTCTATTTCAGCATATTTTTTGGTCATTTTAAACGAAAACGACAAATGTAATTAGTACGTTTTGTTCGCCAGCTCCTTAAATAAAATGAGGCAATCCCAAGATCTGCCTTACGTATTCGGAAAGCTTTTTACCATTAAGCTTTAGTTTTATTCATACAAAGCTTTAGTGTTTATTGTTGGCTTGCTTCATGTTTCAGACAATGCTGTTGGTGACCGGGAAGGGTGTCACTAGCATACTCAATAGACCAGTTCTAGTTCGATTACGAAGGTCAAGCAGCATTGGACTTGATTAGTACTCAGTTGGGGGACCGCTTGATAAAACGGCATAATGGATACAAAAATATAAAGCTTTGGACATCGTCGCAGAAACTCACATATAAACCCCGAAATTCTCAAATTGTTCAGCCTCTTTTTCCACTCGGGGTCACATGCGGCATTCCGTATGAGGCAAGGCGTTAAATGCCCTTTGTGGGGCCTAGCCTTATTATATTTTTTTTATGTGGAAGACTAGAGCTCAGGGAAAGCCTTTTGTACTGTCGATAATCTATTTTCTTCGTATAGAGTGCAATGTCGAACAGCAAGGTCTAGTCGAGAGATAGTGAAGGGGAAGAGAGAAGTAGGACGGAACTGCCGCAACCTCCTAACCCCAACCATTTCTATCGCGACTCTGGCATCGGGGCAATGAGAAACTAGTTGGGATGTGGCTTTTGACCCTTTCGGTCCACAAGATTAACTTCCCAGTATTCGTTCAAACAAAAAAACGACTCGAACGATTTTTATGAAAATCTTTTCAGATCATACTTCCTTTAACACACTTTGAACGGCACCTTAACGAAGTCGAAATCTTTTTTGGTTCTCGCGAAATCGTGCTGGTACAAAAATCACTTAAGTCGTTCAAACAAAAAAACGGCTCGACCGATTTTTATGAAAAACTTTTCAATTCATATGTCCTTTAATACGCTTCGAACGGCACCTTAACGAAGTCGATATCTTTTTTGGTTGGCGCGAAATCGTGCTGGTACAAAAATCACTTAAGTCGTTCAAACAAAAAAACGGCTCGACCGATTTTTATGAAAATCTTTTCAATTCATATGTCCTTTAATACGCTTCGAACGGCACCTTAACGAAGTCGAAATCTTTTTTGGTTCGCCCGAAATCGTGCTGGTACAAAAATCACTTAAGTCGTTCAAACAAAAAAACGGCTCGACCGATTTTTGTGAAAATCTTTTCAATTCATATGTCCTTTAATACGCTTCGAACGGCACCTTAACGAAGTCGATATCTTTTTTGGTTCGCGCGAAATCGTGCTGGTACAAAAATCACTTAAGTCGTTCAAACAAAAAAACGGCTCGACCGATTTTTATGAAAATCTTTTCAGATCATATTTCCCTGAACACGCTTCGAACGGCACCTGAACGAAGTCGATATCTTTTTCGGTTCGCGCGAAATCGTGCTGGTACAAAAATCACTTAAGTCGTTCAAACAAAAAAACGGCTCGACCGATTTTTATGAAAATCTTTTCAATTCATATGTCCTTTAATACGCTTCGAACGGCACTTTAACGAAGTCGATATCTTTTTTGGTTCGCGCGAAATCGTGCTGGTACAAAAATCACTTAAGTCGTTCAAACAAAAAAACGGCTCGACCGATTTTTATGAAAATCTTTTTAGATCATATTTCCTTGAACACGCTTCGAACGGCACCTGAACGAAGTCGATATCTTTGACCACACACACACACGCACACACATATTTCTTCTCAAATTTTTGCTTAAAATGCTATTGGGACCTTGAAACGTGTAAATACATTGAAAATTTCGAATCCGATTTTCGGACCGATTACAATAACTTCCTACTGGGAAGTTAATAAGTCGATTTCATTGCGTTTCAATAGCGCATGGTAGATTTCAATTCGACTCATAAGGAAGCCTTGATAGAGCCCCGCCATGAAATAAGCGTATCTCAAAATCGCTGTTTCTATGCGCAGTGAGAGTCTCAAGTCCCAACAAGCGAGCAACACCACTCTGTTTGCTTAAAACGCAAATAAGTATATTCTCAATCACAACTAAACATGCGCGCTCATTTCCCTTCTTTTGTGGCGTGGGCTCTAGTATTGGCTTTCCAATTAACTTTGGGAAATGTATTGTCGATGCATCATAGATCAACTTGCATCATAAAACTTGCATCATAGATCAACCTGATGTCCGTGGGCCAGCAAGCAGATATTATCCGCGTAGTCGAGACCCTTAGGGCGATCTAGCTATACCCATTGTATGCCACTTGTTCTACCATCTAAAGCGCTGACAAGGATGTCATTTATTATTACTGGAAGAAATAGTAATGGCGAAAGTAGACATCCTTGTCGTACTCCTGAGCTCACTTCAAAGCTTTTAATGTCCTTTAAATCTATTATTTTATCTTATTTTAATTTTATTTTTGTCAAATATTTTAGTAATATTAATTCATTCAGAGCTAGTGACAAGGAGCTGCCTAAAAATTGGGTTACCTATATAGTAGAGGGAAATTAAACAAAAAAAGCGAAGTTATGATGTAGCTGGGAAGTTGGATTTTTTTTGTTTTTTTTGTTAAGATAAAGCGAAAAAAAAATTTCTGCAAAATCGGTCCTGTTCTGCACGAAAAAATTGCATAAATGTCCATTTTTGAAGCATTTTGAGTGCATTGCTACACTATTTTTTTAATATATCCAGTTCTGTTGGTCGTAGAAAAATAAAAAAAATTGGAAAATACTCGTGAATGAATCGACTATCGAACTGATTAAATACTTTAAAAATGATTTCTAACCTCAAACTAAAAAATTTCAATTTTAAACTTTTTGTCTTTTGCCAACTAAGAAAAGCTACTTGCCAACTATGAAAAAAAAGGCAAAAAATTGAAAAATTGATATTTTTTATTTTTTCAAAGTCCTAAAATAGACATTTTAAATAAAGTAACGAAGTATTGCGTATGCTCACAAGAAAGTACATAAAAAAACCTACAATTAAAAAAAAATGTTTTACCATACGATGATTTGGCATAAAATGGCGGCATTTTTAATTTTTTTTCGAAAAGTGCCAATTGTTGCCGTAAAAATCGAGATTTTTTTTTGAAATTTCTACCACGTACTTATAGCATCAAAATACATATTTTCTCCAATTTTTATCAAAATCCGACTATTTGCCTGTTATTTATTGCATTTTTAGTAAAATAAAGCAAAATTTCATACATTTTGGTTTTTTGAGGTTAGGATCCATTTTTAAAGTATTTATACCGAATCAGTTCGATAGTCTATTCATTCAGTATTTTTCAATTTTTTTATTTTTCTACCGCCAACAGAACTGGAGAAATTAATAAAATAGTGTAGCAATGCACTCAAAATGCATCAAAAATGGACATTTATGCAATTTTCTCGTGCAGCACAGGACCGATTTTGCAGAAATTTTTTTTTCGCTTTATCTTAACATATGTAAAGAAAAGAAACAAAAAAATCCAACTTCCCAACTACATCACTATCATATGACAATTTCCCTCTACTAATATGAGTGCCGCGAATATTATCGGTCCGATGAACTGTATTCAGATATTATAACAAGAGTTATGTCCTGTTTACCATTCTATGATATGATTGTTTAAAAGCATATACAACCACCAAAAACTCCCTTATACTAGGTATATTTGCGCTAATTCCTCTCCAAAAGGCTTATCCGAATTATATACACAGACACATCTAAACCAGCATTAACAATGCTTCGCATGTAGTCGTATATCATTTACGCAGCCTGGAACTACTCTCTGCCACTATCCTGTCGGATATGATTAAATTAGTCCCGGACACGGAATTTGCGGAAAGCCCTTCCCATTTGTACGTTACGCTTATTACAACGCTATTGGCATGACTCCTCCGCTATGATAAGCTTCTCCCCATATAATATCAGTACTTCACTAGGGGTAGTTTGGTAACAAAGCCGAAAGGAAGTATCTTCAACAAATAGGATATTGCACAATACAAAGTGCTTTGGGGGGTGTTTAAATTCTGGCAGTGATGTTTCTCATATGGTGAAGGTCCTTTTGGAAACTGTGATAGGGTAAAAGCATCGCTTTAGTTTAGTTCTCAAGTTTTGGAAATTTAGTTGTTAGTCAAAGGTATTAAAGGTAATTTATATATTAAATGGCAGAGACAGACTAGATTTTATTTGCGTTGGCAGTGACGTAGAGGATACTAGGGGGCGGCAATTTTCGAATAATTTTATTAAATACAAATTTTACTAGAAGGGTGTAGGTATAAGGTATGCAAAAGTCATCGCTCCATTCCCTAAGGCGGCAATAGCCTTCAAAAATGTAAGGCGATAAATTTTGTACTTTTTGCAGGAGTCTGTGGCTTGTTCGTATAGACATATGCTTTAAAAAAAACTCAAAAAAAGTTTTAATCTGCCTACAAATTTTTCATTTGCCCCCGACCTATACTACGCCACTGAGTACTGGCTTTCTCCAGAGTGGGTTTTGAGATTTTTTCATTACACATACCTAAATTTTTTTGTTATTTAATTTTTGTTATAATTCCTGAAAATTAAAATTAATTCGAGTTTACACAATTTAACAAGAAAAAGAAGAAAATTTTTGTGTAGGCGATTTTAAGTAGGCACTGTCGATTCTAGGAAGAAAATTTAAATTTATTTACATTGCTTGAAGATCAAGTCGGAGGATATCTGACAACGCCCTTTTATGAAAATTAATTACTCTCTCAGCGTCTACTTTTGCATTAATCTAGAATATTTACCTTCTCATTCTACGATATTAAAGTGAACGTTTGAACTTAACTTAATTCATAATTTTACAGAGTAACCTTTCAGTGATTCTAATTAGCTTAGTATGGGAAGTTTTACTAACCTAGTGATAATGGTGTCAGAAATGTTTCCAACCGTGATTAGGGAAATTATGCAAGGATGGCTGAACAGAAGTAGTAGCTGGACAGCAGAAATTTCTGGGTGTAATTTTGGAACAGTCTAATATCGTGGCAAGGGGAAGAAAGCCTGCATAGCTTTCTATAAAAACGAAGTCGGTATCTTTTTTGGTTCGCGCGAAATCGTGCTGGTATAAAAATCACTTAAGTCGTTCAGTCGGCTCGACCGATTTTTATGAAAATCTTTTCAATTCATATTTCCTTGAACACGCTTCGAACGGCACCTGAACGAAGTCGATATCTTTTTCGGTTCGCGCGAAATCGTGCAGGAAAAAATGACCACATACGTACGCACACACACACACATATTTCTTCTCAAATTTTTGCTTAAAATGCTATTGGGACCTTGAAACGAGTAAATACATTGAAAATTTCGAATCCGATTTTCGGACCGATTACAATAACTTCCTACTGGGAAGGTAATAAATTCGGCAAGAGATGATGCAGGTTCTATACATTAATAAATTGGAAAGGGTCCAGAGGACGGCAACAATAGGGCCAACATGGGTCATGAGAATCTGTCCCACCGGTGTTAGCTTCATCTCCGCGGCTGTTTCCACTACTCTTTATCGTCCTGACATTCTGGGCAGAACGGTGGATCGTTCAACCCGAAGCGGTGAAGGTATGCCCAATTACCTCCATGCCATCATTAACGTCCGTCGGATTGCCTTGGGCTCCCGGACTTTAATGCACATTCAGGTGCAAATCGAACAGGATGGGTAGGACACAGAGAAATTAACGATAAGGTCTATGCCTCCTTTCATTCGCAGCGTCAGACCATTTGATCGTTGACAACAGCATCTTCCGCCATCCAGTCAAAAACCAACTCACCTAGCGAAATCCATCCGACAACGACTCGGCGATGTTAGACTACGTTTTGATCAACGCAAGATTCCGATCGACGCTCAAAGTATACGTGCGTGAGCCCGATTGCGGATCGGACCATTATCTTGTTCGAGCAATATTACAGATCCGATTACAAAGAGCGAATAAAACGGCGCCACCACTAGCCAATAAGAATTGGACGTGTCTATGGTACCCGGCCATCGAGCGAGAGTTTCAAATGGCATTATCCAACAAATTCACGGCGCTCGCAATACCGGACGATATCGATGTAGAAGAAAGGCAATTATCGGAGTCCATTGTGGGGTGTGCAATGTAGTTGTGTCCACCCATCCGTAAACGGACGCAGTCATGGATCTCGGACAGCTGTCTGAACCTCGTCGATCAGCGGAAACGAATGAAACGTCGATTTCGAGCAATACCGACGATTGAACAAAGAAGTTCTACAGAAAATGAAATCGGAACGAGAAGCGTACTGGAATAACGTGGACATGGAAGAAGCGGGGTCGAGGCACGAGTACCGGACCCTGTAACAGACAATCCGGCGGTTAGGCGGCAAAACAACATCCACAAACGACAACATCAAAAAATCGGATGGAACTTTGGTGACGTCTCCCCATGAGCGCCTGCAGCGGTGGAAAGAATTCGTTCACCACCCGAACCGCCGATTATCGAACAGCCGACGAATCAGTTTCTCGATACCGAAGCGACAATTATCGAGGTGAAGAGGGCAATAAAATCGCAAAAAAATGGAAAAGCGCTGGGAATAGATGAAATAACCACCGAGATGAACAAAGCCGTAGGTGGTGTCTTATCACAACAACTCCACGTCCTCATAACACACATATGTTATTCAGATCGTGTCCCGTCGGCGGCGTGGAAGAAAGCGATCGTTGCGCCAATTTTGAACAAAGGTGACAGTCGGGAATGCAAGAATTATCGCGGTATTAGCCTCTTTTCTATCGCCTGGCAATGTATTTACGAAAATCATACAATCGATGCTACTGAAACATCGAGAGCAAACGAGTCGGAAAGAACAAGCGGGATTTAGACAACATCGAGGATGCATTGATCAAATATTCGCTCTCCGTCATCTAATGGAAGAAAGAATTCGTTGCGGCAAACGAACTGTCAGCGTTTTCATCGATTTCAAATCCTCTTTGGATTGCATCGATTGGAACAGCTTGTGGAGAGTCTTGGAAACCGAACACGTGCCATTGAAAATAATCCAACGTCTCCAAGCGTCGTACGATGGCTCAAGCAGCAGCTTTCGTATTCGAAGAGACTTATCCGAGGAATTCCCGATTCAAACAGGTGTCCGACAAGGAGACGTCGCTTCACCACGTTGTGATCGACGCGATTATGCGTGAAGCATTCGATGGACGACGAGGAATTCGATACGACGACAACAACTTCGTAACCGACTTGATGTTCACCGACACGGATGCCGAAGCAACGGACATCTTATACGACATTTCCCGCATCGCCCGGTGATACGAGTTAAAAATCAATGCAGAAAAAACCAAAGTGCTCATAACGGACGAATTGAAAGCCAGTGTTCACCTCGATGGAACTCAAATCGAACAGGCTCCGATGTTCAAATATTTGGGATCGTTGGTTGAGGAAAAGAAAGTCGCATCGACGGCCGATGTTCACAGCTCCATCGGCTAGGCAACAGCAACGTTCGCCTCGCTCATGTGGTGCATATGGAAACGAAAAAATATTACCATCAAAACGAAAGTACGCCTTTACCGAACCTTCATCCTTCCGATTCTTCTTTATGAATCGGAAACGTGGACACTGCTCAAGCCGGACGTCATCAAGCTCGAGGTCTTCCAAATGCGATGCTTGAGACGTATTCTCGGTGTTTCACTCCGCGATCGCCTTCGAAACGAGACAGTTAGACAAAGATGCAATCAACAGACAAGGACTGAAGAAGAAATACAAAAACATCGACTACGATGGGTTGGACCATGGTACAAAAATACCAGGTAGGCTCATAAGAAAAAGCTCTGTTACTATCTTGAAAAGCTTTTACGCCTTTTACATTAGAAAATATCTGAGTGACGTCACGGGAAAGCTTTTTTCCTTTGTGAGAAAAGATCTTAGTGACGTCACGGGACCCTTATAAGTTTACCTTGTAATTATTGTACCATGGGTTGGACATGTTTTGCCGAATGGATGATATCCGCCTGCGACGTAAACTCCTCTGGCGAGACCGTCCGCCAGACTGGAAATTCAGAGATCGCCAGCGAAGAAAACCTGCCTAAAGAACGATTACCAGTTATCGAGGCTCGAAACGTCGCCAAAAATCATGAAGAATGGAACCGAATCGTGAATGGAGTTCGAAACCCAGCGGTACCGACAGCAGCATATCCGTTGCGGGTACGTCCCGCTCGGACCGCCAGCTAACAGATCAAAGAAGAAGAAGCCTTGAATTCCCCATTACATATTCCGCGTCGTACAAGCTTCTACTCTCAGTCGCATTACATCAATGGGGGTTATCCCTACACATGTTACTCCATTGGACGTAGTATGGTATGCAGAGCAAGCTCGAAGAGCACTTATCCGGTACGCAGAGTTCCTAATGGCCTACCAGATGATGAGAACCTCGAACCTACCCAAGGATTGGCATTTTCATAGATATCCAAGCCTCTGTAAAAGCTCTGGATTCAGTAACAATACACTCCAAGCTACTGAAAGGATGCAGAGCTGAGTTAGATAGGTTTGGTAGAAAGCACAACCTGACTCTCGTCTGGGTTTCCGGACATACAAACGCATAGACCCGACCGTGTAGACCCGACCTACGCGGAACTTTGGTACTCTATTATCAACCGGTTAAGCCCGCGGTATGCCGACTAAAGGTTAGATCACTGATAAGCTTCCTAAACTCTAAACTAAACTCCACAGTACGACTTTAGATAACCACCGCAGCCGACCAAACAACCACCGAACTTTAGGGTCACGAGGTTGTGGCATCAAAACGGAGCTAAAAGCCCTAATTGGGACTCGGTCGCACTAGAGGCAGCCCCACACCTAACCTAACCTAATTAACTTCTTGAGCTTAGTTATATTTTCTCAAACAATATTAAAAAAATAGAAATGTTAACAATCTGGAATCTTTATGTTATGTTCTTCAAGGAAGTTTGTAGACGTTGCAATTAACCACCGCCTTTGCTCAGCACTAGTCCCTCTTCATCTACCATCGAACCATCCTGGGCAATATTTTTCAGTTATTTACCACGTTCCACTTTATGATCAAAAAGAAGGAATGTATATTTTTGTGGCAACTCGGATTACCTGTTGATTACCGCCCTTGCCGCCACCTTGGCCATGCTCCACACGTGCGATGGTTGGGGGGAAGAGGTTGGATCTGAAAATCTTTCTACGACTTCATATCATACTAAAAGTGCGGGCTTCGAGTCGTGGAAAGTTAACTTTATGAGCAGTAAAATAAACGTGAAAAAGCAGTTTTTCCTCTCCCTCTCTCTCTCTTTTACTCTGCTCTGAAATCGTTCCACACAACCCACCCCCCGCCGTTCGTTGTAGCACCTCAAACCGCTGATATGAAGCTTATGCGGCCCCTTAATGTGAGATCGTAAAACTGTGTTATAAAATTTTGTTAAGATGTGCTGCAGCAGCTCTGCTCAGTTATCTAGTAAACGAAATAGGGTAGATTTTACGATCTCCCGGAATATAGGTTAAAACGGCTCCATTTTCAAACTGGGACTCCCAATAATGCTGACATGTTTTTAAAGGCAAGAAAATTGCTTTTAGTGTTGCGGAATGGCGGGCCAATGGGGTGGCTTCCTGGATTGTATGGAAGGGTGTCTAAATAGGACTTTTCCTGCTACTTATTTTTTTATAAAAAAAAAGTTATAATTCATGCCTTGGGTCTGTTTTGTTCCTGCTGAGATTCGTTACACTTTTTTTTCTTCTTATTAACGACTGTAGTTCGAAAGCATCCTTCCGGGTGTGGAAGGAACTGTGCAAGTACTGATTGGGGATGGAGGGATGGAGTTGGATAAGCTGAAGCGAATGAAAACTTTTCTGCTATAACACCTCTGGGCAATAACACTAGTTGCTCCATCCTTGAGTCTCATGCACAAGGTTTCAGGTTTTTTTTTTGTGGTATCATTTTCAAGGATTCTTGTTCTGATATCTGAATCCTTGTGGGGAGGGGGAATGTAATAAAAATAAATAACACAACTTCATATCACATTCATTACAGTTATGGTTTTATAAATTCTCATCGTGTTCTATGTAATAATTTCTATGTTTTACTACTCACTGAATCGCGCATTCAAAATTACTTTTTTTTTTAAAAAAAAGGAGGAAAAGTGGAAAATATGGGTGTCTTGTTGCATGTGGCTTTACCAGAGCTAGTGGAACGTCAATTGCATAGTGTGCATCGCGTGCTTGGTTTGTGTTAATTTAAAAATTTTCTCCTACTTGAATGTTGATAGCTTGTCTAGCAAAAGCCGTTTTTTTTGTTGTTGTTGCTATACTGTTGCATTGTAGTTGGGGGTGTCATGATTCAGTACAATCGATGCTCGTCCTTTTTTTTAAATGGCTGTTGTACAAGGATTAAAGTCAAATTAGCGGTGATTTTTCTTACCTTGTAAAATGCTGTTATTGCTCCTTTCAAAGTTTAACGATAACATTGCCGTTTTAATTTAATTTTTTATTTTTCGTCCTTTTCCACTCCATATCCTTGTTCCGCGTGTACATTTCAAGGTATAGTCATAGTCCTTGCTTTTGTTTTTTCCTGGTATATATGTACACACAGGAATTTTTGTCCCTAATATTATGGTGAAGGACGCAATAAACGAATCTACTCAGTATTGAGGGTTGACATGCGATCATTTTTGTTCAAGTTTCACGTTATGTAGATAACAGCAATAACAACAACAACAACAAAAAATTAGAATTTCCAATTCTACCAATTTAATGAAGGTTGTGACTACTTGAGGCAACCTTGAAGATTTATATTTTTTTTCTGCTGTTGCTTTGCTTCAGTGTCGCGCGTTTCTGTTTAAAAGGGGCTTGCTTTTATTTGATTTAATAAATTAGTCACGGCATTTTTCGGGGTGGGGATGTGCTATTAAAGATTTTAATCTTTTAAGTAATAAAATTAAAAAGTTCGTAAAAAGTGGTACTCGAGCGTGGGAAAATGTTTTGGAAACAATTATTTTGGAATTTATTTAAGTATTTTTGTATTTAATTAATTGTTAACTCTTTGCCAATACCGACATCATGTTCGGATGCAGAAGAAAGAATTATTCCAGTGGTGGTAGGTAAGTATAACTATAGATTTGGTTATAAGACAAAGATCCTTGTACCAGTAAATAATTGTTTGTGCAGTTGATAGACTCTTGGACGAAAAACTCGGTCTACAAAATATTGACCCACAATTTCAGATTCATATTTATGTAGAAGTGGAGCTTCAAGAATGCAAGTTTCTGGGTTTTCCGACTTGTTCGGTCAAGCAAAGTCGCGCGAATAACGAAATGCTGCTCCTCTCTACCAGGGGCGGTTTCAGAGGGGGTTAATTGAGTAATTACCCCCCTTAGAATTTTCGTTCGCTTATTTATTTTTATTCTTAAAAATTACCAATATTTCAAACAAACAAGTTAAGTTATGGTGAATCTAGTCGGCGATCTATGAATTTTTCCAAAACTGCTGGAAGGGACCGACCCGAGCCGATTTTTGATCGAACACTTTGACAGCTCTTGCATTGTTGTTGTTTTTTTTTTTCTGAAATTCCCTTTTGCTCCCAAAGAGAATGTCTTAAACAACAACAAAATCAGTATGATTTGTTGCCTGCATGTTGTTCCCTCATGTAGAAGCTCATACGATTTTTCACCGAAGACAAAAGAGAATTGACGATTGCAGACGTAGTTCAATAAATAGGTCGAAAATAAGGCCTTCGTAATGCGAAAAATACTGCAGGCGATTTTTTTTTCTACCAAATGATTTTATATATTTTTATAAGCTTAAATCCAAAATGGCGTCATCCCCACCCTCTTGCTAAACTTACAGCGAAGAAAAACGCGTTTAATATTCTATATCTCAAAAACTATGCATTTTACGACAAAAATGTATATTATCTTCTTTGTAGATAAATAAGTGATTTAACTTTCTTGTTTGGAACTTTTTTGTGTAAAGTCAATATCTACGGAGATATAGTGCTTCAAACTTCATATATCACTTTCTTCAAACTTCATATATCTAATAATTCTGTGGCCGTGTTGAGAGACGGCCTAAGAAAAAATAGCATGGAGTTCACAAACCCAGCTGTCTCTAGGGCCGGCGGCGTATTTTAAGATTTGGCGCCCTGGGCCTATAAGATTTTATTTATTTATTTACTGCCAAACAAGGCATACTTAAACCTACTACAAAAATTACAATGCAGAAAATACAATGCAAAATACCATATTATCAGGTAAAGGGTATAGTTAATTATACTTTGTCAGCTTAAGTCTATGGTTATCATGGTGATTGTGATGTCAAGAGGGATACAATTTTTTGTTTGAAGGATGTTTTTTTATGTTGGGTGAGAAGCATACACTGCACTTAAATTAATACATAGTAGTACAGTTCTTATTATAAATAATGAAATCACATTAATTTAATGACTATTGAAAACTACTGAAAACTTAAGCTACTATTGTCAGGAAAGGTGGGGTTATGTTAGTAGGGATCTAAGTTTTTTCTTATAGGATGCCTTGTTGAGTGAAGGGGAGAAACAGGAGGAATGACTGTTGAATACCATACAACATCTGTTGACGGGCTCGTTCCTAGCGTAATCGGTACGATGTGGGTATTCTTTAAGTAATTTAGTGTGTCTGGTCTGTCGGACTTCATCATTGAATTTGATTTTGTCCGACAGAAACTGCACATTAAGTTTTCCGCTAAGGACGTCAAAAGCAACGCAAGATATGAGCAATTTTCTCCTGCTTGATAACGGCATAAGGTCAAGCACTCTGAGCCTGTCCAGGTAGTGCGGTAGGGTTTGGTAGTTGCGAGGGTCATGTAGATTTCTCAGGGCGAAAAGGAGAAATCTCTTCTGAACTGATTCAATCCTGCTGCTACTAACTTGGAATATGGGATCCCAGATGGGACACGCATATTCCAGGATAGGGCGGACTAGAGAACAGAAGAGTGTTTTCGTGACCCATACATTGTCGAATTCCTTGGCCCTCCTCTTTATGAAACCTAAAAGCTTGTTGGCTCTGGCAGTAATATTATCGTAGTGCAGATTGAAATTAAGTTTTTTGTCTAGGACTACACCCAGATCTACGATATGATCAACCTGATTCAACATCATGTCGTTAAGATAATAGTACTGCTTATGTGGGTTTCTTCTACGGGAGAAGGTAATTGCATGACATTTGCTGGTGTTAAGTTGCAATTTATTCGTGTTGCACCAGTCTTGTAGGGCATTGAGCTTAGATTGCAAGTAGGAGACATCGCTTTGGGACTGAATGACATTATATATTTTGAGGTCATCCGCATAGAAGAGATGTGGGATATTAACTAATTTTTCTGATAGATCGGAGATGAAGATATTAAAAAGAAGAGGACCGAGATGACTACCCTGAGGAACGCCAGAGGTTACTTCGATTTCATCAGATAGAAATCCTTGGAATCTGATAACCTGTGTTCTTCCGTTCAGATATGATTTTAACCAATCAAGGGCAGAACCTGATATTCCAAATTTTAACAGTTTTCCAATTAGAATGTTATGGTCCACTCGATCAAAGGCCTTGCTGAAGTCAGTGTATACAGCATCGATTTGGTTGCCGCTTTCCATACCACATAGCAGTTCTGAGATTAGGACCATAAGGTTTGAGGTAGTTGAACGCCCTTTTCTGAAACCGTGTTGTTGCTCATTTAGGTATGGGTCGATTAGAGGGGCAATCTTGTCAAAAACAAGTTTTTCAAAAAGCTTAGGGATTGATGATAAAATGGCAATGCCCCTATAGTTGTCTACCGAGTATTTATCACAGGATTTATAGATTGGCGTAAGGTAGGATTTTTTCCATAGCGTAGGAAACTTTCCTAAGGATAGAGATTTGTTGAAGATAAAATGAAGAGGGAATAAGATATGTTTCAAACAACACTTGCCGCCATATAAATTAGGTTTAAAAAAATGATTAAATGCTAAGTTTAACATCAAATGTTCTTCGCTAATTCGAGAAAGTAGGCAATTTTTTATTCTATTTAATACGGAAAACGAAATTTCTACAGAAAATTTTCCCAGCCTTAAGTTACCCAATACCTACTGAGCAGGGGCGGCGCTTTCATAGGTGCAAATGGTGCACTTGCACCGGGTGCAATTGGACAGGGGCGCAATTTCAGAAAAAATAATATTAAAAAAAAATTTGAAACTAGCTGGTGGGGCGCAATATGGTATACTGGCCGCACGCAAAAAAAGCAAGCGACGGCCCTGCCTCCTACGCCAGTAGAGAACCACGACCATACACTCTAGTAGAGAATGGAACTGGAGTAGTGGAAGAAGGAGATTAGAAGGGCCTTAATTTGGGTAATGAGGGGCGATGACTCATTTGCTCGACCAGAAAAAAATAACTGAAGAAAACTCTACGACGACAAAGAAGAGTGCCGTGGTCGAGGAAATTCTGAGAACATATCGGAAAGTCCCAAAGTTCATGAAACAATGAGGAGGATGGCAGAGAAGCAGGAGGAAACTAGTAAAATCATGATGGAAGTTCACTCTCCAGGAAGCTACTTCTTGGGAAGGTCTTGCGATTATTCGAAATCAAAATGGAAACGAGGCTGAACCGAGATTGGGTTGACAGGATCGTGACAAAAGAGGGATTGAAACGAGCTATAGATACATTTTTCCCGTTCAATAAATCGCGGCTTGGCGAAATATTCTCCGCTTTGGTCCAATGCGATAAGAAGGTCATTGGACTTAAGCTGGGGTGGCGCTTTCATAGGTGCAAATGGTGCAATTGCACCGGGCGCCATTGGAGGGGGCGCAATTTTCCCATTGTCCTTTGCGATCAAAAAATGAGGAGCTGATGGGGCTCAATATGGCATGCTGCACCGGGCGCAAAAAACCCAAGCGCCGGCCCTGCTACTGAGATAAGTAATGCTATTTCTGTATATGAAAATGCTTCCTTCAATTCCTCGTGCTTAAGAAATAAGTTGAGTTTGCTTAAACTCTTTTTTTTTATTGTGACGCCAAGAATTATTTTAAAAGAACACATTCTTTTTGTAGATCTTCCGCAAGATCAACGGTGTAATTTTTGGAGTTTTATGGGGTGAACTCTAAGTTCTCCATCAGACATTGGATCAGATTTGCATACGAATTTGTTCCTCCACATCTCGTCCAACAATTGATCGCATATTGGGAAAAAGGTATTAATCTTTTGGTCACAATACTTTGTAACAATACTTCTTTCTCACCTTACGAAACTCATGGTACAGTTTCTTTTTTCTTCTTTCTCTTGTGATCCCTTCTGAATTCTTCTGTGCTTTTTTTCTTACTAGTCTCCTCAAAAGCATCAAAAGTTTCCTGTTTGTTCTCTATGAAAGTGATAAGTGACTCGTAGAATCTGGAAACTACTCTAAGTTTGTGTCGAAACTTTCAAGAATTTTGGAAACTTTATAAGCTTTTTGGTGGTCCGCGTCACTTATTACAGCTTCAAGAACCACAACTATTTCGTTCCAATTTCTGTTAAAGCTGGCACAGCCATCGTACCTAGCTGACCATAGCGTGTACCAGAAACTTTCTACAGTTACATTTTCAGTACAGTACAGTACAGTAATTTTGTGAATAAATGGTGAAAGAAAGACGTATAAATTTTGCAGCAACCCCAAAAAGTTATTTTTCTCTCAGTGTATTAAGTAATGATTACACAGGCACAAAAAAAAATGTCAAGACCCTTAGGGTACATACCCCTACCCCCCTTCCCGTTTTTGGGGTCGCTAAAACCGAATATGGCCATAAAAAAAATTTTTAACTAGCCATTTCCCCGTAACCACCCCCATACACCCCCTTCTGCGAATTGAAATGTCAATTCTCATACAAAGTCGAGAAGAGTATGGATTACTATGTTTTCTGGGCCTTTAAGAAAGAAGAAAATTACCAAAAATGAATTAGACCCCCTAGTTACCCCCTAACGTCACTTTACCACCCCCATATAACCCCTTCTGGGAGTTGAAATGTCAATTTTCATACAGAGTCGAGTAGGGTGTGTATTCCTATGTTTTCTGGGCCACCAAGAACGAATAAGACTACCAAAAATTAATTAGACCCCCTCGTTACCCACTAACGTCACTTTACCACCCCCATATACCCCCTTCTGGGAGTTGAAATGTCAATTTTCATACAGGGTCGAGTAAGGTGTGTATTCCTACGTTTTCTGGGCCAGTAAGAACGAATAAGACTACCAAAAATTAATTAGACCCCCTAGTTACCCCCTAACGTCACTTTACCACCGCCAATATGCCCCCTTCTGGGAGTTGAAATGTCAATTTTCATACAGAGTCGAGTAGGGTGTGTATTCCTATGTTTTCTGGGCCACTAAAAACGAAGAAGACTACCAAAAATTAATTAGACCCCCTCGTTACCCCCTAACGTCACTTTACCACCCCTATATACCCCCTTCTGGGAGTTGAAATGTCAATTTTCATACAGAGTCGAGTAGGGTGTGTATTCCTATGTTTTCTGGGCCACTAAGAACGAAGAAGACTACCAAAAATTAATTAGACCCCCTCGTTACCCCCTAGCCCCCTTCTCAGGCAAAAAGTCGAATGGGGTGTGTATTTCTATGTTTTCTACGCCTCTAAGAACGAAGAAGACTGCCAAAAATTAATTAGACCCCCTCGTTTGCTCCTAGCGACACTTTACCACCCCCATACACCCCTTATGGGGGTTGAAATGTCATTTCTCATAAAAACTCGAGTAGGGTCCCTTTATGGGGGTTGACCATGGACCATCTATCGAGAAATCATCATTCAAATATCGCTTCTCAGTTTTTTAGAAGCATCTGTTGGAGGAAACTCCATTCCAACCCTCATGAGGTCGTGTATGTGGGTGGCAAAGGGTGCTGAGGATTGACGAGGGGTTTGGTTTTTGGTAGTCTTCTTTGTTTACAGCAGCAGTGCAAATACTCTTATATTATTTTATAATGAAGATCTTACCAAAAACGAACATTCATTTACCATTCAACACATATAAAATCCAGTAATCATGTCATTTTCACAACTGGCTACCACCCATTGATATCAGATACAAAACAACATAACAAAATTTGTACCTTTTCATACCATCTGAACACCTGCCGTGCACTAATTACAACACGAAACAGCAAAATTCCTCGCCATAAATCACAGTTAGCCTCCGACTAATTAGAAACAAGTAAACTTTCTTGCATACCAAGGTACAAATTTGCTACACTTTTGCTTTTAATTAACAGAAATTTTGCTAAAAGCAACAGGAAAATGATTGACGCCTCCTGTGCCAGCCATCTTGCTGGCGGATGTAATTGCTGTTTCCTGTAGTTTTTATGAAATGTCCAATTTCCGTTTTTATTAAACTAAAGTCCTTAGAGAAAAAATTGCGTAAATGTCCTGGCAGGTGTCCCGAAATATTCTTGCAAAAAAAAAAAAAAAAAAACACAGAAAGAAGGAAAAGATCTTCCAGGCATAAACTTTGTCCTTCCTCACCTGGATAACAGCCTTTTCATGGCATTTATTATTATTATTATTTTTTTGGTGTGTGTGTATGTATGTGTAAGTGAAAACATAATTCACGAGCATTAAATTCGCATTCCACAGGGTGTGAAAAAATCTGAAAAAATTTAGTATTCCCACAAGCGAAAAAGGACTGTGAGACACACGCAATTTAAGGACCAATTTACAAACATTTCTTCAGCGCAGGATTAAGGTAATCTCGGGTGTCCTTTCAGTTGATACGTACTTAAAATTTCCTTTTATTTCTATTGATGACATCTCTTCGAGATTTACGAGTGTCTGAAAGGCAGAGCGTGCTTATAAAAACGGATTTAAGGATCTTACAGGATAAACATTCCGGAGCACCACTCAAGGCGACCAACCCGGCCATAACCGCTGATGTATGTCCCTTCGGGAGGAATGGCCATTTGAATTATGGAAGACATTCATTTTTTTTCTGGTGCGGGTGGGGTGGCGAGGGGGACAGTAGGAAATAGGGGAGAAAAAAAAACATCTTCCTTTTCATAGCCTGCACATTGCCTCGTTTTGAGGTAGGTTATTGCGTACTTGAAGGCCAAAGTGCTATAAATTTTTTGAGAGCTCTGGTCACGGATGTGGGAGAAGAGAGAAGAAAAATTGTATAAATGAAAACGAAGAACCAAGTTAATGGCCATCCAAGCTGTTGGGTAAAGCATTTAATTTGCGTTTTAATTAATTGCTCAGCTAAATCGGGTAAATTGGGGCGCTTTAGCAGCACTTTAAAATCTTGTAAGGCGCATTTCCCTTAATAAGGAGCAATTTTCTCCTGTCTTTTCAGATTTATCTCGTTTACCTTAAGCCAAATTGTAGAACCCTTTCGGTGTGCTCGAACTTCTCTATTATCAGGAATTAGGGTCCTGGAAATAAAGTCCTCTAATTCCTCCTCCAAAGAGTACATTCGCCAACTTTTGATAAGGAATCAGCCCGATCCATGTAGTATACTAAGAGCGAAGCTATTGACCCTTAAAGATATTGGATAAAATCCACCAGGATCTGTTACACCAAAAGTTTTACACTTCAAGAAATCCGATTGGAAGCTCAACTATAATCTTCTTGCTGCTCAGCTTAAGGAGAGGGTGGATTCCCATCGGTTCTAATGGCAGTGCGATGACAACGACAGCGGCAACGACAACGACACCCCGGCAATAGCAATGGCAACGACAACGACAATGGCAACATCAAACGAGAAGGGCCGATCAGGTCTTTGGTGGATTTTCCACTAGACTGAATATAAGGATTTTCCTTTTTTAATTAAACGAAGAGTTGAAAGCTATTACGACTAGGAAAAACTGAATTTTTATCCGATTAGAGTCCAGTCCATCTGTTCGGGCTGGCTGAGTACTTCCTTACGGGGAGCACCGGCAAAAAAAATATATAGAACGAAAACTCAGAAGGGATTTCAGTCTTCAAGGATGGAGACTTTCTAGTGGTGATTTGTTACTATCATGATAAGGGCCTGTTGGATATCTAGGGTGGCTTAGGCGAATATCAATAAGAGAGCCTGCAAATGACTAGAAAAAGAATGTCAAGTGAAATTATTGAATGATATTGTAACACCCCTAAATTTATCTCTCTAGGATAATGATAATTGGGGATTTGTTTTTAATGATCGCAATTCGTAGTTGTAACATGTTTATGGAGCATTTAAAGTAGCATTTATTATAATCGCTTTAACATAACGAACAATTCTAGAGGAGGCTTGGTGGATTTTACGAAATATTTCTTTTCCTGCTTAATTTTTGGCACACTCGATTTTTGCACTTGCTTCATTTACCTGCAACCTAACTATAGACGACGAATTATTGAGACGACTTTTAAATGGTATTTCCAAGCTCATGGACCACCCTTTGTACAACCAGTTCGTCGTGTCGTTGGTCACATTAACGTGCAGCAAGATTTGCATGAACATAAGGTTGTAGACTGAAGGAAGGGAGTTCTGAAGGAGATGGCGAAGAGCCCTGGTTTTGAATTCTACGACTTTGTGCAAGTTCGATATTACAAACTGCGAAACTAGCCAGAGCAGTATACGAACATGTTTTTTGTGAAAGTGAAAATTTTCCCGAGAAAAAATAACACTCGCCCGCACAGCGTCAAAACGCTTGTATGGCACCCAAAACAGGCATGGTACGCCTGAGTAAAAATTCTACTTTTCCAAACGCATCCCGCTATAGGCACGTATCAATAAAAGACGCACCGAATAGTCCAAATGAAGTACGGTACGCTCACTCCTTTTCTAGACTAAGGGGAGCGAAATCTGAGCTTTAAGAAATTGTATAGGGCAAAGAAAACATGCAATTTTCTTAGATACCATAAATGGGGCCATTAGCATACCCAATAGACCGGTTCTCGTTCGATTGCGTAGGTCAAGCAGCATTGGACGTGGTTAGTACTAAGTTAGCGGACCATTTGGGAAAAAGACACTCGAATTTGGAATGGTCGATTACGAATACATTCATGGCTACAAACAAGTCATTCTCAACTTTCTTAGTAAATTTTCTGTTTTGAGAGATTCTCTGGATCTCTGCTTGCAAAATTTAAAACTTCAAAATAGCTTCCCAGGAAGCTTATTAGAAGAAAATCGAACAAACTGCTTCTTGCTAATGACATGCAATGGTAAAAAAGATATGGATAGGGATACGGAAGGGAAGCACTTCTAAGATGCATAAGGATAGCTCCTTCATGCATCAGTGAACGCTTCTATTTCCCGCTGGGAGGGGCGTGCATACCTCTATAGCGGTAGCGTGCATACCCTTGTGGCAGACGCATTCTTCGTTATGCGTGCTATTTTTTTTACGTCGAAGAGTCTAAGCTTAGGGGTCACCCTTTATACTACGAAAATAGAAGAAGGATATGATAGGTTAAGGGTAGTCTGGGGGATGTATGCGCGAATATGCATTTCATAAAATTGACCAACCAAATTATTTTTGCTAGGATTAGGAGTCACTCTTTGCACTACCAGTCCGACATTGCACAAGGTCGAGTAGTAAGCTTGGTTCGAAGGAAGGAATAAAGGACTGCATAAACTCAAAAGAGTGTGGAGGGTGCTAAAGAAGGAGGCGGTGGAGTTCACATCAAAGAAATTTGAAAAAAACGCACCGTAACAAAAATCAAAACAAAAAATTTTGTAACGGAGCTTCGATATCGCAAAGTCGATATCCTTTAGCAGTAGCACAACAGTGGGGGTTTCGGTGGTGCAGTCCTTGTAGTAATAGTGCCAGGACTGCAACATTTCGGGGGTGGCATAGTGCGTCTAAAAAGGGAAAAAGTACACTATCCCTATGTAGTCGAAAGCCCTATGTTGCATCATTTCTATCCAACCCAAGGTGCTTGTCGAGGCTCCAGCACATATAAAAGAATTTAATGCAACACGAGGTCGAAAGTACAAGCTTTAATTAGTAATTATTCCCTTTCTAATGGAGGAATTTGTATCACTTTAGAAATTTGCGCACCTCAGCCACATGGGAATGCACCAAAGAGTACATTTCTAATAAGACCAATCAAAGTGGGGAGAGGAATGGAGTTTGACCGCCAGTTTATTTTAAATTATACGATCCACGGGGGGAATAGTTGTTGGAAATACGACTTATAGCTCTCCCTCTCTACCTGACATGCTTCACAAAATCATCCTTCTTTCCCCAAGAAACGTGCAACTATTGTCACTCGACTACAACCTGTCAGAGATTCAAGATCGCCGACTACAGCTTCGCAAAAAATATATATGTGAGGATATGTACGAAAATTCTCCTTAGACGGTTTCAAAATTTCAAAATTTCAAAACTTAAATATAGGTGCACACACTTGAAATTTTTTTTTGTTCTTTATCATGTAAAAGGTGAGAAAAAAATATGATCCAAATAAAAATGTCTGGCACATACTTTTTTTAAGGAAATAATAATCTTTTTTGAGATAGATTTGATGTTTTTTTAAAAGCCCTGAAATAGTCAATAAATATTTTTTATAAATTCTACAGATTATTATCTTTCTATAATGATCAAAATCATAAAAATCAGTTTACAAATAATAAAACTATGAAATAAAATAGCGATAGATATTATACATTTTTCCGTACGAATTGCCATTCATGAGATATCGCCGTTTTAAAGATTTGAAATACTCATTTATGACTTGTATAGGTCATCAGACGTTCAATAGATAGTTTGTTGGACTACGTGGCTAAAATTTTCAGGGGTGATTTCTGGATGTATTTGGAGAAAAAAATTGTTCCAGAGAGGGGCTATCCCCACTAACCACTAAAATACTGGGTGTTTAAGAAAAAAAAACATCAAATTTAGCTCAAAAAAAAGTATGTGCCAAACATTTTTGGACCATATTTTTTTTAACACATTTTACATGATAAAGAACAAAAAAAAATTTCAAGTGCGTGCACCTATAATTAAATTTTGAAATTTTGAAACCGTCTAAGGGCTGAATTTTCGTACATATCCTCATATACCATTATGATGCGTACCACTCCCATTACCAATCAAATTTCATTTTCTTTATTTGGTAATGTTTGCAAACTTTGCTTTTTCAGCAAAACTCAAGTTCTTTATTTGCTTGAGATTTTACACCAAATCACACCTGCGATCAAATTTCTCCACTAATGTAACTTCACAGCTCTGGTCAATTTTGGGTCAATTTATAAATCATTGCAGAACTCTGTGCTGACTCAGTTATTCCTTGTTCGCTAGTAGGCATGTCGATTCATTCTAAAAAAAATCGATCTTCGATTCGATTCGAATCGAACGCACTAAAATCGATTCTCCATTAAATCGAGCATTAAAGGATCGATTCTCGATTAATCAAATCGTAAGTCAATTTTTGTTGAGCGACGGACAACTAATTAGAAACAGTTTCATAAAAATCATATTTATACATTTTTATATTTTTATGTAGCAATTCATTATGATATTGCTATTAGTCCGGGGAAATTACCATTTTAAGGAGACAAAATTCCAAAATGGCTGAAAATTGGGCCCACAGCTTCCTTGGGACTTTTTAAGAAAACAATTTCGGAATCACAAAAAAAACATGGCGGCCGGAGATATCACTTTTTGGCAAAAAAATCACTCAAAAGCTGGTTTTTTCGAAAAAAAAATTTTGTTCAACCAAAACGAAATGTTATTCCCTACAAAAAAGCCCTCCTGTCATTTTTTCGGTAAATCGGATGGGCTTTCTCGCAAGCGAAGTTTAATAACCAACTGTACTCCACAATGTTTTTTGTCTAAATTCTCTTTTGCCTACTGTGATTCCCCTTTATTTTATACTCCTAGCAAAAGGGAATTTCAAAAAAAACAACAACAACCACATAGCTGTCAAAAAGTTGGCTGAAAAATCCAATGAAAAAGTTGGTTGGAAAAATCCTCTCTCGCCCTCTTCTATACAACACGACGTTTTCAGCTAGTAGAAGAGCCCAATGTGAATCGGGTCCGATTCGAGGGGTTTGTGAATCGATTCACTGAATCGATTCAGTGTTTGAGATCGATCTAAAAAATCGATTATTTCACTCGAAAATGTCGATTTTTCGATTAATCGATTTTAAATCGACATGCCTATTCGCTAGTGTCATTAGTCGAAAATCACTCCAAATACTTATGTTGCGTCACTATGAAGTTCTCTTCATCGTTAATTTGTGTCTTTCTTTTTTTCTTCGGTTCGCACATCTGATTTCGCTAATTCAACTCTCGTATTGCTTTGCTTGTGTTCTTTTAGTGATCTTGATCACGAAACTTTAAATTGTTTTTTTGTTTTTGTCACTTGTTGCAGGTGGCATCCGCGCGGGGTTTTCGCTTTTTAAAATATTTTGCATTTCCATTTAGTAATCAAATCTGGGTCTTTACATAAAAATTCAAAACCTTTTGGTATACGATTTATACGTACGAAAACATAATCGGCATACTCCAGGGCTGTATGCAAGTAAATATAGCTGTGGGTGTTGCCTTAATATTCGGCACGAAAGGAACAACGAATGAAAACTTAATAGTTTTCTTCTGTGTATGTGAAATCAGAACTCAGCGATCGGTCAGAAATTGTAAAGGCTGAAGTGCTGTAAATCAATAGAGTGTATATAAGGGGTTAGTCTACTGTTAAAATGTGAAAAATGAGCTTTTTTTTAAACTGCTGTATAAAAAAACGACAAAAGATAGCGACTTGAAATTTTATATGCTCGTTTATTAAAGTTAAAAGTTTACATTTTTATTGTTAAAAAAATTAAAAAAAACAAAATGGCGGCCATCCCAGGCATTCACTGTAGCACTGCCTGATGAAAATAAAAATATCGCGGGGTAAGATCCTGACAAAAATATAAATCTGTAATCACAACACAAAAAATATTCTATTAGTTTTAAGTACAATCAACGCCCCTGACCTCAATTTAGAGCAAAAAATAAATTTTTGGCGATTTGGCAGCGCTTTTTCAAATAAAAACATGACCAAAATCAACGCAGCTATGTGCAAATGTGTGCCAAATCACAAAAAAACTTATATTTTCGCCTAAAATGAGGTCAGGGGCGTTGATTGTACTTAAAACTAATAGAATATTTTTTGTGTTGTGATTACAGATTTATATTTTTGTCAGGATCTTACCCCGCGATATTTTTATTTTCATCAGGCAGTGCTACAGTGAATGCCTGGGATGGCCGCCATTTTGTTTTTTTTAATTTTTCTTAACAATAAAAATGTAAACTTTTAACTTTAATAAACGAGCATATAAAATTTCAAGTCGCTATATTTTGTCGTTTCTTTTATACAGCAGTTTAAAAAAAAGCTCATTTTTCGCATTTTAACAGTAGACTAACCCCATAATCACCACGATCCACTGATCGCCTATTGCGGTGAATGCGAATAAAGTTTGGTGAGTGCGTACTCTTGAAGTTAAAGCTAACGGCACAATTTCCACAATACTTTACATATAATAATGGTGTATTATAAACAATATGAAGTGCTTACATAATAATAAATATTATTAATATTTGTTTGAAGTTCCACCAGATTTCAGAAGCCAACTTTCTTATTTTTCGTCAAACAGTAATTTATTTTTCCCATTAGTCCTTGGTAAAAATATCACATAGCATACAAGTATCTACTATCAAAATAGACCCAATGATTTGCATAAACCCCATGCAAGAATCCCCAGTGAAAAAGTAAACAAGGAAAGTCCTAAAAAGGTAATGTGGATCCATATATACCATATCCCACCAGCAAATTTGTATACAAAATAAATTATAAGATTTTTTTTTATGCTGTTATTAAATTAATATTTAATGTAATAAATAAACTCAAAAGTAAGCCATTTTCTCTCTCTCAAAACCTCGGTCTGTGTCTATGGCATCTTATATATATATATCTCTCTGCATATTGCCATGAATAATCTACTAAACGAATCGTAAATGTACGCAAATACGTTGTCACAAATTCAAAATCCTTCTTAAGTACAAGCAGCAATAAAGTAGATTTTTTCCCTTGATTTTATTCCCGCCATGAACTCAAGCAAACAAGCATCATAATATACTCATCAATCTTTTCTTTCCATTTCCGGAAAAATGTTATATTCATTTTTTTTTTGTTTTTTTTTTTTTTTTTGTTGTTGCTATTATTGGTGTATTTCCCAGTTAGAATTTTCTCTATTCCGCACAATGTTACTATATCATCTGTTATATTCAAATGTGTTACCTATTTCGCTTGTCTCAAGAGCCCAGGATTTAAGACAAAAGCATTTTCACCTGAGGGTAAGAATGGCGTCTATTACTTACCCTTTTTTGCTAGGGTGTAGTTTAAATATATATATATATATATATATATATATATTTTTGTACGGTCTCTCTTTGTGGCTTGCCTATTATTCCGAGGCATCTACCTAGCATATACTCCAAAGAACACCGCATGCTGTGTCTAACAAGGTGCCCATAAAGTGGCGACAGTAACCGCGCCATAGTAGGAATCCTGAAGAGACAGAGATTATATATGCAGGGGGATAACGAAATTTCCCCATTATTCACCCGTATTTACATACCCCTAAGGCTGGTTTCATGTCATGTTATTAAGAGGGTCTTAACTGTGCGTTGTTCCCTTTTTTATGCCATTTGATTTTGCACAGTCATGCTTCCCTTTTAAAATTAGGGCGTCCCGTTTTGCATGAGGACAGGAGGAAATTGAATTAAAACAGCAACACGAAACAATGACAAGGCTAAACGGAATTCTCTTATATTGACGGTGTTAACAGACACCACCCCTCAGACCCATCCATCAAGAATGTGGTCAAAAGTCAACTGTTTGTTTCCCGCTCAATTACTGTTGTTTATTCGCAAATTTTTTTCATTATTCTCTTCTCTCCATTACTAAAAAAAAAAGGGACCACCAATGCCTCCTTTTAATTATTTTCTTCATCACGAACAAAAAAAACAATTTCACTTTCCCTCTTCTGTTTTTTTTTTGTTGTTTTCGTAACCAACCAACGTAAAAAAATACTACTTGGAGAAAAAAAAACATCCTGGCCCCAATATTTGCCTTCATCATACTATCAAAAAGGGTAAAATTAAGGGAGAAGCGAAAAAAAATTACTACCTACCCGAAAAATTGCCTAATTGTGCTTTAAAGGGGTATCAAAGTGGGGTCGAGCTTGTTCATTAAAAGTTGATAAAAGGTCTGCCCCTAATCCATAGCCGAAATATTTTCTGACCGTAAAAATTCTTGTTTTTATAATACAAAAATTCACACTAATAAAATGGAGGCCAGAGAAAGATTCTTTTTCCCTTCCCCTCCCTAACCACTTTTTTTCTTTATTTCACTTTACGATTCGAGCTTTGAAATTTTGATTTGATTTTTTAAAATTAAAATCATTTCATTTTGCCTTCTTAACTGCCAATTTAAATCCCACTGATTACTAGAATTAGGACAAAAAATAATCCTTTTCCCTCCTTCTTTCCTTTATTATTTAGATTTTGCAATCCCCATAACCCAAAAAATTTGCATCATTTTGGCTGATAGGTTCTGTCAAGTCTTTCGCCGGAAATCTGCTACAAAACACACTGATTTCACTGAAACGCAAGCTCAAACTCCAGCTCCAGATAATAAGTATTGAAGCACTTTAGCGTTTGACCGGCAAGTAACAGCTATTAATAGTGATTAATTAACCATTAACAGGTAATAAAAGCCATTAAGTAGGCAATTAACCACCTAAGTTAATAATCTTGGCCGTACACCAATCAAACGAGTTTATTTTCCCACGCCAAAGTGCCGCAATACCCACTGATTATTACATAATAACAAAGTAAGCAAATCTTAATGGCTAGTTGCTGTGACTGGAACCATCAACATTGCGCAAATGAAACCCCTGCCTTCTATGCTGTGCTCCATCTACTCCTCCATTCTTGCACTAAATGAAATTCGAGTTTGGCTAGGGTTTCTCATACCGAATAACTCGGAATCGGATTCGGCGAATCTTTCCCCTGGGATTCGGAATCGGGATCCGTTTCTGAAATTCGCCGAATCCCGATTCCGCGATTGCTCGATATGAAATTCACTATTAAAATAAATATTCTTGATTTTAACAAAAAATAGAATAAGTTGCTCCACCTTTTTCCAAAAAAAAAATACTAATTTTTTTCCCCAAAATTGAAAAGCTTGGACAATTTCATATGAATAATTTTTATGGTACGGCCTATACTTTTGAAGTTAAAGGCACAAACTCTTTTCTTCAGCCCTCGCAGAGCAAAAAATATGGGCAATGAAATTGCGCGTGAAAAGCGTTATAATCAGTTTTGCAATAAAACGTGTAATTAAAAAGATATTGGCAAAATACTACTTTTGAATTTACGCTTTTGGATACTTAAAGCGCTGTAATTCGTGAAATATTAACTCTACGCAAAAATGGCTAATAACAAAAATTATAGATAATCGCGTGTTCTACAAGTATTACGCAGGATTTGTTCATGTGGAATTAACCATTAACGAAATATAGCTCAAAGAGAGTGATATATGAAGTTTGAAGCACTATATCTCCGTCCATATAGACTTTACAAAAAAAAATTCTAAATAAGAAAGTTAAATCACTTATTTATCTACAAAAAAGTTTATATCAATTTTTGTCGTAAAATGCATAGTTTCTGAGATATAGAATTAAACGTGTTTCCCTTCACTATAAGTTTAGCATTTTAAATTTAGGCTCATAAAAATATATAAAATCATGTGTTAAAAAAAATCGCGTGCGGTATTTTTCGCGAAGGCCTTTTTTTCGACCTATTTAAGGGACTATTAATACAATATATATTTTTTGTAAATTAAAATTGTGAGATTTTACTTGGAATCGGAATCGGAACCGGAATCGGCGGTTCTCAGTTTTAAGGACTCGGATTCGGCGAATCCAAAAAAGACCGGGTTTTGAGAAACCCTAAGTTTGGCCTCTTACTAACTTAGACATATATCAGGTGTCTGGGAACACTTTAGTGGACAAGTCCTATGCGCACAGGGTAAAAGTTAAAAGCCATGTATAGGAGAAAGAACAGGGTCTTTCAGATGGTTTACAACATCCATGTCATATCCTTTATTCGACAAGCTGTTCAAGGTAGCGTTTATGGTGAGGAAGTTGCAACCACAAATCGATCACCAGACATGCTGATCTTGGACTTCTAAGAGATTTAATGAAGAACAAGATTCTTGCTATCGATGAGGATAATTTCGCAGGTTTCCAATCAAAGAAAGCAATCGGCAGTAAATGGGAAGATGCAGCTCAGGCCGAATCCCTGAAGAAACTAGTTGGGATGTGGCTTTTGACCCTTTCGGTCCACAAAATTAACTTCCCAGTATTCGTTCAAACAAAAAAACGACTCGAACGATTTTTATGAAAATCTTTTCAGATCATACTTCCTTTAACACGCTTTGAACGGCATCTTAACGAAGTCGGTATCTTTTTTGGTTCGCGCGAAATCGGTTAGAACGATTTTTATGAAAATCTTTTCAGATCATATGTCCTTTAACATGCTTCGAACGGCACCTTAACGAAGTCGAAATCTTTTTTGGTTCTCGCGAAATCGTGCCCGTCCGAAAATCACTTAAGTCGTTCAAACAAAAAAACGGCTCGACCGATTTTTATGAAAATCTTTTCAATTCATATGTCCTTTAATACGCTTCGAACGGCACCTTAACGAAGTCGATATCTTTTTTGGTTCGCGCGAAATCGTGCTGGTACAAAAATCACTTAAGTCGTTCAAACAAAAAAACGGCTCGACGATCTTTTCAGATCATATTTCCTTGAACACGCTTCGAACGGCACCTGAACGAAGTCGATATCTTTTTCGGTTCGCGCGAAATCGTGCAGGAAAAAATGACCACATACGTACGCACACACACACACACACATATCTTCTCAAATTTTTGCTTAAAATGCTATTGGGACCTTGAAACGTGTAAATACATTGTAAATTTCGAATCCGATTTTCGTACCGATTACAATAACTTCCTACTGGGAAGTTAAAAAAGAGATTCGAGGAAACTGTAGCGTCAGCTCAAGGGGCCGTTCTTGGTGGGAAAAATTCTGCCTCCCGACAGATATGTGAGATGACACAATAGGGCATTTGAGGGCTGCAAAATTTCTACAGTGGCTTAAAGGGTCGATCGTGGAACAAACGTTGTAGTTTCTGATAAGTTTAAGGGTTAAGTTTTTCACTTTTTCTAACTACGCTAAGGTGGTTTTTGAAACGGTGGACGAAGTGGTGAACGTAGTTTAATTGTTCTTGATGAGCCTTACCAAGGAGCAGAAGTTTTTTCTGGAAGGAATTGCCTTCATTCAAACACGCCTTACCATACTATAATAATATCTAACAATTCGCCATATATTAGTATTCATGTGATCAACACAAATACATTATTACACGCATAACAATAATAATAGCATAATTATTTCTGTCGATACGTGTTCGAATAACCGTATATCCTTGCTTAAGCCATGTCTGCATATATAAATCGTAACATGCTATACATTAACAATTCCGCCCGCAATAAAGCTCCCCCATCAACCATCACCACCATCAAACTCACATTTTCTCCAATGATATAAATGAAAATAAATCTTTATTTAACTTTTGGCCACTTACACCATACACATCCACAATAATATGGCAAACAAGCAACTACACAACTTCATGTGAGATGAAACTTTTTCAAGAAACTATTTTCGCTTGAATTAAAGCTGACATTTAGTTGTCCTGCACCCAAAAAGGACCTTTTAGTCAGTTGCATTCAATTAAGTACAACAAAACGAAAGTTAAAATAAAAGAAACACAACAAAAAAAACTAAAGGACGAAATTTCTGTACAAGAAGAAAGCAAGTGAAATCCACAACAAAAAAACCGAACTGCCAGGAATAATTTGCTAAAAAGGACGAAACAGGACGGACAGAATAAAAGACAATCAAAGAAGCAAGGCACGTCGCGCGTTGCCAGAGAAGAGTTGCTTCGAGATTCACAAAACAGCTTCTGTTTAATGGTGTAAACTATACTCAAAGGAGACAACAACGAACAAAAAAAAAATTAAATAAATAAATAAATCGTGATTTTACGAGTCCTTTCGCTTCCTTTTATGAAAACACTTTTTCGAGATGTCGTTGTGCACGATGAAAGTTGTTATTTATATGTTATTTTTCTGTCGGCTTTATTTTTGCGTCCCCTGCGAAAAGCCAAGCAAAACAATGCTCGTTAAGGACCTCTAAATCACAGGGTTTCCTTTTTGTGTGGGGGGAATTATGCACTCATTAACATTAAATGAACCCCAATCAAGCTGCCCCCGAAGCCATTTATTATCAGATTGAAGCGAAAAGTTAACGCCATAAAAAAGGACACAACGAAAACTAGTCACCGTTATCTATCTGTCGTCGGAGGACACATAAACGGGAGTAATCTGACAAGGTCTGGAAAAGCTATAGTTGATGGCTTATGTATACCCAATTATTGGCTTGTTATATATCCTTAATCCGTGGAGTCCCGAAAATAAAGTCTGACCCTCATCGTGTCGTTGATCGAAGGAAACTGCTACACCCATAGAGGCACGCCATTTCGGATTCGTGTCGCCAAAATACCACCACATCGAAGCCGGGTGCGTGTCGTTATTAATAATTACGGCTTGTCGGTCCATATTCCCAGATTCCTTTTCTTATAGCTCCTATCTCTGGTAATTAAATGATATTTATATACCCTCGTTGCCTTAATGAGCAGCCGGCACCTTTGGATATCAACCCGGCAGGCTAGCTGGGTATCAGCCCACCCCATCCCTCTTAGCTAAGCTTTCTGACCGGACCGGACCCTAGTAGCACAGGCCCCAAAAAGGAAATTCGCAGAAGTGTATGTATGTGTGTGTGGGTGCGAGGGTGGATGTCCTACCGTATACCGGGAGAAGTTCTTCGCCGTAATTTAATGATTTCGTTAAGAAAATTCCTTCTGCATTTCTTCCTCAGTTATTTTTTCCGTCCTCCCTTTGAGAATCCCTCCAAAATAATTGGATCTTGTTTCTAAGGAATTTTCGATATCCTTCCTACCAGAGTGCTCCTCTAGGTCCGCTACTATTCATCCAACGTCATGGGGAAGGTTAAGATAAATTATTTACCAATCACGGTCTTAACACAGAGAAAAAGACGTCAGAAGACCTTGCCTTATTGACTGATGGATATCCGCCATACTTCATTGGATTTGACTGCCGTAAATTTATTATTTCTTAAGGAGGACAGGGGATATTAGATGGACCTACTTTCTAGCGGAGATTTATTGATATTATGAAGAGCTCTGACCAGCATATTTAAGTAGGGTACAAAGACGGTGAGATTCTTCAATATTCGCCTGAAGGAGTTAATCGAACCCTTTTCTAAGGGGGGAAAAAAGTGGTGATTATCTATGTATAAACAGGCGATAGCAGATAAGAAAAAAAAACAACAACATAGATGTGAAGTAACTAGTGATTGGCAAATTATTATCTTTTAATAAGAAATCTATACCAGATGGTTAGTCAGCAAAAGAATAGGGTCTTGACTGGTTTAGCTTGGATCAAAGTGGACATGATAATAGATTATGTGCTTTTTGGTGAATTTTTCATTGCAAAAGAACTCTTGTTGTAAAAATTATGGCACTAAAATTTTAAATGTAATAATTATAGACACTTTCTGCTTTATATGTCTTTTATACCAATTGCCTGAGGAAACTGGGGTCGGCCAAAACTTATTATTCTTTTCCATATAAGTAGCAAAATTCCCAAGCTATAACTCCATTTTTCTTTTGTGAAAATCCAAGTCACCCTTTAGTGGTTTGACGCTAGTCTATTCGGAGGCGAAGGTTCGTATCCCACCGCTGTCACCATTTTTTTGGAAATGGGCAAATTTAGTTTTAATAATTTCCTTTATTAAATAGGTACTACTAAAAAATCCGCGTGCGTTGCAACGTCTTTAAATAAAAAAATTTTATGTGTGCACTGTCCGCGGTAGGAAAAAAGTATGAAAAAATTCTGGAAAAAATGATTTTGGATACCACACAGAAATTTAGAATTACCTATGAAAAATATTGTAATATTTCTTCTTGAGCGTTCTCGGATTTGTCATGGATTAATTGAAACAATTTCTTTCGTTTTAACAACTTTAATTTCAAAATAAAACTTCTTGCACACATGTGTTCTTCCCTCCTTTTCTTGGCGGTTCAGTTAGAACAACCGTACTAAATTGAGATATGACACTGCGTTATGTATGTATTCAAGTATGTACGTGCCTCTGAACATGAAATTTCTCGGTAAATTGGTATTTTAACTTTCTCTTTTCGGTTAGCCGTTACACTGCCCCCTTCTTACTTAGTGTTCGTCACGAACACAGCTTCCTACAAGTTCTTACCAATCGAACCTTTTTGGATGCGATAGATGACATCCTTCAACCTCGTGAAGACCGTGGAGGGGCCGTTCCATTTCCTTTGTAGTTTTCGGCGATTTACCTTTTATTCGTAGAAGATTTTATAGCTAGGCTTGATCGCCTTCCTTAAATCTAGATCCGTTCGCCCTTAGGTCGTAGTGGGTCTACATCCTGTTGCGCGATTCCAAACTTTAAATCACCGCAAATTTTGAATTTATAACTTTTGATCATAAATTCGTCATTTGCAACCTTAAAAACTCCTAGATATCCACTTTCATTGGAATCAGAACAAAGTTGGCAAATTCGCCGGCCATATTGGTGCGGCCATTTTGAATTTATAAGTTTTGTTTAAACATTCGTTATTTGCTACCTAAAAAAACCCCAGATACCGATTTTCATTGGAATCGGAATACAATTGGCAAATTCGTCAGCCATATTGGAGCGGCCATTTTGAATTTATAAGTTCTGATCAAACATTCGTTATTTGCTACCTCAAAAAAACCCCAGATACCGATTTTCATTGGAATCGGAACACAAATTGCAAATTCATATTTGGGTGGCCATTTTGAATTTCGGTAATTTTTTGGCAGCCATTTTAAATTTCGTAAATCGGGCTTCGAGGTTTTCAGGGAAGACCCCAACGGACCTTCGTGCAAAATTTCGACGCTTTGCGATGACTGGTGCGCCCGCTTTAGCGCACACATACATACCTACATACATACATACGTACATACATACATACAGAAACTTTCTTTTATTTTAATATAGATTAAGATTAGTTTCAACAGTTTTCACATTTATAAAAAACGATCTTAAGGGTCGGCGGCACAACGAAATCTCTATTGATAAGGGTGGCCTTGTTCTGCCGATCATGATGGCAAAATTCTGGCACGTGCTTGTCTTACACTATTGAAGCCATAGGAGTCAAGTACAGTCATCCGCAAAGCTGTGAATTAGGTAAGAGGGCATTGAGAGTAGATCATTTATAAAAACTAGGATAGCAACGAGTGATAGAATTAAGCTCAGAAGAACACCGGCAAAAATGGTATGGGGCCCAGATTCGATAACATCCATTACTATCTTTATTATACTGCCAAAAGGATCAATACAGTTCTATAGAGAATAGCATAGCTTGGAGTGTTGTCAAAAAAGCCCGGTGTCATACTCTGTCGAAACACTTAGAGATATCTAGAGCAACCAGGCCGAACTTACCAATGTGATTCATACTTTGCTTGACGTGATCTCTTAGGCACACAAGAAGGTCTCCAGGAGATCTTTTTTGTCTAAATCTATACTGCTTGTCGGTTGAATTCTACGTAGTCCATAACCTTGTTAATATTGGTCTTCATGATTGTGGGACTGTACTTCATGATAGTTAGAGAAGTTTTCGGAGCCACCTTTCTTCGGTATCGACTGAACATGATCCATGAAGGAAGAGATCTAGAGGGTGGTCTGCCAAAAACGGTGGTGCCATTCGCGTTATGAAGCCATTTTGCATTGTGAACAATCTCCCTGATTTTGCACTCCGAGTACGAGTATAAGAACAGGCTTCGTTCGAGTGTTATACCTACAGAAACGTGGTGAATTCGGTCAACCACCGATAAAAGCTGTATTGTTACTTGACATTTTGTATGAAGAAAGTGGTGCAGAACCCTCCTTGCTATACTCTGATATTATGAAATACAAGGGCGGCGGAGCATAATCATTGTGGGTGGGGAGCACGTCAACAGTTAACTTTAAAATGTATAAAGTTAATCGGTCAATTTATTTACCAACTGTCTATTGATTTATGTGGTTTTAAATTTTTATGTTATGACGTTATGCCCATATATGAATTTGAGGTATAGGGTACAGATAGGGCCCCTATGAAGCTAGACCAACTGTCTCATGTGGACCCAGGTGGACCACACCGGGCATCTAACGCCTTTCCTCATTCGCATCTCGTCATAAGGAATGCTCCATTTGACCCCCTTGTCGAAAAATCATTAATACCCGATTCTGAGTGGGTTTTGAGAATTTCGGAGTGGATATGTGAGTAATAACTGCGCCGGTGTCGAAAGCTTTATACTTTTAAACGCGATTGTGATTTTATCAATACGGCCCCCAACTAAGTACTAATCACATCCAATGCTGCTTGACCTCTGTAATCGAACCAGAACAGAGCTATTGAGTATACTAAATAACACCACTCACGGCCACCAACATAATTCCCTGAGAACCAATGCAACAACAAAAACCAAAGCTTTGTATGAATTAAACTAAAGCTTAAGGTTATTTCTTTAGAGCTTTTTAAAAAGCTTTCCGAAAACATAAGACAGATGTTGGGATTGCCCCATTTAATTTGTATAATGAGGTTTGCCTCATAGGGCCCTTATGAGAAATTGATAAGGCATACCTCATCGCTGATTTTTTTTTGTGTGGTGTTCATGAGGAAATGCCTCTCATTGTGATGCTCAGGAGGAAATGCCCCTTTCGGGATGCCCCTCATTTGCCACACAGAGTCCCCATGAGGAACCTACGGGGAATCCTTTTTTCGGCATGCCCTTGAAGGAATCCTCTCTTTAAATGCTAGTCAGCTGGGGTTTAAAAAGCTTAGACTATACGCATACGGTTATAAGTTCTTAATAGCTCTAATGTAATATATTTAGTTTTCGTATAAAAAGTCTTGCTTGTGAGCGGCCCTTCGACCACGTTCCTTCGTTGCGAAGAGTAGTCACAAATTTTGTTTGGCAAATTCAATACAAGTGTAAATAAATTAATATATTAAAAATAATCTATATATATAAAATTTGATGAATGTGTGTATGTGTGTATGTTCCCTAATAACTCCTAAACCATTCAACCGATCGCCACAAAAATTTAACCATATATTACTTACATCCAGGGGGTGGTTTTAGCATCGGTGCCTACTTTCAAAAATCACTCCTAGGGGGCGCTGTCTTAGAGAGCTTTAAAAAGCATAATAATATACGTTCTACGAAGGCGAAAATGTATACATAGAGGTTTCTGGGTACGAGAAAGCGATTGGTGATGTCCATTACTTTCGCAAAGATGACGGTGCCAATATGGCGGCCGAATTTTGCAATTGTGTTCCCCGACCGCCGGCATGGGTATCAAATGAAAGGGTATGACAAATAGAATATTATTAGCTGTGTGGCGTCATTCCAAATTCAAAATGGCCGCTTACACAAAATGGCGGATTACCTTTTTCTATGCAAACCATCCGGTATGGGTATCAAATGAAAAGGTATGACAAGTAGAATACTATTAGCTGCGCGGCGTCATTCCAAATGCAAAATGGCGGCCAACACAAAATTACAGTTTACCTTTTTCTTTACAACGCCCGGGGCCCGCTCTCGGTATGGGTATCAAATGAAAGTGTATGGCGAGTATAGTACAGTAAGCTGCGTGACGTCATTTTAAATCTAATATGGCGGTCACCACAAAATGGCAGAAGACATATAATAGTCTAAAATGAATAATATAGTTTAAAAAAACTAAAATATACACTTTTAAATAAAAATGAACTAAAAAATCGAGCGAAGTTCTGCACAGGGCGTATAGTTTCACATTTTGTTATTTGGAATCAAAAATACCAAAAAATTGCCTTTTTCAAACTCTCCTACTGTATATTAAAATCCTGATTACTACTATTGGCTTATGGGTGCAGCATAGGCGCACCGGGTCCCAGCTAGTTATTTTAATAAAGACCGGCTATTTGTTTCATCATGATAACAACGAGTACTTATATAGGTTAGCTAACCGCGATTTGCTTTTTCACAACTATTCTCCTACAGTAGATGTATGTACCTAATGACTGCGCTCTAGTCCACATAAAATATAATAAGTACTCCATAAAAAACCGTTAATAAAACATTTTTAATCAAGCCGCTTTCAAAATATTTCAAACATTTATATTTTTAGTACTAGAATCATTAAAAATATCGATTACTTTACCAAAAACATCAAAACAAACTTTACTTAATCAACTTTGAGCCATAAAAAAACTGAATTTTCAACAATTACGAAGGAAGACAGTAAAAACGGTGTAACTAACCACCACCAACCAGAAGAAGAAGAAGAAAAAGAAAAAAAAACACTCGAAGTCATAAACCAACCTTCTTCCTGTTGTTGTTATATTCCCCGAAAATTTATATATTCGCAAGGACTATTTGGAGTTTTCGGCGGGGCGCGCAGCAGTATCCTTCAATGCCGCCACACAGTAGAGAAGTGTGTGTGTGCTGTTAAAATTTTTACTGACCATAAAATTGCTAAACACACTTTTTCGGTTGTTATTGCTACAAAAGGATATATAATACCACACCTTAATCCAGTTACATGGTCCATATCCACCCAAGGAGTAATTCCTCAAGAAAATTCACTTAGCGCCGAACGCCGAACAACCCAAGGTTTTTTCGGCGGGGAAAGAAACACAGTGAAAATGAGCTTAATATTACTGGAATGAAAATTTCCATAAAAGCACCCAACAACAACAACAACAACAATGCGGAGTAGGGATCACCAACCCGAAGCTGGAAAGTAACAAAAAGGTGGGAGGGGGGGTTAGAGTCGAGCAGTTTTCTTTATATATATTTTTTTTTCTTTTTTTACTTAAAGGTAGCCACGTAGTCACTATGAAAAACAATACTCGCCCCCGTTAGCGATTTCTCTCGTCTGCTTCTTCGTGTTCATCTTCCTTTTCTTGCATGCGAAAATTATTTTCCTTAAATTCTCGTCACCATGAAATTTTCATTTAACGAGAAGGAAAAACGACAGGATAATGTTCATGAAACAGATCCTGGCAGGGAGTTTCAATTTTCTTTTTCCTTTCATTTCGAAGACAGACGCACTTTCCTTACCCCCGGCGGCGGCCACATGTCCTGGAACCAGCAGTACTGCTCCTCCTAGCACGATTCTGAGGCTATGTTTGCTGTCGTCGTTCTTATTAAGCATCTTGAATTAGCTAAGAGACTAATGGCCGCAACAACTTGGCGGTTTTGTTTGGATCCTTAAAATTATTTTCCAATATCAAAAGAAAAAGGATTTTTTTGTTCGGTGCTACCCTGGTTTCGATTTTTCCGTCATCTCTCCTTAAGCGTGCCTTGTTGAATTTCATTACCAGATTGACTAGCAGCAAATTTCCAATCTTTTTTTTTGCTGGGAAAAACAAGGGCCCAAATTACGGGTGGCTACTTTCATTCTCCTTAATTTAATTTTATCAGAATTTTATCTGATTTCTGTTGTAAAGTGCGTAAGGAGCTTAATGTATATTGTTTGAGGACCTAATTTCGGAATTTTATGCAGATTGATTAAGGGAACTTTGCATTTTTTCATCGGATTTTTTTTCTTCTTTTTTTTTAAATTGATTTAGCAAAGATTTGGTCATAATTTTTATATAAAACAAGAAAAAAATTGGAAATGAATTTTTGCCGCTGGCGGGTTTAGGTACTTTGTAACAATTTCAAGGTGGAGTAGGGTTTTCCTTTGTCTTTATATTAGGTTGAAGGATTAAAAGGCTTATCCTGTAAGTCTAGAGCAGAATATTCTTCTCAAGTAACAAGTCAGAGAAAAATCATATCTTTTACCCCATGCCACCCCTCATGCCGTTTGCCATGTTGGCAAAATCTGGGGAATCGAACCGAAGATGATGCATCGGCTCTATCCAACTGTCGTTAAACCTATTGCAATCTACGTTGCAAATCAAAGCGTCCAAAGAAAAGCCGTTGAAAACTGCAACTACTACGATGTCATTTAATTTTTCATGCAAATGCGAAATTTTAGCTCAAATCCTAAAAAAGGCGCAAAACGGCCGCTAGCGGCGAAACTATGAAAAATTCGAAAAAACAGTGCAGACAAAATTTTTAGGAAATTTTATGCTCTACAACTTTGCTCTTTTGATATTTTCTCCAAAATGCCTAGTTTCTACTCAAAATAGAGAAAAAGGCAAAAAATGGCAAAAAACGGCGAAAAGCGGCGAAACTATGAAAAATTCGAAAAAACAGTGCAGACAAAAATTTTAGGAAATTTTATGCTCTACAACTTTGTTCTTTTGATATTTTCTCCAAAATGCATAGTTTCGACTCAAAATAGAGAAAAAGGCGAAAAATGGCAAAAAACGGCGAAAAGCGGCGAAACTATGAAAAATTCGAAAAAACAGTGCAGACAAAATTTTTAGGAAATTTTATGCTCTACAACTTTGCTCTTTTGATATTTTCTCCAAAATGCATAGTTTCTACTCAAAATAGAGAAACAGGCGGAAAATGGCGAAAAAACGGCGAAAAGCGGCGAAACTATGAAAAATTCGAAAAAACAGTGCAGACAAAATTTTTAGGAAATTTTATGCTCTACAACTTTGCTCTTTTGATATTTTCTCCAAAATGCATAGTTTCTACTCAAAATAGTGAAAAAGGCGGAAAATGACGAAAAAACGGCGAAAAGCGGCGAAACTATGGAAAATTCGAAAAAACAGTGCAGACAAAATTTTTAGAAAATTTTATGCTCTACAACTTTCCTCTTTTGATATTTTCTCCAAAATGCATAGTTTCTCCTCAAAATAGAGAAAAAGGCGGAAAATGGCGAAAAAACGGCGAAAAGCGGCGAAACTATGAAAAATTCGAAAAAACAGTGCAGACAAAATTTTCATGAAATTTTATGCTCTACAACTTTGCTCTTTTGATATTTTCTCCAAAATGCATAGTTTCTACTCAAAATAGAGAAACAGGCGGAAAATGGCGAAAAAACGGCGAAAAGCGGCGAAACTATGAAAAATTCGAAAAAACAGTGCAGACAAAATTTTTAGGAAATTTTATGCTCTACAACTTTGCTCTTTTGATATTTTCTCCAAAATGCATAGTTTCTACTCAAAATAGTGAAAAAGGCGGAAAATGACGAAAAAACGGCGAAAAGCGGCGAAACTATGGAAAATTCGAAAAAACAGTGCAGACAAAATTTTTAGAAAATTTTATGCTCTACAACTTTCCTCTTTTGATATTTTCTCCAAAATGCATAGTTTCTACTCAAAATAGAGAAAAAGGCGGAAAATGGCGAAAAAACGCCTATTAAATATAGCCTTGAACGTATTTTTTTAGGCAACCCATCACCGTTACTTTTGTTAGCATATTTTTTATTATGAAAAAAAATTTCATTCGGTTACTCGATCGGTGAAGGTCGCTCTTCTACGTATCTTAGACTATAAGGGGTAAAGGGGCGGTAGTACAATAACTCAAATGCCACCTAGCGATAAGCTCATACCACGCACTAACGCGCCAATGTTTCAAAAAAAACAGAAAAGGAAGAACAGATTCTGAGATGCATCCGCGATCATATCTGTCTCTTTCTGCACAGATATGGTGAAGAATCTGGAAACATTAAAATGATTATAGCTGGAGGAGGGATTGCAGATGTTTAAAAGTTTGTGGAACTCACCAAAATTATAAGTACTTCAGGAGGAACAATTGAGGAGCCGGATCAAAGAACCGCACTTTCGCTCGCTCGACTCCAAAAAAACGTCGATACTTTTTGAAGTTGAAAAATCTGATGCGCGACGCACGTGGCAACGAAATAAAAAGTTAATAACAAACAAACGACATGTCATTTTTTAATCGGAATTTGTCTACCATTCAAAGCTACGTGTAAAGCCGCGTACACACCGGCCCAACGAAGGCCAACGAACGGGATTCGTTGATATTCGTTGATTCTAAATGGACGGATTAGCGAAGGCCAACGAAGGTTCGTTGGCGTTCGCTTGCAACCCGTAGCGTAGCGGAAACATCAAGAAAGCAGGTCATTCGATCGAATGCGGTGTAGATGGGCGTCGAACGCAAACGAACTTTTTGACTTTTCTCGAGATATTTACATAGATATTATATTATGTCATCAGTTTTTATTTATTAATTAGAGTACTGTGATTAATAATTACTGTCTGATTTTTCTGGAATTGCTTCACGATAATTTTTATTTTGTTTAGCTATTTCGGGTCCAATTCTATTCCATGGCCATTCAAAGTCTTGGGCAGACATTCTACTAAAATTGGTGAACAAACTATACTCCTTTTCTATTTGCAGGCCTGCCATCATTTTACTTCCATTATATAAGTGTCTGTTTTTAAAAAATGTGACCGACCACCATCTTCGCTTTCGTTTCATTTTTAATACTATTTCGTTAAGATATATGAAACTTTCCTCGTCTTCATTCATCTTGACGCAAATAACCGGAGACAAGTCCCAACGAACGTTTGATAAACCAACAAATGCTTATAGACGTATCTCCGAACGCCAACGAGCGTTCGGTAGCCAACGCCGAATATCGTTCGTTGGCCTTCGTTGGGCCGGTGTGTACGCGGCTTAATTAGTTTACACAAAAAATTTCAGATCAATTGAATAATTATTAAGAGAGTGTTGACGAGTAGAAGTAAAAAAATTGATAAAAAAAAAGTTTAAAAAAAATCGGTTTTTTGTTGTTTATTTAAAAACTAATGATGCCACAAAAAAATTGTATGAAACAAAAAAATGCGCCTTTTTTTTCTAAACAAATAAGTATTTTTCATTTTGTTATTTGAAGAAAATTTTTTTTCGAACTAATTTTACGTTTTTTTGGAGTCGAGCGAGCGAAAGTGCGGTTCTTTGATCCGGCTCCTCAATTGCTGATGAAAGAAAAAAAGCTTTACAGCGCCAAACGAATATTTGGACAGTGAGACAAACTAAAAATCAACAAGGATAATCCGTATTCGTGATTTTTTCATAAACATCAACCTATATTATACCCGGAGAAGTCCAGTATTGGATCAGAATTGCAAAAGCGGTGCTATGTTTTGATGTATATGTATAGGGAGATGATTTTGCGAATTTCTTTATTAGCTGGTACTATATGTACCTTCTATGGGAATGCTTAAAGCTGACATTATAAACTCTACTGAATAAAGTCGTGATTTTCGAAAATATTCGAAAACATTAAAAAATCTGCAAATTCTCATCTTTTATCGTGGTTTATGTTTAATGATGTTAAAAATTACGGATAAAAGTGATCCACGATTCGAGACACTGAAAATTTTGGTTGATGTTTACGGAGTCTTAAAAATAAAGGCGTAAGGCTGGTCGCACACTGCAGCCGATTCGGCCGAATTTTTTATGGCCGTATTTGGCCGAATTTTTTCGGCCGTATTGAACCGAATTTCAACTTTAAATTCGGCCGAACTTTGGGTTAGTTTCCATCTTAAATGCTAGTTGTTTCATTTTAAATGGTCACACATATAAATATATCCTAAATAAAATAAAAGGAAGATTAATAAACATTCCTATGTCAGCGCACTTCCATTATCAACTTCAAATATGATCGGATAAAACCTACGGACGTCAACGGCCGAAAAACCGGTGTAATGTGCGAATGAGAATAGGAAAATAATTGTTTGAAAAATTCGGCCGATTACGGCCGTAAAAAATTCGGCCGAATCGGCTGCAGTGTGCGACCAGCCTAACTGAAGATGGATCGGCCACATTCTACCTGACGCCCTACAAACAACGCTACTCAACAAACCCTTCACTGGAATCGCCAAACAGAGAAGGAAAGTTCGGCTTAAGATTATGTATACCAAAGAGGAGAATTATAGAAGCAAAATTAAAAGAAATCAATAAAACTTGGAGTGAAAAGAAAGCGATATCTCAAAGCAGAGTCAGATGGTAAGCTTACCATGGAACCTTAAGGAAGGCTTGCACAAGGAGTCAAGTTGATCATAGTCGTTGGATTTTGATTGGTGTAGAACTATTCACAAAGAATATTTACTATAGGATCACAAGCTAAATAAAACATTTTATCGTAAAATATCGATCTTATCAGAGTAACAGGGAAAGATAAACCTTATTACATCTTATCAGATACAAGGTTCTACCTTTATTCTCGGAAATATCTCTTAATACCTCCAAAACCCTTGTAGACTTTCATCCAATATTTAAACAAAGCAAAAACAGCTTAAAGTTTGTTATTAACCCACCATCAGTTAATTAACTTTCCGCGCAGGTATTGAGTTGGATTTTAGTGAAAATCACATTTACCTTATCATCACCAAAAACAACAACAACAACAACAACAGCAACACAAACTTCAGCAACAACGATTATGTTTTTTTTTCTTTTTCGTAGAAACATTCCCCGGGGGCGTTCTCCATTCCAACGGCAAAAGCATAGAAAATCCTTCTCAGGTTTTACAACGAATCAGTGCTTAGCTCTCTCAACTTAATATATCCTACCAGAGAAAGTTGGCTCGAAAGTCAATTTGATTCTTGTCTTGTCGTCGTCGTCCTGAAATGGTTCTCCTTAATCAAAGCCAATTGATCGGAAAATTAAAATTGAGACAGGTTAAATACACAACTTTGGAAGCCCGAGCTTCAAAATCGCTCGGCTCGAACGTAGTCCTTGACAGTAATGGCATTTGGTTGGTGGTTGGTGAACTTTCCACAATTTTTTTTTGTATTCCGAAAAGGTTTTATGAAACGTGCCTTTTATAATCGAAGGCTATTAATAACAATAAAAAAAAATATAGCCTCTATTTTCTTGTAAAGTCGTTACAAAACCAAAAGGCTTTGAATTTTTAATAAACTTCGACGAAACTTCAAAGAGGAAAAAAAGTGGAGAAACATTTTTAATTGCTGTGCCTCCGCACATGAGGGTGTTTTTTTTTTGGTTTTTTTTGTGTACACCCTGTAATTATGGAAAACTTTTAAAATCGATTATTTCCTTGGGCATGAAATAAATTAATAATAATAATGAATGGACTTACCTCACTGTCATTGCTGTGCAGTATGAGCCTAAAGCCGGGCAGTAAATATTTTTCCTTATTAACATCAGCCAATGCCAATTTTGCAGCTGGCATACAAGCTTGACCACCCTGCCATCCCCCCTTACCGGCTATCGGGAAAATACCACCAATGTGCAGCTCATCTGGTCGGCCAATTGTTAAGTCAGTTTCCAATATGAAAACTAAAAATAATAATATCCAAAATGTCACAACACCACCACATATCATATCCTGTCGGGGAGAAACAAAATGCAAAAAATTTATAAAATAACATTTAAAAAGTGGCGAACTTTATTTATTATTAAAATATTTTCACAAAAGTTTTTTTCAGTTTATTTTCATAACAAAATGAAAATATATGAGAATATCCTGTGTATGTGTGTGTTTGTGAATTTTAAATGAATGTTAAAGAGTTGAAATATTATTTTTTTTTTGTTAATTTTTTATGTTTGTTGTTAACATGTTTAACAAAAGTTTACTTTGGAGAAAAGTTGGTTTATATTGCTTAGCAAGTTACGAAAACACACCGAAAGTTGGATTAGCTCGCGGGTGGATGGGAGAAAGGGATGTTTCTTCGAGAGCATGGAGAATGTGTGGAATTTTGAAAAAAAAGTTTCGAATTAAAGATTAAAATTTTTTATTCGTATAAATGTGCAACAGTGCCCTTTGAAGACTTTCGGGGACCCTGAGACTGCTTTCGGGATGAATTTATTTATTAAAATTATACTAAATTTTATTTTTAAGGATATATAATACACTAGAATATTCTAGAAGCTTTGAGAAGCTCATGCACATGAGCACGAATTTATCACATGAATTGAATAGGTTTCAACATGATACAGTCCAAATTATAGCTCAAAATATGTATTTGTTAATTAACATTGGCCAAAATAAAAAAAGTTTTAGATCTCGAGCTCATGTTAACAAAAATGAACTTTATTTTTTTTAAATTAAAGGCCCCAAAATTCTCTACGAGATTTGATAAAAAAATTTAAATTGTTTTTTTCAAAATGGCCAAAAAAATGCAATTGTTGTTATTTGAGTAATAAACAGATGAAGAAAAAAATAACCAAAATTACATCCAAAATTATTTTAAAATATACCTATTATTCATTTTTTGCCCTTTTTTTTACTTCATTTGTTGTTTTCATTTATTTAACTTAGTTTATCCTGAAAGTTTTACGCCTTTGTTGACAGGCATTTTTTTAATATGAAAATAAACCCATAAAGCTGCTTAAATATTACGAATTTAAAATTATCAGTATCACTGCCTTCTGAGGTTTTAGAAGTGCTTTATTTCAAAACGCTTAAAACTTAAAACGTCAAAATAGAACGTTTTAAGCGTTTTGAAATAAAAACACTTTCAAAAGCTGAGATTTGCAGTGATAAGCCGAGAAAAAATATGAGCGACCCATATTTCACGCAGTTATGCTAACACTCGCCGAGACTGCCATTTAGCATATTCAGTAAAGGGCATCTCGTGCTATCACGGAAGTCAAGCAATATTGGAAGTTCATTGTACTTAGTCGGGGGACCGCTTGGAAAAACGACACTCGGGTTGGATTTTTTTTTTTTTTATTTTTTTTTTCACTTTTTGCAATGATAGTATTAATGTTTTAATATAATATTAATTAATAGTTCTATCAACAAAATTTTTATTATTCATAATTAAAAACACGCTACAAACGTTTACTAAATAAACACTTAAGTGTTTACTCATTAAACGCCGCTAAGTGTTTAAAATTCGTCTACAACGGTTTAAACGCTTTAAGTGTTTAGAAAGTAAATACTTGAGTTTACACTGTCTAGCACCTACAAATTTTCAAAAAATCTAAAATTTTTTTTTGATAGATTTTGTTAGAATAAACCTTTACGAAATATTTTTTAATAATATAAATAAAAGTGAAAGGCATCGTAGATTGAATTTTGGTAAGGTTTTTTTTAAAAAATGTTGTATTGTAACTTAAACGCGATTTTCTTAAAACAACGTGTTTCAAGTTGGTGGGCAAGATTAAAAAAAAATATTTATTCGATCGTTCTAAAATGTTAACACGTCAATCTTCACATGTTAATGTACAAAATGAACTACGGATGAAAAAATCGGCGTACAATTTTTTGAGTAACAGGATGTTTTCGATGGCAAAAAATTTCGATTTTTGAAAAAAACTCCGCCATTTTGTTATTTTTCAACCAAATTTTTCCTTTTTAGTTCATTTTATAACGGCTTTGATGCTGATTAAAACTCTTTTTTTGTTTTTGTTTCTGACTTTTCTGAGAGCAGAAATCCTGCCAACCCTGATTTTTTGGGTTTTTTTTGAAAAAATTCTAGCAGACGATGCTGGACCAAAAAAAATTAAAAAAATATTTTTTTGTTTAGTTAAATACTAGTAAAACATAGGTGCAAAGTTTCATTAAGATATGTCTACGTTTTCATTTAAAAATTTACATTAAAAAACTAAAAAAAATTGAAATCGGCCTTTGATTCAAAATCAAAAATAGTTTAGCAATTTTCTTAATTTGGAAGTATCTAAGTAGAATGTTGATCTCAAATGCGATATAAAAGTGAAATTTCTTTTAACTCATAAAACACATTTTCATCGACATAAAAACGTTGTTTTACGATTGCTGATTTCGATCCACATTAATTTTGATAAATTACCGCGCCTTTTGTTGCTAATATTTTTTTATATTCTGCAGAAATATCTCTTTTTGACTTTTTATAATCAGCCCTGTGGTAAAAGGACCATTATAATAAACCCAGAAATATCAACTTCCTGCGATATCAGGATGCCAATTGACCAACCAGGTTACGCCTTGAAAAGATTACTTCCGACGTCAATATACCGAAACAAGAACAATACCAGCAAGGGAAGCAAGAGCAAGAAAACTTCCGCTAGGCATAAAAAATATTTTCTCTCCCACCGAGAAAAGTTTTTACGGTCCATTAAGGATAAAACCAAATCTAAAATCTGGAAAAAAAAATCGCGAAAGAAACTCTTTAATTACCATAAAATGAAAGGCAATAAAAATTGTTTCTTGTTCTTATCTTATGTAACAAAACTCCCAAACAACAATATAAAGATAATAAATTTAATATCTTTGAATGCTGAACGATAACAGCGGCGATTTCAATTCAACATTTTGTATTCGGATCTGTAGAAATGCCTGCGACCGTGAACCTAGGATCCGAAATCATCTCCATAATTTATCACCGGGACCTTCCGTCAAAATCCGTTTCAGAAGTCATAAATCTGAGGCGCGGCGCAACAAGGATCATTCATCTACTGAATGAAAAATCCTGTAATCGCTCGAGGGATATCTGATTTAGGTATAAACCAGCATCACTGACTTATCAGTATGGGCGAATACAGCGTAGACTACATTAAAAGGAGCACCATTCTCTAGCCCCTGGTTATCAGGGCAGCATCACCAACAGCAGAAGCAGGAAAATTTTGTATAGATATGTAAGGAGAAAAGTAAAAATGGATGCCAGGATATCATTTTCTTTTACATTTTCTTTCTAATAAAATACCACCTCCGGTTTAGTTGTTTGTTGTTATGCGCACACAAAACATCCTTGTCTACCCGGATAAAGTAGGTGTATATGTATTTCGGACATTTCACCTTAGCAGCATAGCCCAGGGGTTGGGGATGGAGGGTCGGTTGTAGGATAGGGATACGTGCAAATGCGAAAAGGACAATAAAAAATGAAAGTTCAATTTCTGTATCCATACCGAACAAAAGATCTTCCCAGGGCTCGAACGTGGCAACCTTTTCGGTTTCGTTATCCTTGATCCTAGAAAAGAAGTTGCCCCTAGAAATTTGTTAAGGGGGTATGGCGATGTGAGCATTTGTTTAATTATATTTGCATTGGTGTATGTGTCACTGTGGCAGTATAAAATAACATTCAGATAGGATCTGTTAATGAACAGGAATAAAAAGGAGCCCTTGAGGGTTATAAGCACTTTGTATTGTACTATAGGAAGAAAAGGGCTTCATGACGCTACCTCCACAAAACTCCCACCATTTTAGGCTTTCGGCTATTAAAATAAGATGGAAGCTACGTTAGAAGTCGATGAAGGTTCCGGTGGTGGGTGGGTAGATGGCGGCGGGTTATAATGCGTGTGTTTATCGAGTCCTTTCTGCCTATTTTGAATTGGAGATGAGTGAAAAAGGTATGAAATCATGTACTGCTGACTAGGATAGGTGTGTAATGTTTCTGGTCTCTGATACTGATATAATCAGGGAGGAAAAGTTTTCGGGAAGTTTTATGTTCTTTTTTAGTATTATTGAAACGATATATATTTATTTGTTCCAGGTCAGAAGTTACGTAAGTAGAATATCGGTTTAACAACTTTCCCTGAGAAAAAAAGGATTTTGTATTGATTTAACTTAATGTGCTTGTAGTGAAGGATTATGTTTCTTTTAATTTATTTTTCAATCCTTGTAAATTTCAGATATAAACATAGGTTTCAAAAGATACAATGACAAATAATGCTATCTTACCATACACACTATACAATTCACTTTTTGTCGACATTGTTTTAGATCACAGGTTCTCAACGTGGGCGATAACGCCCCCTTGTGGGCGTTTGAGACTTTCTGGGGGGCAGTAGAAGACCCAGAGAAATTTAGGGGCCGCTGAGATAGGATAGTGAGGGCATGGGCAGGTTAAAAAAATGTAGTCTGAAAAAGTCAAATAAGACACGCTAATCACGTACTAATAAAATAAAGTGCCCTTTTACATGACCGGACACCGCACAGACAAAACGAACGAACGAGGGCAGACAATTTGAATGGACACTCGCAGCGGACTTTTAAACGTACATTTTGACAGTTCGGTGTCCGGTCGTGTAAATCCAGCCATAGTAGACAAAACATGATCGAAAAACACAAAAAGGGTTGCTATCTCTGCCCGCTTTCGAGATAAGGCGTTTGGAATTTTGGTTTTGGGGAAAAAATATAGTTTAATGATTTCGAATGACAATGTAATGAAACAACGGTCGATTTCCACAAATAGGGTATCTTTGTAATCGTAAAGAATGCGACTTTTATTTCATTAATAAAAATAATAGTGTTAGATGGAAAAAATAGAAATAAGAGTGTTTATTTGTAAAAAAATATGAAAAAAAGCCATTTTTACTCATGTAACTCAAAAAGTAGATCGTTAAGGCCCTTTTTTCTGAACTTTTTTAGCATCGCCAAAACTTACCTAAAAATTTCTTGGAACACTCCAAGATTCCAGCTGGCTTGGCTTTTTTGCTATTTGCCATTTAAAAATAGGTATCACTTTTTAGTATTCAACAATGTTTCCTACTTTATTCACTCTAATTCAAAAAGTAGATCGTTAAGGTCCTTTTTTGTGAATATTTTTATCATCTTCAAAAGTCTCTTAAAAAATTCGTGAAACACTCCAAGACTCTAGATTCCTTGATATTTTTGCTATTTACCATGCAAAAATAGTATAATTCACTGTTTTTATTGTTTTTAATGTTTCAAAATACTAAAAACAGATCAGTGAGTGCAGTAGCGTACGCAGGATGAAACCATGGCGGGGGGTTTCATAAAACATATTTTGTACACATATTGGGTAAAAAAAAATTTCTCATGTAATAGGACTATGTACTTATATTATATTTTATGTTATTTCACTATAAAAATAATTACCTATAGGTATATTTTTAACGCAATTTTTTTATTGAAAATTGTGAAGAAACATAAATAATAATTTTTGACCATTTTTCGAATATCACAAAATGTCTTGTTTTTCTCCTAAAATCATGGTATCGTGGTGTGCGCAAGACTTTAGACTTTGATTTAGGGCATTTTTACAATTTTTTTACCGAAAAGAAGGGAACTACTCTGAAAACTTGGTGGCGCGTAGTTTTTGAGTCAGAAAATCGATTGGTGACATTAAAAAAAATTTAAAAATTCCTTTTTTTTCAAATTTTGGCCAAAAAGGCCAAAAAATGGCCAAAAATGTGTCCAATTGTTTTTTGCGTAATTTCATCTGAAAAGGCGGAAAATTTCCTACAAAAATCTATATGGCCATCGAAAGTCAGAGCTTGTCGAGAGCTATAAATAAATGAGAAATACGTGATTTTTGAAAAATCGCGTTTTTTTCAATAACAGTTGTAACTCCGAAACAACGCACACAATTGCGCTAAAAAATTGTTGGTATATCACATCGAGTTCACGAACATATTCCCAAAGTTTGAGAGATATTTATTTTTTTGCTATCCCGTTTGAAAAGAATCCACCATATATTATACATCGGTATTCGGAATATTTTTTTAATTATTTAATAAGTTGATATATTTATTAATTATAACTTTTCCTATTATTATTGGAGTCATGGGGGGGGGTTTAACCCGCAGTAACCCCCCTTCGTACGCGCCTGAGTGAGTGACCCTTATTTTTGAATAGTATGAGTTTTAATTGTTCTCTTAGAAACATTCTTCTTTAAGGCTGGAGTACAATGATTCCGTTCGGAACCGCACCGTAAGCGTACCGTCCCGAGGAGTTGGATAACTGGCTACAATACAACCTATTCATTCCGTTTTTGACAACTATCAAGTTTAAAAGAAATAAGTTCAGAAATAAATAAAATGTTGTGTCCAAATAGAATTTTTTTTTATCAAAAATTTCCGGATATTTTTTTACTAATTGAATTATATTTTCGTCGTTCACATTTATGTTTTAAATTACCAACCACCAACTGAGGTTATGTCTTCCGACTTTTTCGTAAAAAGATGGAATTTGCTCATCTTTTCCATTCCGCACCGTTCCGAACCGTCCAGTGTAGTCACCGTTCCGTTTCCACGAACGCTTCCAATGAAAATTCTTACAATCCGACTTTGGACATTTATACGAAACGGTACGGAGCGGAATCATTGTACTCCAGCCTTTAAACTCAGAAATAGGATAGGAGTCATATCTTAAGCCGGCTCTACACGATGCTATGAACACCCTCCAACGTTGGACGCTTGATGGTTCGACGCATTGTGCGGCAGACACTCGGGCTACGAGCGTCCAATGCCAAGCGTCCAACTTTTGTGCTTGAACATGTTCCAGCTATGATGGGTATCACCCCAATGTTGGAAGCCAACTTTCGAATCAAACTCTCCCGGCATCGTATAGAGCCGGATTTATCTTACGACTATATCTAATATAAAGTGGCCTGCCTACACGATGCGGTGAACGTTTCATTCGAATGTGGGTTTCCAACGATTGAGTCAATACCCACATCAGCCCGAACGTGTCCAAATACGAACGTTGGACGCACGTTGGACGCTTGACATTGGACACACGTAGTTCGAGCATCTGCCACACGATGCGTCCTACCCGGGGCTCTAGAAAAAAAAAATATTCTCAAAGTGGGCGATGGGCAAAATAAGGTTGAGAACCTATGTTTTAGATCTTGTGGAGCAAAAAGTGTCCTTGCATATACTCCAACTGCAGCCATTGGTGTACATATCGGTTTTTCTCTTACGATAAAGTCTGTGAACTTTAAACGAGAGTTTACATCACGAACACAAAGTGGAAGAACAGTGTGGCCCTGTACAAAATTTAAGCGCAAAGTTTCGTCGAAAGCTCGAAACTTTTTACAACACTGTCAAACGTAAAATTCTTAACACGGTCGCAGAGGAAACATTTTAATGAGCTGCAAAACCTTTTAGATAGTTATATTAAGTTAAAGTGTAGTAAAAAAGACAAATTTTATTAGTTTCAAACATTTCCACATTTTTTTTTTGGAATAAAAAAAATCAACGGATTTTTCAAACTGTCGAAAACAAGGTAAATATGCAAAAACTTCTAACAAAACCGCAAGAAATCACCGAAACTGGCATCTAGTAGGCCTTAGAATATTGAAATTTAACAAAATTAAAAACTTTTTTTCGGTCTACGCATTCGTTAAGTAGAGTAGAACCCTACTTTGAGGTTGCAGTTTTCTGTTGCCATTTTGGTGAAACAGAGACAGAACCATACTATCTTCTATGCGATAAAGGAACTCAGATTTGCATTTCAACTTTCATGTTGGGATGCAAAATCCCCTTTAAAATTGTTGTGTTAAATGCTAATTCGCCCATGAAATAAAGCTCGAGGTTAGAATTGTTATGAAAGCTTTAATTTTTAAATACCCATTTTGAACCCATGAAAGGAGATCTACTTAAGTTCTAAAAGATCCTAAAGTCCTGATTAACGGCCTCATTGGAATTGAATATTATACTAAGGTAAGGAGTTTTAAAGATGGCGAAACAAGTGCAAATCTGACGGCGCAAAGTCGGACAAGTATGCTGGGAGTTGAAAATATCCTATTTAAGCTAAAACTATTTTTGACGGGTAATCCAACTTCTCTTTTCCCTTTTATCTCTTAACCATATTGTATTGTCCAAGCTTGAGGCCGGCAGGATGGAGAACGGTAGTCGGGGAGGCAATATTCCAGCATTAAAACCCAAGTCCCAATTTTCAGCGAGATCACATTTTGTGCGAGCTTTCGGTCTAAATTTGGCTCTGACGACTGGGCTTAAAAAAGAATTATTCATTTTATCGTCGATATTTTTATTATAAACTAACAAAACCTCGCAGTGACAACCAAAAAGGAAATTGTAAAGAAAACGTCGAACAACTTCCGAAATATTACGGAAGGACCAGATGATAAGTGATATACTTGTCCTACATAATAAACAGTTCAAAAAAATATTGTTCTGACTTTAAGTTCGTGTTAAATCCAGATCAAATAAAGGAAACATGAGATTATACCTTAATGGTATGGTCCTACAAGGGAGGGGAGCTTACAGATGAGGGTATTTAAGCGGAAACCAAAAAATAAAACACAACACAACTCAAAGAAATGTGAGCAAATATATGGCACATAACCAGTCCCCCTGCACCCGAAAAGAGGACCTACAATCACTGAGGGCTTTTATATACTGACAATCAATCATGTCATATCACATTCTGTCTGGCAGCAATCAGTGAATAAAGGAAATAAAAGGAAGAGCAGTAAATAAAGGAAAAAAAAATGAGAAAAGTCTTCTTGTTTGTTTCTTAAATTGAAAAAAATAAAAAAAAAATTTACGAAATCGAAAAGTGTTTTTCACACAAACAACAACATTTTTTTTAAGAAGGAATTTGTTTATTTTAAAGGTTGTCAACGCCTTAAATGATTACAAGCACCAGCAATAATCGATCAAAGGCTTGTGAAATGCCTTAAGTAATAAGTAGACACAGAACAAAAAAAAAATAGCATAACGTAAAAGCGTTAAGCCGTATTTCAGTCAATCAATCAATCAATCAGCTAACAGGCATTCCACTCTCTCTCGTCTCCTTATAGTTTATATGCTTTAATTTGCTCAATATGTATTTAAAATCATCATTAATCTTTCACAGATGTATCTCTTGATTAAATCCATGCTTTCGATATTTATTTTTTTTTCCTTTCTGCCAATTAACTCCGGAAAAAGACACACACACTCCCCACTAAGTAACTGCTAACAACTGAATCCCTTTAACGATAACTCAATCAAATCAACTCACACCACAGTTGGGCTATACGGTCCTATCGATTTTTTTTTCGACACAATCTTCTGACGACCACAACATTGTCAGTTCTGTAATTAGTCCTGAAAACACGATTATAGGAAAGAGATGGAGAGATAGAGAGAGAGAGAAAGTAAAAAGGAAGAAAGGACAAAATACAAATAAGAAAGAAATTTGTCGCGTAAGAAAAAAAATTCGTTAACTGATAGCAGCAAAACTGCTGAGTATTGAAAACTCTCGAGGCAGATCCATAATATCGAGCCTTGTGCTTAGGGAATTAATTCGGAGTCCATGCCCCCAATCGTGTGTAGTTGGTGGTATCCTTTTATTGGAATTATTTTTTTTTCCACAATCCCACCCACAATAGTGTAACCGAAGGCGAGTCAGCCTATTGAGAGATGCCCATAACAGTGTCGGATCAATGGCAAAACACGGACATTTAAGGGCTACTAACTTAATAAATCACTTCCCTTCGCCCATGCCTACTTAAGGAACAGAGACGATGTTCAGAGTGATAGTGAGTCCTTTCTGTCTCGCCTAATCAGTGGGTATCGACACAAAATCAAACTCGTGCCTACACAAAAATCGCCCTCAATAGAGAGGGATTGACACTTCACTATAGTATACAATCCACTACCCCTATTCACCATTTCCCCATACGCATATCCTGAAACCTTATTGACATTGTGGGACCACTAGCGGGAATGATGATGCGGTTACCAGCGGTGGCCCTTCACCCCCTCACCCCGGGCTACCCGAATGTGAAATGCGCTTAAAGGTCAGCAAATCGTGCCAATTGGAAGGAAGTTAGATTGCTGTCGGATTTAATAAAACAGGAATAACAGGAGTCAACAAGAAAACCGCTGACCAGGTCCTCAAATTCGATCGGCCATCAGCTCCCGGCACCTTAATGGGTCAATCAACGGTGTTGTACCCGATGGGCAATAAAATTTGTCACACTACATCGAGTTTCTTAAGGATGGACGAAGTGGCGACGAGGGGCGGTATAAGGACTTTACCCAGAGGATGTTGAAGTCCTCTAGCTGCCTAACAGCACGTGAAATCGCCATCAGCATGAAGAGAAAAAAAAACGTAAAAAAAGGACCTGACGGCAACGATGAAGGTGAGAACTCTACAGAAACTGTATAAGAAGAAGAAGAAGAAGAAAAAAACTGGCATTTAGAGATCCATATCGTCGTTGCCTTCGTCCTTAATTCCACGTAAGAAGAAAAGTGGAAAAGGCTGCATAAGACCCTCAAGGCTCAAGGTTAGCGGCGTGTCGTTTTAGCTGGTATTGCCCCCCACCCCCTGCCCCTCGCCCGAGCGTATTTGACTGAATGAAATTGTTTATGGCGTGGAAGGAGTGGCGGGAAACCCCAAGCGGTAGCAAAAATATTCTCCGTGGAAATATATTATATGAAAAACATTGAAACAAAGTCCTGCACACGCCCTCATTACTTCACATGCGTGTCCTAAAAGGTATATATATACAACACGGTCTCGGGCAAGGACATTTTTAGTATGTAATTAAACAGATAAAGGACGTGCGCCATGACAAATTTACCGCTCCACTATCGCCCATTCCTGATCCTAATTTTTTTTTTCTGTTCATTCTTCTTCTTCTGTTTTGAAAATTCTTCTTCTTATATTATCCTCGTACACGGCGGTATCCCTATATATTCTTGGCAAAAGTGTGTGCGACAGGATATACGCCCTTCTAGTTTGCTAATCAGGACAAAATGTACAGAACACGCGACTTTGTTATATACATATACATATGTATGGGACGAAGTGTGTTTAGATTAGGCGATGATAGACACCTTTAGGCACGACCAAGTGTAAATACGTGTCAAGAGTGTGAAGGTATTGTTGATAGCACGGTGGTTATAAGGATGACAGTCAGGAAGTTATCGAGACAAACTGCACGATAATCCTTGTAAGAAGGATTCTTCAAAATTGTTTTTATATGGCTTTGTGGCAAGGAAGAAGTGGTAATGAATTTTTTTTAAAAAAAAAAAAAGAAAAAAAAAACAACAAATTAGGATGGTTGAGTTATTAAGATAAGGTTATGGCGACGATAAAAGTGAAAATGTTTATGTTTATGATGAATGAGAGTGGAATGGAAAATTTTGTTATGCCCCCCAAAAAAAAAATTAAGGAGCGGAAGGATATTTTTGATTGAGTGGTATACAAGCGGTAATAGAGCGATTTTAGTTTAATTTTCAATCTGAGATTGTGGGGATTCCGTGATTGTAAACAGAGTAACTCTTTCACATGATTGAGCTGTTAGTTTTTAGATGGAAATTAAGTCGTGTTAAGTATAACAAATAATGACAAATTGCGACATATTATGACAAATTATTCGCGCTACACTAATCAGATGGCGGCCTTGGTAGTCCAGGGGTTAAGGAAACAAAAATGTCAACTGTGCCCACCATTAATGCCACTAGGATCACACAGGCAGGAATACAATTGTTCTTACCCACAGAGACCGCGGAAGTGGGGTTGCAAGGATTGCGGCCGCAACCCCTGATAATTTCGCGGGGCTGCGCCGCAACCCCTGTGTTTTTGAAAAAAAAGCCAAAATTTGAGTTATTTTTTAAAAATTATAAGAAAAGTATATACATTTTTAAATTCGATAGTTGTCAACAACATTCAAATTTAACAGCGAAAATTCATTTTACATTTTATTCTTATACCGAATTTAAAATTTTGCTATTAAATTACAAATAAAAAATTTTTCATAACCATTTTATCACAGATTATGTTCGATCGCACCATCGTCGTATCTTTTCAAGTGTTTACAGATCGGCGGGAGATTCGGTCAAACATCTAGAAAGGCAGTTATTAAAACAAAAGCCAACAAAGGAATATATATTTTTATGTATCAGTTTCGATGTAATATTACATTTCGAACGAACACTTAAAAAATATATGGTTCCGACCACGGTATACAGAAAGAAACAAGGTTTTGTAAAAGTCTGTATACTAGGATGGCCCATATTTTTAAAAGTCGGAAATTTCTACATGCCAACCCCTGAAATGGTTCTCTACTATGAAAAAATAATTCTCCAAAAAATTTCATCTCAATTGTTTGAAGTTAACCGCGCTAAAGTTTGTAATTTTATGAGAAAACTTTTATTAATCAACATTTTTGATTTGCTTCAAATTTTTTTTTCGCAGTCCCTATACAAAATAAGCGGACACGTATTTATTCTTTTTTTTTCGGTCAATATTTTCAAAAAAAGGGGTGGGGGTTAAAGTTTACGTCACTCGCCGATTATGCCCTTTTTCAAATCGCCATTACTGCGGTTCTATTCATCGTATCAAGTTAAATGACGTAGGTATCATTTTAAAGGTAATGAAGAGATCTTTATTTATATATTAATAGTTGTAAAAAAATTTCAATTTAGTATTTGTTATTAACAATACAAATACAAAACAAAAAAACATTTTCTCCGCGTTTTCGGCACGGGTAAGAGTACCAATTCAGCTGAAATTTTTATAGGATTTTGTTTCGGTATAGAGAACCATACTAGGGGTTAGCACCACCAAAAATGTAAAAAAAATCGCCCATATAAATAAGGGCCACTCTACTGTATACCGTAAGACGGGATTTTAGTGCTGATGTCACTCGGCACAACTTCCCATATAAAATCGAAGTTGTTGTTGTTGTATCTGCATTAGTGCTGACGTCACCCGGAGGCATTTTTCTACGATATTTGAAGCGGTCAGTCTCTTTTACATTACCTTGTTTCTGTATACCGTGGTTTCGACGACGTTTTTTCTTCATGATGGTCTCAGTCGTGTGTCTTTGTTTGTGTATCATAAAAAAGCAGAATTTGCAAATTTCTCCAACATATATCAGCTTTACCCGAAATGGATAAAAGGTAATTTTTTTCTCATGAGCAAAAGGAAGAAAGTCTGGAATAAAAAGATTTTCTTCTATCATAGCACCGCACATTAAACTGTAAAATATGTTCCCCTCATATTTTAAAAAATTGTATAGTTTCCGCGAAAAAAAGGTTCTTCTGACCACTCAGCGCTATTTGACACGTTTACTTGATGGAAAACAGATGTGATTTTTCCAAAGATGATAAGAAACGACTCTTATCTTGTGACTAACTCTTACGGCATAAAAACAGCTCGTGGTCCTTCTCATATACGAGGGTCGTCTAAAAAGTAAGTTCCACTATTTCTTTAAATCCGTCTGGTTGGCTGGAAAAGTCTGGGAGTCTCAGGGAATTCGCATCTGGGTGTAGTGGCAGCACTGTAAAATTTCTATGCGCGTGCGTCAATCAATCCCGCAGTCAAGACTGTATCAGATCCAACTTTTTGAGCAGTGGCAGAAGCAGAGTCGAAGCAGAACTCTGCCTGCTGAATCAGATCCCAGTAAAGCAGCGTCGGCAGAATTTTAATTTGACAGTAAATTCTTAGTAAATAATTCTTTAAAAATAATAAATACTTTGTAAAATATCACACAACAATAAATTCTCAATTTTCCGCGTCCATTAGTCATTTAAAAACAACTTGCCAAGTGAAAGATGTTTGAAATGTCAAAAAATTCTGCTTTGCAAAGCATCAAAATTAGAATTTGGCAAAAGCAGCGGCAGAACTCTCTTCTGGTTTTCTTGTCACATGACCAGCGTAAGCCAATAGAAACAAGCTATTTCCGACGGTTCTGCTTTGCTGCTTTGGATCTGATACAGCCTTCAGGCTTCAGCCACTATGAAGACTCCAGTCTCTCCTACCGTCAAAACACCAAATAAAGCGAAAGTTGTGGAATCCGCCGGAAAATGGCAAACGTTCTTTAGGGATGTTGTTGATCAATTACCTGCCCCGTGGGACCACGATCACAGCTGCACGCTATTGTGAGGTGTTGCAACAACTCAGAAAGGCGATCCAAAACAAAAGGAGAGGAAGTTGGCAAAAAAACTGTTTCGCAACCCCAGTTAAAATAAGGTTCCGCGGTCTCTGCTTACCCATAGTCTATTCCAACGGTGGGAAATCTCCGGCCCCCGAGACAGGGCCGGACTAAAGGGTGGGCCAAGTGGGCCATGGCCCAGGGGCCTCCACCAACTGGGGGCCTCCACCAAATACAAAGTGAAAAAAAATTGTTTGGCTTATAACAAAAATTATTAGACGGTTTTGTTAAAATAGTAATCAATGCTATCATTATCAATAGTATTGATATCAATATTGAAAATCAATAAATCAATCAAGTAGTTCAGCATCAATTGGTGCAGCATTTTCATTCACAAATTTCAAAAGTATTATTGTTGCTACAAATCTATTCCTATTATCATATTCTTCTAAAACAAAACATACTGAGAACTTCATTGAAATAAGTAATTTAAATTTTCCCGAACGGGAACGATTTTTATTTTTCTTGCCCAACCAAGGCCATAAAGCTCAAGAAATGTACGACGGTTTAACGAGCGTTTTGGTTGCGAATATCTTGAACATTTAATATTGTCGAGGGCAGTCTTATGACAACGCGTCTGCGATGAGTAGGAAATACAACGGTCTTCAAGCTCTTGTAAAGTAGGACAACGAATTGGCTGATTGGATTCCTTGTGCTGCATATCCCCTGAACCTCGTCAGCAAAGATGCTGCAGAATGTTATGTTGCAGGATTACAGGATTACAGAAGAAGTCTACGTGTTTTTCACAAGCTCTGCGAGTCAAGAAACTTACAGAGGAACTGCATGCATCTCATTCCGGCACAGAGAAACGTCATACAAACGTCCCTTCTCGAGTTAATAGTACTCGTGTCTTGTCGTGCAGATGCTACTAGTGCTATGGTTCTTGGATATTCTGAAATAAAACGAACACTGTTGTTAATGTCCGAAGATGATGACCAATATTCAAAAACCCAAAGTCGAAAGTCAAGGTTTGCATAAGCAAATGTGCAAATTGGATACTGGCATCTATGCCGTCTTCTGGAACGACATTTTGAACAGAGTTAACGCGACGAGCAAATTGCTTCCGAATTCCAAGCTGCATATGAGATCTCCAGGATACGTCACCGAAATCTTCGCTTAATCCCATTGGTTTACAGCCGTACCATGCACCAGAAGTGAACCTGTCACCATCTCGAAAAATTTTCGACGAAAACTACCTCCCCGTTATTGACCAGTTTTTGACATCGTTGGATCAACGGCTAACGGCGTGTGAACTGGTGTCTACGTTCTTTGGCTTAACTTGAGCATTTGAATTCCGATCAGTTGCACGAACAAGCACGGCTTTTAGCCGAAATTTACAAAGACGATGTCGACGACAACCTTGGGGTCGAGCTTGTACAATATACAGCGTTTTACAGACAGTTTGCTGGAAATGTAGACCAATACTTCAGTCGCGAACGCGAATGATTACAAACTGAAACTGCTTAGCTGAAAGATCATTTTCAAAATTAAAATTAGTTGAAAACAGATTGCGGACGGCGATGACCCAACAACGCCTCAATGGTCTCGCGATTTTGAGCAGTAATAGCGAGATTTTAAGAACTTTGAATTTCGATGATGTAATCGACGATTTCGCGTCGAGGAAAATTTGGAAAATGCCTTTGTAAGATGCGTTGATACATGTGTAAAATATAGTACAAAATATATATTCAGCCGCTCTCTTCGGTGCTCCGCACGACCGCACTAGGCTTCGATGCACATCTTTTCTGTCGAATATGTAAAATCTGACTGCACTACAAGAAAGAGGACCCTTAAGAGTATTAAATAATGCAATAATTTTTTTTTCCATTTTTATTGAAAATTCGTCATTGTTGGGTTAAATGTCTGCTTAAAATTCATTTAATGTTTGACCTTCTATTAAATCAAATATAAAACGAGCCCCTATCATAGGAGCCCCACCAAACTCGTGCCCAGGGGCCCCCACCACCCTTAATCCGGCCCTGCCGCGAGATATTTAGAAGAAATTATAAAAAAGTATTTTTCGGTGTGATTCGTCTAGTTTAAATATATTGAACGCACATAGCAACATAATTTAGTACTAATGTTAAAACTTACATCCATTTAGGTTAGTTATACCTACTATGTATCATTTCTTTTATTATGCCCATACACAAACCGGTTTTATAGATAGGAGGTTGCAGGGAAGTCTCAGAGTCAGAACATTTATCAGACTCACCAATCCATCACACTAACACAATTATAACATCGTTCTCGGTGGTCTGCGGAAACCATGTGAAATTCCCCTTCTCATTCGCGTTAATTGTACAACTACCTAGCCATCACAATCGTTACACGAAAAATAGACAGAAAAATTAATATATAGTGTAATACGTACATTGTGGACCGAGTGATGGATAGTAGGGTCAAAGCATCTTTCACTTCAAATGCAGACTAAAAATTTAGTATTGGGTAGGACACGATTATAAAATGAGTGTGTAAGAGGTGCCTCTTTTTTCTTTTGAGCCAGTACAATATTGTGCTTCAAATGAGGCAAGGTGCCATTGTAATGCCAAAATGACAAAAACAAGCAAATTAAAGAAGGAAGGAACATAAATAACAGTGAAGAGCTTGTTTTAGGAGTTTGTTTCTAATAAGCATTAAACTGCCTCAGAGTAAGTAAGAAACCTATGCCTCCACAATGTATATGGGTCATTCTTTTACAAACCGGACAGATTTGGACAAAAATTGACCGGCACTTTGAAATTTTTTTAAGGGCTCTACATCGAAAAAAACACGTGTTCGAGGATTTTTATTATTCAATATTTTGGAAAATAGAGAGGATCGAAAATTTAAGAATTCGGTGATTGTTGGCTTGGAGACTCATTTTTAAAAATTCATAACTCCGGTTTTTCGCTAGATAAATTATTTTTTTTCCAATAGTATTAATAATAATTTCTCCATCAATTAAAAATGCGTTTTTGATAGAAAATTTGACTAGAATACGATGGTTATACTAAAAACTCGCTACGAGGTGGGGCAATTGTTAAAAATCGATTTAAACATTTCGATTGTTTATAACAATATGATTTTGTTTAAAGGTATTTTTGATTTTGTTTATATTTTTTTTGAAACAATTTTTTTTAAAAAAAAAGTCCTTTTAGCTTCAAAATGACAAAAAATTAACTTTTTAGAATTTTTTAAAATGAGTCTTCAAGCCCAATTTCACCAAATTCTCAAATTTTCGATTCCCTCTACTTTCCAAAATATTGAAAAAAACAAAAATCCTCGAATACGTATCTCTTTTTTTCATGTTGAGCCCGTAAAAAAAATCTCTCTCCTAATTTCAAGCTGCTGCCGCAAAATAAGTAAGAAATGTCTCTCAATGTTCGTATTTACAAACTCACCTCGCCCCAGCTCAAATTCAATATTTTACTCCCGCAAAAGAAGTAAGAAAGAAGAAGTCTACTACGTATTTACAATCACACCTCGCCTCATCTATTTCGATACACCAATAGGACATTATTTTAGAACCGGGACATTTAAAAAAATTGAAGCCTCAGTACAATTTACCATATTATAAGGGACAAATGTACTGCCCCGTGTAAGTCCGGCTCAACTCTATAAAAATTACAGGTCACAAAAAGGTGTCAATTGGCTAGTACGGCCCGCGGAAAAAACGTAAAATTTATTCTGGCCCACGTTAAAAACGGGTTGCCCACCCTTGGTCTATTCTATGAAATCTGTGAAGCCAAACGAATCATTTTGTCGAGAGTTCATCAAAATTAATATTTTCCTGAAATAGAAGGATAAGAAGAATTTTAGTACATCCAAATCTCCTTTCTTTCGGACCCGATAGACTAAGAACTACGACACCCGACTACCCTTCCAGAGATTCGTGAATCGAATCCATACAGTGTCATTGTACTTCGGCTTTCAATTTCCTCGCAATGTTAAGAGGCGATAACAGAAGACTGGGTAAAAATTTGCTGTGAATACATAAAATTATTCTAAATTGTGAGCAGTCATAAGTCACAAGCTTTTAAGACTCTTGCTTGTCATTGAGAGTTTGAGACTTATTCTTGAGACTATCAGCAGTTTTGCTATTCTAAGCACCAAGTCACAAGAAAATTCTTAAATAATTCACCTCTAATGGTGAATTTGTGTTCGTGTAAAGAGATAAATCAAAGTCTTGGCGACCGAGTCTGTGTGAACGTCTGAACACCTCTCATAGAACTGGAAAAATATGCTAGAAACCCGCTCTTTATACTCTTGTCACCAGCTATTTATACAGTCACAATTTTGATAAGCGCAGCGCCTGTTTGCGGTGGCTGCAAAATTAGAATACCAAATTGTCTCAGGTTGAGAATGACCACACCCTTGTGATTGCATTGTGACTTGTGACTGCTTTTAGAATACGGGTGTCAATCCAACAACTCAAGCCATGAGCGAGCTAGTTCGGCATTCCCAATAAGCTGACACGATTACGTAGGTTGAGGAGGACTAACATGACCAGCCAAGTAACACTGTCCAGACCAATAACCATCTGGACTCTGACAAGTGGACAGTCTGGACTGGCTTCTTTTCGACGTAGCGCTGGAGAATGTGATCTAAGTTTAGGAGTAACAGTAGACTATAGTATATCAAGGCTCTTCAAATTCAACCATCTCACTCACTGTGACATCCAAACTGCTGCTATGTAAGACAATATGGTCAGAGAATTGTTGGCCCCTTATATAAGGAAAAGTGATTCCGGAAGCTAAGAAAAAGAAAGAAATCTACCGCTGCATTCAGATGTTGTGAAGAAAAAAAAAAGCTCGGTAGGCTTCGTTGGGCAGGGCATCTAGCTTGTATGAGCGAAGAGAGTGCATTCCTGTGGCAGGCGAGTTTTATTTTTACTCGGGAACAAAACTAGCACGCACACTCCCGCCACAGGGATCCAAGCTTCCGCCGCAGGGATGCACGAAATCGCCTGTATTGCTCTAAGAAATTGTAGAGGACGAAGAAAAGGGGCAACTATCTTGGGGAACATAAAGGGTGCCAATAGCATACTCAGTAAAAAGGTTCTCGTTCGATTGCATAGGTCAAGCAGCATTGGAAGTGGTTAGTGTTTAGCTGGGGGACTGCTTGGTGAAACAACACTCGCGTTTGGAATGGTTTATGCCTGAATATTTAGATTTTCGAATCTGTGGCGGGAGTGTGCATCCCTGTGGCGGGTGTGTGCATACTTTTGTAGCGTCCCTATTTGTTCCGCTATGCGCGCTGGCAGCGGTCACGTGCGTGCTAGTAAGAAAATTAACCAACTAAATTATTTTTACTCGGGTATGCCGCTGAAAGAAATGGAACCCCAATCTCTAGGGACGTATTTTGAACCAGTTAACGCATAGTCCGCTCTTGATGACGATGTCAACATACCTCTCCCATACCCCAAAAATTTAACAATATTTCCATAAACGTAATCTCCCATTTAACCTTTGACAATCCTAAGCACAAACTACCCCCTCTTTAAAAAAAAACATCTGTTAAAGCTCAACAATAAAGAAAAAAGAACAGAAACAAAAAAAACGCACAACTTAAAATCCCTACGATTAGCAGATCGCTCTACAAGCATTTTCTCAGTATTGTCACACAATTAAGAATTACATCGTTAAATCATAGTTCTCTGTCGTAATGTCAGCCCATCCTCTATCCTGCTGCACACTAATCGAAAGAAGTTGGAGAAGAAGAAACAACAAAACAATAAAGAATCGCGGAAAAGAGCACACAAAAAGGATACGAAGAAACAAACAAAAAAAAATAGCAAAAGAAATTCTCTAAGGAAATAAAAAAAAAAGTGAAAAGGAGAAGAAGATGTAAAAAAATGAAACGTAGGAGAGAAAAATAAACTATGAAAAGCACCGAAGCTAAAATACCGGCCCCGGTTGAAGATGGAAATATATATAGTGGTATATGTCACAGCCGAGAGGAAAAACAACATCTCTACTACCTAGTAGAAAACCCCCTCAAAGTTCTCCCATCACCCACCACCTCCGTCGACCTTACTACCCTAGAGTCCCTCGCGCTCCGCGCACTTTTCGGAAACCAAAGAAAAGACAAGACAAGAAGACACAGAATCTGGAAAGGCGAAGGGAAAAAACATTGTGGAGTATGGTGGGGGAAGGGGTAACAATTTATTGCCAAAAGAGTAGGGTGGCGGTCGGTTCCCATATAAACTTGGGGACATTCTTCAGATAAAGTCAACCTGCTTTCAAATGAGCGAGACCGACCCATGCAGAGCGAGAACGATATGAATTCTGTGACTCTGTAGTGGGGCGAGAGAATGAATATTTCGCTCCTCTCGCAAGAGTATAAATTTGCAAAATAACAACAAAAAATAATTTTTTAAACTTCATGAGAGAGTGGGGGTGGGGGGGGTGGGTAGATCTCCGAAGAACGCTTCGTACCAAATAAGATTGATGTCATTGTGGCGAAGGTAAGCAAGCGTTCGTGAGTGGAGAGTATTTATTTTTGTCATCAACCCCGCAGGATTTTGAAAAGTTTCCCCTTCTCCGCTTCCATTGGCTTCAAAATCATGATATTCTGAGAACCACGCCACTCTATTGCTCTCATCTCATCTCGAGCATGATGCTATAGCAACTCAGACCTCGGAGGAGCCTGCCCGTCATGACTAGGGGCTGTTTGTTATTCCTGTGGACAAATTCTCTCCGAATCAGCTCTCCTCAGCGGATGTAAACGAATATAACATAGACAGGTTCTTAAGTTTTCCTTCATTTTTGTTTTTCCCCCCACCATTCTCCCCACCCTCGACCAGGGGTTGGAGCTCGAGTGTGGTAACGCTGAAATGGCGCAGGGGAAACTCAAGGGGAGTACATATAACATCAGGCAGGCGGTAGCATCCTGTATTGAAAAAGAACAAAAGCGGGAGTGAGCCAGGATATTGGAAGAAAACAAAGTTACAAATACGGGCTCTCTCCGAAAAAAAAAAACCAAATTTTTTTTTTGTATCCACTTAGAAATCGAGCAATACAAATTTCATGGGACGAAGAAGAAAAAAAACGAGGGACACCCCTTAACCGTCGTCTTCCTGAACACTTTCCACCATCACGGAAACCAATAAGCCCGGAGTTGATCATTATCCTTAAAACTAATAAACAGCGCCGTGCGGGGCCAAGGATGAGTGGAAGAGAGTGGTGGTGGTGGAGGGGGGGGGGGGCATATTTCGTGTAAGGTAGGGGATGATAAAATTCATGTTTGAATGGAGCCAATAAAGGCGTTAACAAGTTGTGAAATTACTTTTTTATTATCGTGAATCCTTATCCTGTTCGTGATGGGTCCAATATCTCTGTTATATCCTCCACGACACCGATAAGTCCAACATTAAGGCGAGCAATATCTACATACACACGCGACACCGATCGAATATTGCGATAAAAAGCGCGACTGGAAAATTATTTTTAGCACTTATTTATTTTTATATTTATTTTTTATTTTTTTTTTTTTGCTTTATTTTTGTGCGCCCCCCACTCTTTTTTTTTTAAATTCAAACTTTTCTCACACACTTTTATTCAATTTTTATACATTTTCACCACCAATCAAAAATAATATGAAATAATAAACCGCCCCTCTCAGGCTGCCCCCCGTCGCCTTAATTCTTGTTGCCCCGTGGGGAAGTCGCAATCATCCTTGGAGCACTCATATCACCTTTTCATTACTTCTTCACTCACTTTTGCGATTTGGAGGACTTTTTTCTACGATATCGCACTTAACTTACACAGAGAGACCGACCCTTGTGCGAAGGGCCAACTATATCCTGTGCGGAAAAAAAATATAAAATAAATTTATATATATATATACTCTTACGCACACACACCTAAGCCGCGAACAAATCCTTTTAAGCCTTTCTTTACTGACTTCACCAAAACCCCCTCCAAAAGCCGGACCACTTAAAAGGTGTCAGGATTACACTAATAACCGCAAAGTAACACGAACGACAAGGATTTACTTCTGATTGATTCAGGATAACAAAAAAAAGGATTTTTTTTGAAAGTATGAAGAATTTTAGTATTTTTTTTTGCTGTGTGTGTCCTGGTGGCACTGTCTGAAGGGAATTCTCAAAAAATGTAACGAGCCCGACGACTTGCAGAGATGGAAGAGCTCCGGAAAGAACCGTGCGACTGGAACTCCATGACTGAGAGCAGAGCCTCAAAGTTTCGAGCCAACTCGTCCTCGTCCTGATCCAGGGGAGCTTTTACACCAATCGTGTGTGTCCTTTTTGACACACGAACACAAGCAGCTAAGGTGCTCCTGGAGCTAATACCCGCGCGTGCTACAAATTGAGTGGGTGGCTGGCAAAGTAATAAGGAGAGGAGCCTAGTTGCTCCTGGAAATGGCCTCCCATGCCTTGAACGTGCTTGCCACATGAGGTTTAAGGATCCAGACCTTCCATGGCACAGTTTCTCTGGTATCTATGACGAAAGAAGTAGCTGGAGACTTTCCACTCGAGGGGAAAGCCCTACTGTACGAAAAGCTTTCGGCTCCGATTTTAATTTATCGATTTAAAGCTACTGACAGTTTAAAGCTTATGCAAAATTTGAGCTTTCAGGGATGGACAACCTTTTTTTCGGAGCTTTTGTGCTTTGGAGAGTTTTTTTCTCAAATTTTGTTTGTGTCTCTACTTTCCTGGGGGCTTTTAAATGTCCTATCAGTGGAACAGGTGAAAGTCTAAGCTTAGGCGTCACCCTTTGTACTATCAGCCCGTCGTGTAGTTCACGTCATGGGGAAATATCTAGTAGTAAACTTAGCTCGAAGAATAGAGAAACGATAGGAGTCTTGGGGGTGTATGAGGAGATGCTGATGAGCCTCCTTTGAACTCTTGAATGTTGTATAGCTAGAAACAGATGCATGTGCGGTGCGGGCGGCCAATGCGCAGTATGAGGCAAGTTTTCGCTAACAGATAATTGCATGATTGCGTTCCCTCTTGTCACATATAAAAAAATCTAAGCGATGAATGAATATGTTTGTTGTGTGTGTAGTTGTGTTCGAGCATTTGAGGCTATGCCATTTGTTGAAAGTAGACACCTTTTGCGTGGCGTGCGATCCGTCCACGTGGCTATATGTCAGGTCGCATTTGAATGCATAAACTCCTTCAATATCATCTGCTGCCCGCACCTCAGGTACGCATGTTTCAGTCTCCAGCCTATGAGTTCGGGAATACTGACTGTGGGAGGTTGTTCCACAGTCGAGTCGTTCTGGTAATGAACGAATATCTAGACTGGTTGGTGGTAGACCGCGACATATTGGAGAGGAATGAAAGCCGCGTAACGTTGCTAGGACGAAAATGAAGTCGAAACATCAGGGAGACAGTCCTGGGAGGAGATTTACGCTATTTTTACAAAGGAGGAGGTTGTCTGGGCGATTAATAGCTTCTCCATATTTAAAGCACCCGGTCCAGACGGTATAATACCAATCTTGCTGCAGAAACTGCCTGAGGTAAGAATACTACCATGAGTTTGAGACGGACGAGAGTCATCTTCATCCCAAAGACAGGAAGAAGGGGCCTCGAATCCGCGAAGGACTATATGCCGATTGGCATAATATCCTTCGTGCTCTGTAGAGATGACTATACTGTTCCAAGCATAACATGCCTATCTTAAAGGTAGAGGCACTGAGACAGCTTTACACCAAATGGTAGGAACTATCGAAAGGACTCTACTTTACAAACCATATAACATGGAAGCCTTCTTTGATATAGAAGGTGCCTTTAGCAATGCAAGCCTTAGGCAATGGCTGTCGGATATGTTGAGCTCGTAAATTATTCAAGCGGGCGCCACATGGAGGAGTGATCTCCCCATTACTGTGGTAAGTAACGATAAATAATAGTCTACTAAAAAAAGTAGAGAGAAGCGGTGGTAGCAAAAGTAGATTAGCTGGTGATAATGTTGTCAGGAATGTTTCCATCCATGATTAGAATGCGGTCTGCCAATCAACCCAGGCAAACCTGAGCTAATGCTGTGCACTAGGAAAACCACAATCCGCAGATTGGATGATCATACCCTCGCTCTATCATCCAGGGTGAACTTTCTTGAGAATGTAGTCAACACTAAAAGACATCTGGATTTCAAACGAAAGAAAGCCTCCACAGCTTTCACTTTCTACGCCTGTAAACAGACCTTCGACAAGAGCTGGGGTTTCATGCCAGAGAAGGTCATATGATGTACACCCCTGATAAGTCCAATCTAACGTATGTTTCGGTGGTCAGTCATGTTATGAGCAGAACTTATAAAGTCAAAGTTGAGAAAGGTCCAAAGGACGGCAAGAATAGGACAACAGTCCCACAAACGTCCTTGATGCTCTCTTGCACAACAATCACCTAGCCTCGTGCAGTGCCTTTAGACTGAGGGAATCTGGGACTTGGACCTCAAAGCCCTACGGTAGTAGCAACATTTTCTATTTGCTACCCGAGGTTATGATCGCTACAACCACAGACTACCTTCGTCCTAGATTGACCGTCAGGAAAGACTTCTCCGTCGAAATGCCCTCAAGAAAAGAGTGGAGAAAGGGAAATGCATCGATGGGTCCAAGACGTTAGCCGACTGACGTAGCAACTCCCCGGTACGCCGCTACTTTTAAAAAGGGGAAAAGAAGCTCAAAGTAAGAACTAGTGTAAAATCCAGCTCAGACAAGTTTATAAGGACAGAAAAAACAATAATAATGTAAGAAATATTGTAACCAGGGCTGTTGGCGTGAAATGTTTCATTCAAATTCAAAAAATTCAATATTTTAAATCAAGCGAAAATATTTTCCGTTACAGAACTCAACACGCTCAATAGATGGCGCTCATTTTTAATTCATTAATTTATATTTTTTGAGAACAATAAGCCTTTAAATATAGTTAAATAAGCGAATCCAAATATAAATTAATGTAATTAGAGTTTTTGGTTTAAAATAAACAAGAAATTTTGCTTAAAAGACGTTTTTTGAAATGTGTGTTTAGCTTTAAATTCGTTTTGTTTTGACGATTAATTTTCACTAAACTATGCAAATTTGTAGGACTTTTTTGTTTGAAAGATAATTTATAATTTTTTCGTTTTTATAAGTGATATTTAACCATTTATTAGTTAAAAAATCATTTCATCTCAAAAACGACATTAAATACTCTCTGAACCATCTCCACAATGACACTGCGTCAACACACTTCAAAATCCCATCAAAATACGTATACCATCGCACTAGAACGCATTCATTAACTGAAAAACATCGCATCCACCCAACACTCGACGAGCAGCAGCAGCAGCAGTAGTCAAGTCAGAGCTCAATGGCGGATCGATTTGTCAAAAAGTGAGGCAGAGTCGGGAAACTTGAGCTAAGAATTGGCTGCGATTTGGGGTCCGTGCGCCTATGTTAAAGTAAAATAAGCAAAAATATTTTTAGCCGTCCGCGTTTTTGGTGTTATTTAGTGAAATTCAATTGAAATCTATGGTAACTGGCCAGAAATTCCTCGCACTCAGTTTTTGTTGTTGTGTCCAGATTTCATTCAGAATCTCGCACCCGAGGCAGAGTGAAACTCGTGAAAATTTTAATTAAATCCATCTCGAGGAGTCTCCGTAAGTTTATTAGTTCGTCGGTAGTGAGTGAATCTATCAAGTAGAAAGGATAAAAAGCGCTTCCAACTTGTGAATATCAGTGAAAAGTGGTGACAACCCATTGCTGGGAATTACGGTGGAAAGTGACTCGGATTTTACTGCAGGAATTTTAGATTTCGTGAGGTAAGACCCGTGTTTTCCGATTAATTGAGTCGGAATGGTACTTTTCATTAATGGATTGTCGTTGCGGATGGAAAATTCTATTCAAGTTTTCTTAAATTATGTACGCTGGTGCGTCTGCCACGACTTCGGGGGGCTGTCAGCATCACGCTTCTGTCAAAGTCCGATGACATTCGCGCAGCTGGTGAACATTGGGCGAGTGTGGCCCCCTTTCGAAACGCAAGATTTCGCTCGCCAGCAGTTTTTATGTAACCGGAAAATCTAGCTCTGGAAGCTGGAAATACTTGTTCCTCCTTTAAAGGTTAAACGTTTTGTCCAAAAATCTCTTAGACCCCCCCGGCGGACAATGCGAGACAGTGAACCACTTTGCTGTAGTACGGTTGTTCCTCCTGGGGCTCTATGGGGGTCTCCTCTCCAGTTCTGGCACTGGCCATAGGCATACATCTTTCACATTGGTCATCTTTCGTAACATACAACCGTCGAGGTCACTTAACTGCCATAATTCCAGCGGCCAAACGACCGCCGCTCATAGGAACCCCAATGAGGATATTCTCAATTAAGCAAATAGTTAGCAACTGACCGCTGATAGAAGCCACCACATCGGGGTCGGCATTGCCGCTCAAAAGTCTGGACAAGTACTAGCCGCTAGCTCTTCCAGCTGGTGGTTTGTTAATGGCTATTTAGAGAGATCAGCTGGGGATCAAGTGTGCCATAATGTTACGGATGCTCGGGGAGGAAATTATAGATTATTTTCTAGGAATTCCTTACTTAATATGAAGTGGCGAAGTGACCCTTAAGCTTCCATTACAGATCAGATTTATAAGATTCTCGGGCGATTATGGCACAAGGTCAAGTCTCGTGGAGTTTATTGTCCGAGGACTGGTTATGTAAAGTGGATTAATGCCGAACGTTTTTGATCTCGAGTAGAACGCGAGATGAGATGATGATGCCACTTACAATGGCATTCACTAGAGACGCTTTGTGAGGATGCTTTTGAGTTTTTGTTGTTTCTGAAAACATAAAAAAACAAAGAGAAACTTTTCCATCTAATCCTTTTTTGGCCAGAGACTTGCTCCTTCTCTTGCCTTGCCGTAAATGTGGAGAAGGTTTTGTGCCACTTTTCAAGCAAAAACAGCTTGGCAACAGTTGTCTGACTGCATTCCTTTTGAGAGCATGCTTCGCTGATGTTTATTTCAATTATGGTGTTTACACTTTTGGTTATTTATTTATTTATTTATTTTTTTTTAATCTGAGGCTGTGCTTGTGTCGATACTTAAGCTTCAAAGGCTTATTCATCGTGTCTATCTACCACCAATCGATATTGATGGTATTTATATAATGAATATTTTAGAAAATCTGTTTGTGTTTCTCAACTAGTAATGGGCTCATCACCTTTCCACATTTGATTTATAACAAACTAATCTTGCTTGCTCTTTAAAGACCTTATGCTTCATCACTCCAAAAGTCTCCAAAAAATCACCAAGAAAGACTCCTTGTCTGATAATAAACATATGTTAAAAACGTCGACCCTTACTGTCTGGAGGTGCATCGATCTTCTGTGTAATTTTTGGGTACTCAAGGTTAAGACGAACTCAAAATTCCCAGACGACTATTTACCAGGTGTGTGCTGAAAAGTGTTTGCCTTAAGTAAATATGTGCAAATGGATAAATACGGTAGTAGCTGACGGATCATGCACAATGATTTATGTAGATCGATTGCTTTCGCGTTATCACTTTTATCTAGATTGAACCCAAATTGTGGCATGTGATGATGAAGAAGGATAAAGGGTAACGATCGATCGGATTGCTGGGAAATTTTTTTTTTGGCAGCTGTTGTTGCTATTTGTTAGAGAACATGAAAAGTTAAGGGAATATCAACCAAAGGGATCACGTTAAGTTAGAAAAGAATTGAAAGAGGATAGGGATCTAGACATTTAAATCTCTGCTAAAGTTAAGTTTCGCTAACATGTAGATAGATTGCCCCTCTACCATTCCCTGTAATAGCGATCGTAGTGTGTTGCTGTGCCCACGCGTCTTCCCTACTCAGCAATCGACTTCTTTTAGCTTGAGTTCTATGCAGGTTTCGTACTGTCACATGTGTAGATCAGGTTGGAGCCGATCAACCAAGAGATCGACCAAAAGATGGCTTCCTCGCTAATCATGCTTAGAGGCGATACCAGGAAAAAGGAGGGGTTTTTTTATAAAGAAGGAAAAGTTTGGGGTAAGAGAAATGGAAAGGCCAAGGGCCATGCCGCGGAATGGATTCGAACCACGGACCTCTGGAATGGTAGTCGGGTGCCATTTCCCATAGGCTACCAAGACGTGCAATTCAGCGTTGGGTCCAAATAATCCTATTGATTTTTCTGATACTAAGAATACCATATGATTCGATAATTCCAGTTTTCAGCATGCGAACCATCTACTGAAGAATTCCATTGTAAATCCTGTACTCTGTCAGAGCCTGCTATATCCAGGAAGGCTACCAAATTCGATACGATTTTTAAAGACAAGGTCTAGCACGTGCTTGTCTTATATTTTCGAAGGCGTAAGAGTAACGCAGAGTATCGTGGGGGTCCAAGAAATCTCTATTGGTTTACTGATGGGCGAAAAATGGAACATGGTACAAGGGCTTGTTTTGCAGAAGCCAACTTCAAGGTTTCGATTGCAATGGATAGGTTGCCCTTTGCTTTTCAGACTTGAAATACATGCCATTGATACCGGCGCTAGTCTCAACCTTGAGAAAGGCGTTAAGGTACTCCAGAGCCTGTCCACCATAAATAAGGCTTTGCTCTGCTGGGTCGACGGGCACTGCGGTTTAAAGGGCAATGAGGCTGCGGACAAGCTCGCGCTAAAGGAGTCTGAGATCCTGGTCCAGAGCCCAGAAACCTTCTGTGGCATCTCATTGTCCTTGATAGATAACTGGGTTAAGGAACTGAACCTAGCTTAGAGTTAGTCAGTAGAGTTATACTCGGTGAAAAGCCTTGGAGATATTGAAAGCAATCAGATCAGTCTCACTAAAGCAATGGTTGTACGGTTCAACACACAAGGACGTCGCCTTCACACATCGTCAGAAGACCTTTTTGGTCTATCTATCTGTCGTGTAAAATGGGATGGAAAATTGTAAACAAAAATTGTGTGATGGAATTGATAATATTATTTGTTTATTTTTGGTGTCTGAAATTGTACTTTACGACATGACGAAGAAATTATTGTAAATAACAGTCGGTAGTAATAAGGGGATTCCTTCTAAGCTCTACAAAAATGTGTACACGCTTAAAAGCACGTCGTCCTCCACTCAATGACAAATTAATTTACTAACCGGTATCGAAATCAATGTCTAAACTGAACTACACCAACAACGGCAACAACAACAAAAAAACTGTTCACTCCACGTCTTAAAATAATTCAACTATCAACCTCGAGGTAATTGACCGGTCAGCCAATCAGTCACTTATCCTCAGGCTGAAGTCATTTCGAGGTTAAAAATATCATTTCGACACGTTAATCGTTATTAACACCCCAGCTTTGTATCGTCTACCACACGGCCATAATAAAGCACCTTCTCTGAAAGGAGTTCAAGAGTACACATTCTCCAGCCAAGACACGTCAAGCTTCCTTCTTCTTCCATCTTACAAGATTCGTACAAAATATGAAAAGTGGGTCGAAAAATTCTAGCGCGAATCTTGTCCAATTTAGAAAAATTTCCACGTCTTAGATTGCTCCATCGTGTGTTTTATAAGAACAAAAAATTGGCCCCAAAGAAGAAAATGTTATACTACACGGATGAGAAATTGATTGCTGTCACCAGCATCTGGTCCTTGTATGTGTTTTTTATTAACAGAAAACATCACACTCCCGAGCGCAGAAAATCTTTATCGGAAATTTTTTGCCTTGTGATCAAAAGCTGACAAATTTATCTAAAATTAGCGACTGACGTAGATAGCACGCTAGTCGTACAGCATCAGGCTCCGATTGCAACAGAAGATATCAAATAATTGCTCCTCGCAATTTCTTCAGTGTTTTTTTTTCTAACTTTTATTTATCTTAAATTTATTTCTCGAAATTAAACAGGGCTGGGGGCAGTGTAATACAAGTAATCGGAGGGGGTTGAAGCGGATGAATTCGTGGCCCACACTTGAGATGAAATTCCAAGGAGTATGAAAATTTTCGTAGGATGTTTTTTTTTGGATAAGAGCCAGGTGACACCAAGACTGAATTTTTTTTTGGTTGTTTCCTCAGAGGTCAGGGAGAACGATGAGGAGTCACCACGGATTTTTATCGATTTTTGAATTTTTTTATCAAGGCTTGAGAATGCATGAAAAATGAATAATGCCCACTGAACAGGGGACGATAGTAGCCCGGCGTCAGCTGGACTTTCAAGAATAGTTTTTATGATGGTTTTTGTGGGATTGTGGGGATCCGCCAGCAATCAACGATCAAAGTTCCGCTTCCATCGTGACGTTGATGCAATTTATAAAACTTCGTCATAAATTTCACTCAGAGTGTGACTGACTATTTTTTCTTATCTTTCTTCCTCGACTCGATATCGCTCCGATATCGTAAATATTTTTTTTTTCTCTATATTTTTTTTTTATTTAATCTTCACTAATTTTTTCAAGCCAACCAAACTTGAGTCAGAAAGGTCATTGCCGCTCAGTCAGTGAATATATAGGCCTCGTGTCTTGTTTTTTATTTTTTTTTATTTTTTTATAATTTACCTACAAAAAAAAATTATTGTGCAATGACCACAACATTTTCTGGCACTTGTCCCATTCTGACCACTGAAACCTCTACAACGTGTGCACGTTACCACCAAAACGCAACTGAGACAGAATTTTAAATTCGACAAAACAAAAAAAAGTGTCACAAAGTTTCCTTGCGTCTCCGTATGCACTTTTACCCCCGATTTTGCGCCATTGCAGTTTATATGCAAATTTTTTGTCATATCAGAACATTATCCCTAGCCGCACACAACTTTACATGTTGTCAAGCTGCCGATTATGGGGCAATTTAGATGGTAACGAATGTGACCGCTGCTAGTTAGGCTAGTCGCGCATATTTCTGACACTTTGTTTCTTCTTCTTCTGGATGATTGGGAAAAGAGCTCTCTTTCGGGGGGTGGGGGGGCTAAATTAATTTTCTGGCGAAATTGTTTGACCTTATGTCAGGGTGCGTTGGTGGTAGATGTGTGAACAGGAAATTTATTTTGTTATTATTGCTACCACTTCTTCTACTTAGTCTTTTTTTTCTCTTCGATGAATTGAATGTGTTTTAGGGGGTGAAAAGGTTAAAAGGTTTAAATGGGGGTTGATCATAATTGAGTTGATTGTTAAAGAATCGAAAAAAATGAAGGTCAACTGGAGAGTGAAAATACTAACGAAATTAGACGATAAAGATTACGTAACGAACGCTTTAAACTGTTCACATATTTGCAGTGTAAACGATGATGGAAACGAGTAGGGTTCATCTCTAACTTGGTAAAATTCTTGTTCTTATGTTTAATATTTATCCCTTTCCGTGTTGGCAAATATCCGGCCTAATTTTTTCCCCTTGTGAACATTTACCATCACATACTATATAAACTGGTTTTCCGTATCTGTCGTTCTCACCAACAAGAGTTGTGTCGTAATACGGGGTCTTTCAACAGGAGGTGTCATTTTTAATCAACAAAAAAAGCGCAATATTTTCGTAATAAGAGATGAAGTTTTTATTTTAATCTAAAGTACAAACAATGAGGTTTATAATGGAGCACAATATCTGCCAAATTTCCGCCTCAGCACTCCTTACAAACGGTTCTTCTTCTTCTTACATTAAGGGGGTGTCTTTGCCGGCATTGCGTCCTACTTTAATTTGGTCTATTGCACCAATCCCGTCGTTAAAGAACTTCAAGGTTAAGGCTATTGATATAGCCTAAAATTGATTTGGAATTCATATCCCAAATCTCCCTGGGAGCAGGGAAGTCGCGATGGAGGGATTCAATCACCTTATCGTTGTAGCCTGTACAGCAAGTGCTTCCGACAACTACAATCAACTTCCAGCTTGAAATTTAAAAGTTTGCCCGCTTTAATTTTGTTGATTTGAATGAATTTTTTGGCTTGACGAGTGCCCTGTGTACTTTGTCCAGCTATGACGAAATAGGCGGTCGACCCAATTATTGATGGCCGATCTTGCATGGCAGCAGGATAAGCTGCAGAAAGGTTTCGGATCAACAAGTGATGAGTTTGCCATCGGCTCCTTCGTCCTGGAATCTACATCCGCGTAACATTGTTGTTCTTGCTGAGGGATTTCAGAGATAGGATAGGACAGTATTCGATGGCATCCTGTGGGATTTAATGGCTAACAGGACAGCTTGACTGTCCGAGAAAATAACGATGTTGGAGCTATTTGGAGCTCTATCAATAATAACCTGGGCACGCCCCTGGATGGTGAATACCTCAGCTTGAAAGATACTCGCGGTGGTACCAACGGCCATGGATATTTCGCATCTTGGACCCTATACGCCCATTATTAGTTTTGGAACCGTCCGTATGCCAAAAGGCCGTGTATCCTCTAATGGTGTGGCCACACTACGCGGTCTTGGGTCGTACGCGCTTTTGCCTTTTTTTTTCATATGGAGTTTTATGGCTTTTTTACGACTTTTTTACGACTTTGTCCATGGTAAAGGCCGTGCGGCCAAACAACACGGACAAAAGGCTGTGGTTAAAAAGGTACATTGTGCGTCCACACACTATGAGCTTTTCAAAAGCGCGTACGCCGTTTCAAAGGAGAATTGATTTTTTCTCACTCATGACTCAGAAAATTAAAAGATCACGCGCGCTTTTGGCTGGCCGTACGACCAAAAGCGCGTGGATTCTAAGTCCGCGTAGTGAGGACGGGCCTTAAAGAGGAGCCTGACGTGCTGTCATTTTGACCGATCGACGTTAGATTGGTTGGTGTGCACGAGAATGACATCGCTGTGCAAGCGGCCGAGCGATAAAGTTTTGTCAGAGCTGCTACTTTTCTATGATGGCTGAATGGGTCGAGAAGCACCCCATGGTGATTTCTATAGTGGCTGACTAGTTTTAGAGCTGATTAGTTTGAAGGAACATTGTCCTGTCATGCTCAAGATGTTTGCGAGATCTCGGCTCAAATGAGCGAGATGAATTCAAGGCCATTCTAACAATAGACCTTGGAAAACAGATCGTACCTTCTTGACCATGAATCAATGTGACGCCTATGGTGACTTTCACTATGTCACCAAGTTTTCTGGTTTCTGAACGTTTAGGAATGGCCATTTTTTGTCACATTTAATGCTTCTGCCAAATCTTTAAGCAAATAACAATGATCTGCGTGTAGTAATGCCCCCGATTTGTTATCATTAAACTTTTTTAGTTGGACAGGGCGTTTCTTGACTGTCAAATCAAAATCTCAACTTTAGAATTGTCTATGTCACAAGCTGATATCGATAGAGCGTTAAAGAAGCTTCTCTAAGCTGGTAACGCTGTACCGAGTTGCTACACGGAATTTGAGCCCCCTTTGTTGCAGAGTGTGTTCGCAGCAACTGTTTATTGTAATCATACTTTTAAGTGCTCCACGATTTTTACAATGAGAAAATTAGTTGAAGAAAGAGTTGTGTTTCAAACGAAATTTCAAGTGGCGAATCTGTGAAAATTAGTGCTGCACACGAGACGAGACTTGTCTCGAAATCGTCTCGTCTCGTCTCGAAAATCCAGAGTAAAAATCGATACGAGACCGAGACTACCAGTCGAGATCTCGCGAGACATCTCGAGGTCTCGAAATCAAATCGTTATTTTGAAATCGTATCGACACCAACTATTTCAGTATCTTCACGCTGTGCTCTTTGACGAGAACAACATTCGGCACCAATACATGACTTGAGCAGGCTGCGGAGACAAGGCGAAGAGTACGCATTCCTTAAGCATTTAAATGCAGAGTCCATTCCAAAATAGAAGAGGTATTTTACTGTCATTTCATTTCATTTCAACGCATTTAAAATGAAATGCGTTGAAATGAAATGAAATGACTGTAAAATACCTGTTCTCTTTTGGAACGGAATCGACGTAAATGTAACTACACAAATTAGAAATTAACTTTCGATTCATTGATCCCCTCCACCCCGTCCTGGTGCCACTGCAAAAGGCAGATTTACGTGTCTACGTCTGGGAAGTGACTAGCATGGAAATATAAAGAATATTTGTATACAATTTCATTAATATGGCACATATTGATATTTCTCGAAATACAGAAGACTGAGCAATTCGTATTATTGACAGTGAAATTCGAGACTTTTCGAGACGAGACCTGCAAATACCCATTTTTTCGAGACCGAGACGAGACTGGGTCAAATCTCGTCTCGTCTCTTCTCGTGTGCAGCACTAATGAAAATGTTGCAGGAAGCCGTGTGAACCGTGTTAGTGTTAAAAACATTGGCATATGAATGGAATAAAGCATTCAAAGACGGTCGAGAATTATAACATTCATTCTAGTCTACCTTTAACAACCTACGAACGATGAAGTCCGTTTTGTGAACATATCTTTTCAGTCTGCTCGTCACATAATGATTGGTATTTTGAGCAGAATGTTTCCGAAGGAGCTAAATTTTGTCTAGTAATATCATCCAAGCCAGGTCGCTGAAGATATGATTTCTCGGCCTTCATAAAATTCATAATAACTGGTGATGATACATGGGTGTACTATAACGACATACAAACATGCTCGCCGTTTTGGAATGGTGCTCCGAAACGAACCGAAACCCTAAAAACCGCGTAGGGTTAGCTTCAAAATTAAGGTCATGAGTACCATTTATTTTTGCCATTATGTGATGCGAAAGAGATACATATAAAGACGACGTAGAAACTGACTTACGTACAATTAGGATTACCAACTGCAACAATAATGGTGGGCCCACACGACAAGGACTTTTGTACGTCCGACTTTCCGTGCGGCTTCTGTGAAGTTTGGATGAAACGGCCGAAGGCGTTAGACCGAGAAAGATGAAAGAAAATTCTTGAGGATGCTAAGGCTTACAGAGGGCTGTAGCGCCAGTGATGATGATGATGATTTTATGGTGCATTCCAAATTCCTTCCAAAGGGATAACTACTATGTGGGCGAATGTGAAGCGTTTATCCCCCGAAACGGCAAAATTCATTTTCACACGATAACGCATCGTCGAACAAACCCAGTGTTTTTGGCTTTGTGGTCTCTTAGGACTTTTTCTGGTTCGTGAAGCTAACATTATCACTTCGAGGAAGTCGTTTCCAATTGATTGAGGCAGGCCATAAAAGAAAATTCTTTGAAGGAACTGAAGTCCATACCTCAATCATTCGCCTACTAAAAATGTATGTAGGATGTAGTCACGCGCTGGTTGTCTTAAGTGCATTGCATGTGATGCGACCTACTTTGAAGTCGACGAAATTAATTTTGATTAACAAATTAATTTTTCGCTTTTGTTTAAGAATTCGGGGTAACTTTTTACACAGGTACTGGCCAAATAAATGGTAAAGATTTTATTTAAAGTTTTCTTCAATTTGGACCCTCTGCACCTTATAACGCCGTTTCATGTAAATCCTTTAAAATTAAGTTTGGTATCATAAAGTAGGATAAACAACTTTTTTTTTGTATCTTCCACGGACTCTCCTAATATCGCATCCATACGTCATCACTGAAAATTAATAAAACGCACAGAGGCGCTTTTAAAAAAATAGCACGAATGAATTAACAAGTTAAACAATTTGTTTACAATGAAAATGAATACGGATTTCGTGCAAACATTTTGTTAGTGTATAAATTTTTCTGGTAAATAAAGTAAAAATCGATTTAATCCGATATGAAAAAAAATCAAATCAAAAAAACCGAATCATGTTTACTAATCAATTTAGCAACGTTTCTACTTTCTTATAGATTATTATTTTTATTATTATATAAATAACTCTTAACACAATATAAAACCATCAAAACAATTTTTTTTCTCTCACTGGTCTGCGCGAGTTCCTCCAAATAATGAATTTTTATCACGAAATTCCACCTCTGATCACCACGCATTTAGTTAATTATCCTCAATTATATTTGAATGAAGAAAAATAGAAAACAGCAACAAAAAGCGATCGACGTAATTTCTTAGAATTTATGAAAGCTACTTGCCATTTGTCTTAACTGCTAAAAACACCTTAACGATGATATAATCGCGCCGAATAGCACCCAAAATGATTCTGAATTTATTTGCCTCGACGAAACACCGACAGTCATCCCATAGAGGTCTCCTCGGTCTTTCCGTCTATGTATGCGCTACAATTTCAAGCTAGTTCAATTATTTTTATGAGTTCGGCAAAAACGCCTTAATTTCATCTTGAAATAACTTTGGACCAATTCCTACGAAAACATTGTCTCACCTCACCGCACAATGCGTTTCATTTAACTCCCATAGACTAGACAGAAATACGCCGACGACGACGACGACTTCGTTTGTCTCGTTCATTTCGTTCTTCATTCAACAAAGTTCTTCTCCGGCAAATTAAAATTGCCACAGTTGCTCTCATACTAAGTAAAATTTCGCTAGATAGACTGAGGTGTTTAAAAGGCACATGCTTACCCGCAATCCACTTATAATATAGCAGCAACAATAATGGAAACAGGCAAAAAAAAAAACAACGTGTGTTTTATATTTTCTGTTTAATTTTGTTCAGCTGTAAATGAAGTTAGCATAGAGAACGTCTTGAGAATTCTTGAAAGACGAAAGTCACAAAGCCCAAAGTTTACACAGTCCATCCTCGTACGTATAGGAGAGTTTTGCTGGAAAACATTTCACCATGCCACGAAGGGAATAGACGGATTGTTGAGTTCTGTCGAAAGTGTAAACATTTCTGCCGCTTCTTGTAATAACAATAATAATATTATGGACACTGAACACTGCATTGGCAGGCGGCTGGAATTTCAAATACGTTTTCAGTAAGAAGGCTCAGCTATCTCCAGGGGCGGAAAATTGAAGAGTCAAGTCGCCTACTATTGACCACCTCTAGACGTCTGACCAGAACCGAAACCCCACTGGAGCCACGATTGCCTTTTTGTATATACATCTGAAACGGGCGTTTTGGTATGAAAATAGCATCTATTAGGGCCCAGACCAGAAGAATTTTAGTTTCTTCTCTGGGTCAATAGTTTCCACATGGTGATAGGCAGTCTGTTGGGTACCATACCAACAAAAAACACACTCAAAGGAAAACATTTTCGCTAGAATCCATTCGAGATGCCATTAAAATTCTCTCTCTCTGCTTCAAGGAAATTGTTATGAGCTGACTTTTGGTAGAAATTTTCATTTCAACATGAAATTCCAGAAAAGCATGGCCAGAATTTTCTTGCCATAGACCATAGAGGAAAGATTGGATTACGCCAAATGGCGAGGAAATGGATGTGTATACAGTCGGCCAAGAGGGGGGAATGGGGCTACAAACTAGTCACTTACAATTGGCACTGGAATTTTTTGAACAGTTTGAAAAATGAAGTGAAAATTAATTTATACGAAGCTGAAATGTTTCCTTTTGATTGTAAATCAGTGGGAAATGTTTCCAGAGAAATTCCGAAATAAATGACACAGCTGATTGTTGCCCCACCAACCACCGCCACCATCTTTCCGGCGGATCGACAATCGGAGTATTTGTAGATAATGTCTTGTTGGGAAATTGGAATGGATTGGGTTTAATTACGAGTGGCTGAAAAGTGGGTAAAAAGCCGATAAGGTAAAATCGATTGGTCTAGAGAGTTTTTTTTTCTCTTCTTCCCTGGGCCTTTCGCTATAGCAATTTATATGCCATTTAAATTATTATCGAACAACTTGTGATTCAGTTAATTATATTTCTCTTGTTGTATAATAAGCAAACGAAATTATTAAAATGTAAAACGATTACCGAAAGTATATTTTTTCACACTTGAGGGCCGCCAAGTTCTCGTGCGAAGTCAATCATTATGACGACAGTCACGTCTTCTTGGGCTTAGAATTTTGTACCCTAATTTGTTTTAAGTGGCGGTGTTTGTACGCATTCTAATTTTAGTCTTTTAGGTTTTTCAGAGGAGCCTCAATTGTATGAAATTTGATTTTGCAGATAAAAACAAGTTGACGAAGTTGTAAATTTTTGTTTTGAATCCCTTAACCTATATTGATCCATCTGCCTACGAGAGAGTGGTGAGAATATTACATCGGTCTAGCAGCAGGGAATGTGAATCGCATGTAATGGCCATGCCTAATACAGGAAGTAGTGTTAGATTCTTACTGACTAAACTCAGCAACCCTTTTGCATGACGTTTGAATCCAGATCAGTAGAAGCCGTAAAGGCATTACTTCTGCCTGGCGTCATTCACATGACCCTTCAATCGTCATTCACATGACCCTTCACCTTCGAGCCAGGTGGGACTTACAGATCAGTGAACTATCGTCTCCTCTGCTTTGGTGATTTCGACGCAGCTAGCTTCCCAATTTACTGTTCTTAATCGTACATGATGATCTACGGAGGCGGAGGCGGAGCCTTAGGGGGAGTCCCCAAATCCTGTACCCCTTGTCCTGTACTCCCTTACTACTCCCTTTGGACTTCCTTTTGCTATAGTGTTATCTAGAGACTCCTCAAGATGGGGGACCATTCATTCGCTTGCGAGTTCTCGCACAGAGTTCATCCAGTCTCAGAAAGGGCTACTTAGAGCCCTAGCTATAGTGCCGTCGAATGCTTCCTCGATGTCGAGGAAGGTCGCCAGCGCAACTCCTTTGTTTACCGTCATACTTTGAGAAATTCCCTACAGGGAGCCCAGGATCGATTTGGGCTGTAGCGCCATTGGATCAATGGGCATAAAACTTATTAAGTATTAGAGTTCAATCAATAGTCACAAGTTCTATTTCTTCAACAAAAATATTCCAAAACATCTTAGAAAAGAAAATAGTTACAAGTTGTGTTTTGACAACCTGATAAAATCCTTATTTTCTCTCTACTGATAAACAAAAATAAATTCAGCGACAATCTTTCAATCACCCCAGAAAAACACGAAACTTTACTTAACTCCCCACAGAAAGGAAACGATGTCGCACCCCCCATTACCCATCGGTGATAACATTTCTCAACACGCCCACCCTGATAACAACACAGAACGCTGAAAAATTCTTTTCCTTTTTTTTTGATAACACGTACAAAACATTCCGCGGCCTTGAATCAAATTTTCCCTGCATACAGAATCCGTACCTGTTGGGAAATTCATACGTGAAAAATATAAGCACACACACCCGAGAGTTTTCTTTGGGCTCCGTGGAAGATTTTCATTTCTGATAAGAGCGACATGACCCTTTCCGTTGCCTCATCCGACACACACCAAATCGATTTTAATTTTTAACATATTTACAGGCGTATTCCGATAGTAGTGATGGGGATTTGGGACTGGCGGTTGGGGACTGGGGACATGCAGGGCGAGGGCTGGTGAAATTGTAGTTTACAGATAATAGCTTTTGAAAAAGGTGAAGGATCGTAACGAAATTACCGGTCTGGAGGAGTGCCGTAGAGAATACGAGGCCTATAAAACATTCCGGTGCCTTGTGTGTTTCGTTTCCTGATGAAAGTCAGGATAATTGAGGCTAAACCTGCACGCAAGGATATCATTTGGAGCCCATTTACTGACGTAAAGTTTTATCAAATTTCGTTGTACATTTTGATTACGTATATATATATATATATGTGTGTGTGTGTAACAAAGTTGTTGGAATTTTTTTGTTTTAAACAAAACATGTATGACGGATACGATACGGCCTGGCTCTTCAGGGTTGGTTGTACAATATATATATATATACGCCTTTAAACTGGCAGCATGCGGCAGAGTATACCCTTGGCGATAAGGGTGGAATTTTATTAAAAGTTGCGCAGGATTAAAATGTCAGTAAACAATTTTCGTTTCCTTGACCTTTTGCTGCCTTATCCCTGTACGTTGGTTGTTTGTAGCTGATCTCTTTTCTGGTTGCTAATTTTGATATATTAGGGTCATAGGAATGTTTTCCTTCTGTGCATATCCTACCACTACTACTACCAACCAACCTCGCTTTCCGAGTGACCCTTGATTTATGGAAATGAGAAACGAATCGTCCCAAAGTCGATAAGTCAAGGGTGATTTATTTTAGTTTTATAAGCTGACGTCAAGAAGTCTCGGTTTGGGTTTCATCATCATCATCATAACTTGGAAGAAGATGAGAAGAATTTAGTTGAAGGTTACACAGTGGAGAATTGCTTAAGGAAGGATTCAGAGATATACAGAAGATGGTTTTTTTTTTTGCTAATTCATCTTCAACGAAGATAATTCTTTTTTGCTGGTTATATCTCGACGAATGTAGACACTTATTCACGCAAAAATAAAGTTTGTGGTGGCGGATGAATGTGAGGGCGCCGGATTGTGGCATTTGTCATATTTTTTTCTGGCACCAAGAAACACTTTATCAAATGTTTTTTTTGTCATCTTAAATTTAAATCAAAAGTTACACTGAGAAACATTTGGAAAACGTTGTAGCATCTAGTTTCGTTTTGGAATTACAGGACAAAATTAATAAATCTTATTTCAACAATCATATTTTATCAATGCACATACAAAATTAGATCTTGGATCGAGGTTAGAATATACTTCAGAAAATGATCTTTAGAGACCCAGTCTTCAAAATTTGACTCGTGAGTGATGAAACGGCGGAGAAGCTGGAACAAAACTAGAGAAGCTAATTTTATCAAGGAACTATTAGAAACTGGTTATTGAGAAATTTTTTTTGTTCTATTTATACAAAAGATTATTGCCTACCCTAATGACACCCTTGCCATTTTTTTGAAAACTTTTCGAAAAATTTTGCAAAAATCAATTGTGATTTTTTGACCAAAAACTGATTTTTGGAAACTTTGACCTTGAATAACTTTGAAAGGGTTAATCGGGTCAACATCTTTGTAAGAACTAAAGTTGTAGAGAATTTCATTGTCAACATTTAGGGCCTTTGTACGGCGTTGTACGACTTATAGAAACCGAGATACAAGGAAAACACCGGAAAACCGCTATATTTCCGGCGGCCATGTTTTTTTTTTGTGACTCCGAAATTGTTTTCTTAAAAAGTTCCAAGGAAGCTAATTTTCAGCCATTTCCGAATTTTGCCTCCTTTAAATCCTAATTTCCCCGGACTTTATGTCTCTTTGAACCGACTCAAGAATGTAGCACTGAATTCAGTGGCGATGTGCTCCAAGCTAGTAGAGTGATGTACAGCTGAGCTAGATCCGCTAGGATAGATAACGTGAATCTCGTCTGCGTTCCTTGACTGGAACATAGATGGGTACAAGAAAGCCGACCACATAGCTACTATAAGCAGTGATGCCAGATGTAGGGGAAAGTACCTACATGTAGGGGAATTCTGTCACAAAAGTTGAGCGTAGGTAGAAAGGGACAGATTTTTAATATTCTTAAAAATGTGGGTACTTTCTAATAAAAAGATGATTTGAGTAAGAAAAACGAAATTAATTTCAATAAAATTTGTAAAAACTTCAAAATTAATGAAACTGCATTATTACAAGAATGGCGAACAATTGAATAGGTACCAGTTTTCAGACCAATAAAAATTAACCTTAAAAAATTACGATATTGAAGAATTTTGGTATGCATGCATAGCGCATATTTTCAGTTGTGACGGTTGTTTTGACAAAAAAAAAAGAAATAAATTAGGACATGATGTTTTGAATTCAATATGTACGATCCGTGCTTCTTTAAACTGTAGCGAACTAACTTGTATTCCATTTAAATGCACAGAAAAGCATTTCAAATTGGTGAATTCTACCATTTATGATAATTACACCAAAGAAATATAATTGGCTGATTAAATTAATTTGCTAAATTAAATATGAATTCGTCGCGGCCGGCTGTGGATAGGTTTTGGATGGACGAACAAAAGATCGAATGGAAGGGGGGGGGTCGGAATCGTAACGGTTTAGCCGCTAGGGCGTTTTGAGGTTTTGTTTTTAAAGTTTTGATTCTGTACCCTTATAACCTATTTTCATGAATAAGGTATCAGTGTACGCAGAATACTCCCACCTATCTAAAACTGTAAAAGTGAAGGCTCTACCCTACCAACTTCCTCAGTAATGAGTTCTCAAAGTCAAACTTTGTTTTTTTAACAAAAATATCAACTCCCACTACCTTTTTCTCCAAAAAATACTAAGTTAACCAATATTGAAAGCTTGGACAATTTCCTATGAATAATGTCTGGACAATATTTATGCTACGGCCTATACTTTTGATGTTATAATAGTCCAGGGGAATTAGACATTTTACTTCGGAAAAATTCCGTGAAAGCTGAATTTTGGTATGGACATTGATATTATTGCTCTAAGGAAAATGTCACGAGTCATCGATTTGACACTCCGACACGATTTTACGCGGGGTCAAAGTTGACCAAAAGCGATTTTTCGAAAATATCTCAGTAATGCTCACTTTTATAGAAAAATTATATGAATAAAGTTTGTAGCTTAGGTAATTTCCTACAAAAAATATTTTATAACATCTTCTTGTAAGAGTAACCGTTTTCGAGATATTTTGATTTTAGTCCACGGATACTTTATATTCATATAATTTTTCTATAAAAGTGAGCATTACTGAGATATTTTCGAAAAATCGCTTTTGGTGTCGTTTGACTCCGCGTAAAATCGTGTCGGAGTGTCAAATCGATGGGGAATCGTGACATTTTCCTTAGAGCAATAATATCAATGTCCATACCAAAATTCAGCATTCGGAATTTTTCCGAAATTGGGACTTTTTTTTGTCTAATTTCCCTGGACTATAAGCAATTTTGATGTTAAGCATTATTTTGTTGTATGAACGAGCATATGAATGTGTTATTTTAATTATAAATTATATTAATATTGAATTAGTTATATTAATAAAAACAGTTTTTTAAAAAATTTTGAAGGGGAAACTGTAGGGAAAATAAATGAGCACCGTGGGGGAAAATAGGTATTTTTGTTCATCGCTGTAGGTACTTTATGAAATTGTATCTGGCATCACTGACTATAAGTAGAGAGTCTGTCTCCGGGGTTCGGGATCCAGTTGGTTAGGAGCGCAACAGGCGAGGTCAAAACGCTGTTTTTGGTAGTCTGTTGGAGCGTACTGGAGACATGTATCATCTCTAGGATGACTTGGCCTAGACTAATTGATCCCACGGCAGCACTGGAAGCAACCCTACACTTAAGTTAAAAAGAAACTATGTTGAAAAATTAACTACGTTTGATCGAATAAATACTTGTTTCTATGTCAGTCTTAAAAACGTGCGATTACCTTCGTAATATTAGTTAATAAATCACGAAACTCCATTGTTTTTCTAATGGATCTGTAAAAGTCGGGAAAATAATAACTTCCGGAAAAAAAATAAAAATTCTGTCGAGCAGCACATTTTTAACATTTGAACAAATACGAAAAAAAAAATATTTTTTTCTGTTGGTGTTAAGCAATCAATTTAACATCAATTTCATGTGTAAATCGGCTTTCAATATTAAATAAGCGATGTCTCGTGGCAACTAACAATTTGTTGTTTACAAACAATCTATCACACCCACCACCCTCTTTAAAAGCCCCAGACTCCCCTTGATGTCAGTAGTTCAAAGTCAAAGCGCAAATAATGGAGAGAATCTATAGTCAATTAATTCTGATTTTGAGTGGTGAAAACCAAAAGCCAAATTGGTAACTAATTTTAATCTACTCGAAGCTTTATTATGGTGTTCACTTAACGCAAAGCCTTTTTTTGTTGTCTTCTGTTCTTACCCCCCGCCACACACAAACTCTTTTTACCTGTAAATCCACATCGAGAAATGCTCTACTACCTGAACAGGTAACGATTAATTCGCAAATCGGGTAAAGTTACGTAAAAATTACCCAGACAACATGTGAATTGAGAATTGAATAAAGAACGAGTAAAACAAAAACAAAAACAACAATTGAAAAAAAAAGTTGATTTCGATGTGAAACAGGTGATCAACACTAGTTCGGTTGGTGGCTTTTATATGTGTGTGTATTAATATAAAATCAATTTTTGAAGGTAAAAACGTGGCCAGGTCTCATCTGATCAGGATGTTGCGCTGCCAAAACCAATAAAGGTATTTTTAATAAATTTGTTATGCAGTCAGGTTTTCACCTACCTAAAAACTCATAATAATATTTCACAATAGAACACGATTATCCGGAAGTTACAAGCGTTTATAGTATTTTTTTTTTGCTTAGCTGTGTTGTTGTTGTTGTTGATAATCCACAGCAGCTACCTGGTCGTAATTATATCTCCAAAAATCTGGAGGATAAGATAAGTTATTAAGATAAACGTGTAAACATCAGGCAGCAATATGAATCATCATATCTTTGTGGAGTTTGGGTCTTTGTCTTGGGCGATTATTTCGACTGCGGTCATATTACGTAATCCACCTTTAGCATTGCTAAAATACCTGCCAGCAAGAGAACAGACCAACATTATGCAAATTCTCTTGTAATAATTAAGACACATATCTAGCGAAAAATTTTATCTAGTGTGACTTTGACATTGAATAATACGCAATCATTGGACTCCGCACGGGCGTTTTATACCACCACACCACGTATGACGAGCGACCGGTATGGCAGTGAGACACAGACAGACCTGCTTCCATTGACCTTGCTCGATATATTCGTTGTTGAATCCATTGAAAATGTTGAATTTAATTTGCGAATTGTGCACGAGAGAAAAACTACTAAATAAATACAGGTAATTTTGCTAGAGCTACACACAGAATATTGTTGCGATTATTTCACGAGGAAAACTTGAAATTTGCAGCATGACCTTTCTGTGTCGCTAATGTGGGAAAATAATGTATGAGGAGTTTTCAGATTCATAGGTGAACTGGTTGGTTTTTTTTTGGCGTAATAGATTGATTGGGAAATTGAATGTAGGTGAGAATGTGTTTTTTTTTTCTTGCAAACGCAGCAGCATCTATTAGTATTAGTCATTGATGGGATTGTTAATGGAGATTTAGAATGATTATATTGTGTGGGGTAATGAAGGAATTTGTTTTGCCATTGGATATATAAAATAATCACCGACATAGTCTGAGACTAAAATCGCGTATGACAACACAAAGCACCTTTTGTTTTAACCCTTTGTAAAAAATTTAAACTGGTATAACTAAAGATAATAAAATTCAAAACAAAGAACGTGAAAAACGAGATGATTTTAGGTTTCACAAAACAAACTAATATGCTATACATACTACATTCAGAAAAAAGTTTTTAGTCCAATACAGCGATGGTAACACGACCATAAAATCAATATTAGCTTTGAGAACTGCAACCATTCAGAATACTAATTTCGACATTTCATGAGATTTCACGGAATTTTTCATGAATTACAGTCATTCAAGTGAAGCAACGATTGATTTTTCTTTTCAAGAATGGAAGATAGCGAATTTCGTATTTTGCTTGTTTTTATAGGAAAAAAAGCGAAGGAATGAGACTTGATAAAACGATGTGTCACATCATTTCGCCCAAATTTCACAACAAACTATGTATCAGTTTGCTGATTTATAAATGTGATTGAACAGGCGTAAACAATGAACGGCAGACAGAAAAGCGAAAACATTTGTAGCATTGATTTGGGCAAAAAGGTAAAAAACAAAATAGATATAGGCAGCAATAAGAGGGGTGCTATACCAAATAACCAAACAGCTGTGGTGAAAGTAATTTACTAAAAAGCTTGCCGTTAATAGTGCGGATGGAAAACGTGCTAAGTTCCTGTGTAGTGCTAATAGTCCAGGCGCTGTAGCCAAAATTTTACTAAGACCTGACACTAAATCCAATAGAAATTATTTTTGGCACACGGGCAGTTTTTGAAGAGTACTTTAAGAAAAAAAATTCTTCTGCACGCGAACACCTAGGGAAACTTCGGAAAATTCCCGGGAAAACTCGGAAAATTGATATTCCACCAATAACTTGGAAGGGGTTGAAAATTTCGATATAATGTATTGAACAAACTTGTAGAGCGTGAAAATCTTCACAAAAAAGGTCTCTACATGTTTTTTCGAAAATTGCTTCCTATGAGAGATATGAGCTATAATTGATATTTTCAGATTTCCGCGCGAATAATTCAGGATATCATAAGATTTACCCCGACGCGACGCTACTAAAATTTCTGTAACTCATAATAATGCAGTTCTATACATTATATTGAAATTTTCAACCCCTTCCAAGTTATTGATAGAATATCAATTTTCCGATTTTTCCCGGGAATTTTCCGAGGTTTCCCTACGTGTTTGCGTGCAGTACAATTTTTTTTCTTAAAGTACTCTTCAAAAACTGCCGGTGTGCCAAAAATCATTTCTATTGGATTTAGTGTCAGGTTAAAACCCCTAGTTCCTGGACTATAAGGAATAATTCCAAGATCAAAAGAACATTTCCTCGGCGTCTTGAATGATTTTTCTGAATTTTATAACTACTAGGCCTGCAGCGCGCCCCCGTTTCATCGCCCGAAGTGATGGAAATGAGAGAACCGGTTGAAAATAATTGCAATTGATAGAGGATGGGAAAATGCATCTACAGTTGATTTTGGCCGAAGTTTATACATTGCCAACATATGTATAAAAAAATCAAAAAAACGCATTTTTTTCGTATGTTATACATTTTTGAAATTCGCTTTTTTAGCTATACTGCATTGCAGTCGAATACTTGAGGAAGTTTTCTGTAAATTTTCAGATCAAAATATCCTGCGGCCATTTAAGCAAAAAATAATACTGCAATTCCTGCAATGCCCTGCAAAAATTGTTGCAAGCACAGCAAGCCTCCTAGTAGTAATCAAAAAACGGAGAACCTCACAATATGCGGCAGCTGGAGACCGGAGAGGCAATTTGCCTTTGGTCTACTAGAACTAGGGAAAAGCCCTAGCCCATATTTTACTATCAAGTACAGAGTGGGTCATCTATTGGCTCTATTTCGCGAACAGCTCGACCGATGTTTTCCCTTAATGCGTCAATTGTTTGTGGATCGTTACAATCATGGAAGAGACCAAATATTGATAGTATCCCTAATGAAAAATCCCCTTTAAGAGAAGAGAAAATATAGTAACTGCCTTTCAAAAAATTCTCAAAACTTAAAAATAATTTACGAAAAATTTCCACGAATAGCTTAACTCTACAAATGAGGAGTGTTTGTTCAAGGGATTATTGTCTAAATAAAAAAAAACGATTTTTTGTTCGCATCGTTCTTTATATAGGTTTTAAGTTCAAATTAGATTTTTTAAACACCAAATTAAATGTTTTTCAAACCAAATTCAATTTTATCAAGTTCAAATGCAAATTTTCAAAATAAAATTCAATTTTTTAGAAGTCAAATTAAATTTTGTAAAGTTCAAACTCAATTTATTAAAGTACAAATTCAATTTTTTTAAGCCCAAAATCAATTTTTTGAAGTTCAAATTCAATTTTTTCAAACTCAAAACCAATTTTTAAAGTTTAAATTAAATACTTATATTCTATTTGTGAGGCATGTGAATGCCTGGAGCCTGATTTATAGTAGCTAATAGAGTAATAAACCAATAAAGTTTTTATTAAAATACATGTTATTTCTTATCAATCTATGGTTTATCAATAGCGCAATTCCTTTAGCCAAATCCAAAGGGCCTATTTTCAAAGGAGTCCAGTCGAAAGGGACTATTTCAAAAATTTGACAATTAATATCTATTTAAACAATAATATCTAAGTATTCAAAACCACTCTATAATATTGTTCTTAAAGTCTAAGCAATTATATTTAAGAAAAAAAAAGAGAGACAAAACGATAAGTGTTCACTGTTTTCCCAAAATTTGCTTATGGTGATTTTAGTCCCTTTTGAACAAACAAAAGAAAAAATAAGAAAAAAAAATCTGCATCAAAGCACATCATGCTACGATTTGTCATCAGAACCTCTGTACATTCACACAAAACAAATTTATTGGTCAATCATAATCTGATCAATTCAATTAAAGGATTTCCTTTCAAGATTTAATACCAGAAGTATGGCTGTCAAGATACTCTTAATTGTTTACTAACTATCTTCTTTGGTCAATATAATTAGTGATGTTGGTTGCGTGACCACACTGGAAGGCGGCAGTTAAATATGCTTAGCATGATCTTCACATCAAGTTAAGGTGTTTAATTAAAGGCTTTCTTCATAGTTCACAGCATAAAAGGACTCTTGAATTTCATCACTCTGGATGATTTTTCCAGGCATGTGAGCATCCATAAGCGTGACATTTAATAACTTGTCACAAAATTCGTGTTTATGTATGTTATATGATTGTGATGTGTGGTTTTGGTTCTTAGTTGTGTCATTAGGTGTCCATCTGGTGTTTATTTAATAATTGTTAAAGCCAAATTGGAATTGTGTTTTTTTTTACTTCTAAATTATTTTTATATTTCTAAGGCTGGTCGCACACTGCAGCCGATTCGGCCGAATTTTTTACGGCCGTAATCGGCCGAATTTTTCAAACAATTATTTTCCTATTCTCATTCGCACATTACACCGGTTTTTCGGCCGTTGACGTCCGTAGGTTTTATCCGATCAGATTTGAAGTTGATAATGGAAGTGCGCTCCCATAGAAATGTTTATTAATCTTCCTTTTATTTTATTTAGAATATATTTATATGTGTGACCATTTAAAATGAAACAACTAGCATTTAAGATGGAAACTAACCCAAAGTTCGGCCGAATTTGAAGTTGAAATTCGGTTCAATACGGCCGTAAAAAATTCGGCCAAATACGGCCGTAAAAAATTCGGCCGAATCTGCTGCAGTGTGAGACCAGCCTAAGGCTGGTCGCACACTGCAGCAGATTCGGCCGAATTTTCTACGGCCGTATTCGGCCGAATTTTTCAAACAATTATTTTGCTATTGTCATTCGCACATTACAGCCGTTGTTTTCGGCCGTTGACGTCCCTAGGTTTACTCCGATCAGATTTGTTTAACTATTCTGCCGTATACGGCCGTAAAAAATTCGGCCGAATCTGCTGCAGTGTGCGACCAGCCTAAGAAAGTATTATTTTAAGTTATTCCTTTGAATATTCATTACTCACGTTTATTCTCTTTATTTCAGCACTGTATTATTATTATTGGATTCTACAGGAAATTTTGTATTGTCAAATCCAAGAAAAGTAAGTAATATTTCTTTAAAAATAAATACTTTATGTCCCGAATCAAACAAATAGGTACACTGTAAAAAAAATATGTAAATTCACAGTGCAAATTTACAGTAAAATTACAAATCGCGATATGAAATACTAATTTACTACACAAGTATTGTAATTTTATTATAAATTTTGTAATTTTACATAAAGAAATTGAGAATCTCCATAATGTTTTACATAAATGTTGATTACATGAATGTGACTTATATTTTACACAATGTTGTGTATTATTCTAAATCGTTTATGTAGGAAAATTACAATATTTCTTGGTATTATTTATCAATGTTACGTACTGAACTTTGTACTGTAATTTTACAGCAAGAGGCGTAATTTTAGAACTTATATTTTCAGTAAAATTACATATTGTTCATTGGAATGTAAGGTAATAATGGAATAATAAGCATATATACCCGATTGTTCTTTAGTTAAGGTCAAACCTTTGACTTTGGTCAGGGTCTGGGCAGTTCTTGTAACAACCAAGAAATTTTTGATAATTTTTTATGCTTAGGGCCGATGCACAATTAAAGCTTCAAGCTGCAAGCTTCAAGCTTCAAAAATTAGGGTAAATGGGTTTGTACAATGATTCACATTCACAGCTTCAAGCTGCAGTGCTCAAATAAAGCAAAAGTCAGATGAAGCTTGTAGTTTGAAGCTTGACGCATGTAGCTTGAAGCTTGAAGCCTTCATTGCGAATCGGTCCTTGCATGGTGAACAAAATGCTATTTTTATTACACAAAAGTTTTGGAAATTTACAAAATTATGAAGTGAAAGCTCCAATACTGATTGTATTTTTACATCCCACAAATAATGTATATTTACTACACAGTTGGTAAAAATACGTAAAGTAGAATTGGAATATTCCTAATAATATATATTGCAAATTTACAAAACTGCTTGTGAATAAAACTTCCAGTATTTTTTCTGTAAAATTACCACAGAAATTTTTTACAGTGTATATTCTTTGTTTTGATACCTTTATAGAAACCAATCAATTGCAAAAATCTGTTTGATAACAGCATCAAACTAAAAGGTATCTTTCAGTCTGATTTTAAAGATTTCTTCTTGGATCAGAAATTTTATAATAGCCCATAACAACGACTGCTATAAAAGAAATCCTTTAGGGCCGCATAGAGGCAGTCATGGAAGAACATTGCCAATATATAGAGGCTCTAAGCTAATCAGTCAGGCTTCTCTCTAAGAATGTTTCTTTCGTCAGGCGGCAAGACGGTATGTGGGCAGTGTTCCTTGGGGAAGGGACGTCGAAAACACGTATACGGACACAGCAATAAATTGTATTCTCTACCACGCGGAATTATAGAAGGATCTTCTGGCTATAGGACTACGAAACTCTAATTCAACAGAGGTTTCGATGTCAAAACTCCCACCAGCACGGAATGGGAAGACTTCTATCGTGGCCAGAAGTATGACATATCCTACTTGGCAATTCAAACGAACCCAGGGTTAGGATCTAGTGTAATATAGTTATCATATAGCTAAGCGGTTATAGAGACACTAGAAGCTTTTTCCTTGGACAGCAGGTCCAGTATCACTGTGCAATAAGTCACAAGAACATCAAGCGCAACGAAAAGACAGAAAATCTGGTTGACACAACGTCCTTTCAATAGCAGTTGTTGGGACAGGAATTACTCCCACGAATGTTATCTAGAAATCTTTGTACTGGACTTGATCCGCGAATCACGTCATTTACAGTATGAGTTTAATTTTACACTTAAAAATTATTTATATTTTCTCGCCTTATAAAGACTGGAAATATTCCTCGGCCCACTTAAACGAGACAAGGAAATATTCGCAGCCTATTACGATACTAGCATGTGTAGATACCACCTTGCTGTTATAGTCTACCTGTGTCCCCTCCAAGACTAAATATAATACTAGCAAGGTCATCGAAAGAATCGTCTCGTTGATCACACGACATTGGCCAATCATGCTGCCATATTAAAAATTCCTAACCAACAGCTGTGGCTAGGTACAAGCCAGAGACAAACCGAACATTCTAAGTGTAGAAACCGTGAATTTGGAAACCTTTCTTACAGAGCTTCAGAGAGGTTTCGAATTTTAAAATGTGATATATGATCTGTTATCTGAATATGAGGGTCTGGATCGCAAGTCACTCCAATACTCACGAAAAACCTTGATTCACGATCGCAGTCACAAAACGATATCCTTCAAGGTCAATTGTACCTTCGCCGTGGGTCTTTGAATAAGACTCCTTTATCTTACAGCATCACACACAAGGTGTGTAATTTGTCTTTTTGACTAGAAAATGCATTGCACACACGATATGTAATCCATCATGATTGGGTTCACATAGTAAATTTTTCCAGCTACATTTTTCCAGTACAAAGGATTAAAGCAAACAACAAAACAAAATATGTTGAAAATTTTCGTTTTGATTTTCTAATTTTAAACTAACACGCAATAGAAAAACACTTAATCAATATTTGCGAAATATATGAATGTAATCGAAGCTATTTTTTCCATTTTCGAATGGGATTGTGAAATATCCAAAATTCAATAAAAACTTTTCTGATTACCTGAAAACACTTTAAACAAGTCATAACCTAGCTAAAAGCATTTGAAAATTAATTCCATGTGTTTATTACCCAATCCCAACATTGAACTTTTAAACTATTTTAATTAAATTCGACCAAAACTTAGAAAACAAGTCAACTTTTCACTTTTTTTTCTTCTGCTGTCTCAATAAGTAGAAAACCACATAATCCCAGACAAAACCACAGAAAATAGCAAGTAAGAAATAAAAATGAAACAAAATAAACACGAAAGAAAAGTAAAAACTTGAAAACTGCAACAAACTGAATGAAAATCACGTTTCTGCTATTGATCAAACTCAAGTTTTCTGCTCAACCTTTTTGAACCACCTGTAAGTAAATACACGAAGCATTATTAAAGCCCCAAGACTTGATCAAACTTCCCTCCTGTTTACCGCAAAAAAAAGGGAAATGTTAGCAAATCCTTTTTGGTCTGAGACAGAGTCTAAGGTGGGGGGGGGCGCCAGTTGTTACGAGTGGTGCATGATAAATTTTCGAAAAAAGAAAAAGAAAAATAAAAGAAAATGCATAGGGAAAAGCGGTTAAGTAACGACTTTCACAATTGCATCGTGTTCCCGATTCGTTATCGATTCCAGATGACCCAGTTTTGTGCGGTTCTACCCAAGCGCCTCAAGGTCAACCAAGGCCTTTCTCGGTGTGTCTCTGCTGTTGCTGTTCAGCTGAGCGGTGCGCTTGTTGCTGTTGTTTTCCTGCTGCTGTTGAGCTGGGGCCTGCCTGAGCGCCTGTTTAAACAAAGATAAGAAGTAGTCGACGGGCCAAGCCAACAATCAACGGGTTGAGACGAAGGCTTCTCTCTTCTTCATGCTGGAGGAGAGTCATGGAGAACTAAAGAAACAACAATCCACACGCCATTGTATAAAACGAACTTCAACCTGACTGGAATAAATTTATTAGGGTCCATGCACAAAATAGGAGGAATGGAAGGCGAAAAACTGTACTACAACTCTTCCAAAAAAAACAAAAAAACGCACACAAATCGAAAACCACCTGTTTGGCGTCATGAATATGTTATCGCTCCACCCCAGAAAAGACAAAAAGATAAGGAGCAACAGCAGCAACCCCTTATCGTTCTGCAAGCGACAATCTCAGGGGGGCGTAATCTTTTGTCTCGAAATGCTTCATGAAGATGTAATTGAACTGACCCGGGGCGTGGGCCTCTAAACTGGTCCCAAATGCGTCGTAAATGATAAAGCGGCGGTCATTATTGTACATGGAACGTCTTCGCTGTCAGAGGTCTGACTTGGGTCAGGTGCGCGGAACTGCTGTGGGGGAAGGAGATTAGAGGACGTCTCCAACAATATCCGAGCCAAGATCCCCAACGTCACCTACAAAAACGAACACTAAATAAATTTTTTCATTTAGACCGACTTAAGACATTAATTTTTTTTTTTGCTTTAGCTCCACTCTACCATTATATGACTTCCAAACGATGACGGCTTGACTAGCGACGGTTGACGGATGTTCGTCTTATCTTTTATTTTTATATTTAATGCTGGTTTGCGCAAAAATAATAATACACACATAACAACCGTCCATTTCCAGATTGCCGCATTTTATTCGAAAATTGATGCTATAATAATCGGTGTGGGGTAAATATTTGTTAAGCACGACTCACTAGCGCTGGGGAATTGCTATGAAATGGGAAAATTGGGCCTAAACTGTTCATAATTTTTCTGTTTTTTTTAGTACCCGTATAGTTGAGTGGATTCGAAGGGCATCAGAACCTAGAACAAATTTATATCCATATATAGTAACATCATGAAAATTTCTTGGATTAGTACTCTCAAGTCTTTTTCCTTGGATATTTTTTTTAATCTCACGTTTTTAAGTAGATTATGAAAAATTAAAAAGTTTGATCACTTTCTGAGTTATTGCAGTGGCTGTAAACCGAGTGCAAGTAAAATTGGGTGGGTTTTTAACAGTCTGTGTGATTTCACTTAATGGGAAAACTTTCTTTTAACGAGATCTCTTTTTTTTCATGGAATATAAAATGGGGTTTTTATGGATAGGCAGTCGCTGTGCACAGTAAAATTTATAATAATCGACCATGAGTTTGTTGTTCTAATTAAAGAAAAAATACCAATTTGTTGTAACTGATCCAAAAATAATAATTAATACGATGGTGGCTTTTTATCATAAGGGCTTTTTTATCAGAGCTAATGCAACATCTTAGCAATATCGCTTTCATTACGATAAATCGTTATGATGGGGGATTTATAAATTTTTTTTGGATATGCATCGTAGAATGTAGAATGTAGACACTATGTTTCCCCAATTTTCGGTACGATTCACGATGCCATCGGTGAATAACGTCTATAGTTTCTGTTTGAAAAACTGATTCAAGTACTAGAGTTCTTTTAAAGGCAGCTTAATTCCATTGAGGGAGTTCTGCAGAGATCAGAACAAGTGGTAGATGATGATATGTTTGGGCTATACTGCTGTGGAGGCATCAAAACTTCTCAACCGAACTCTATCAATTTTTGTCGTGTCATCAAAGAAGTGTATGGTCAGGGGGTGTCGTGATAGAAGGCAACATCTTTCCTATTAATCAATTCGGACCTCTTTAGTTCAATTGCTTGGCGTAATGTCTCTAGTCGTCCACATCAGAGTTGAGAATCATTCGCCTGACCAACTGGAAGTATCTCATAGTAGACGATTCCCTCATCATCCCTTGTCCACGACCTATGACGTTGATCCGATAGTCGTACATGATCCATTTGTTATCACCTGTTATGAGACGTTTCAGAAATGAGTCAATTTCATTGCGTTTCAGCAGCCCATCGCAGCCGTTAATTTGGTCTATCATGCTTTCGGACTCAACTCATGGTGAACCCATACATACCCGAGTAAAAATAAATGATGGCCTTAGAACGGGCAAATGCCGACTGTGATTGACACATAGTCCTCGGCCATCTGGCGGTTAACAGACGGCTCGTTGCAGGACAGTACGGCCGTACAGGGGGCGATTGACGGTGAAACAACGGTCTTACAGTTCCAATAACGGCCATACGACGGTGGTACGGCGGCCGTATGGTTGCTATTACGGGTATTCGACGGTGGTACAGTGGCAGTAACGTGGATATTCGCCCTCCTATAAGAAAATATATTTCACTGCAATTAAATGTTTGATTTTTTTCGGTTGTGTTTTTTTTTCAAGCCGTTAAATAACAAAATTTCCCAGTAAAATATAAATCAACACGCACCACACACTTCACGTACAACAAACCGACGACTGGCGAGCTCGTTTCTCTTGTGCATCGATATCTTTAAGTAGAATAAATCGAAAGAACCATTGTACATAACGAAAATGACGAAGTTCCCACAAAACAATACATTTGGTGCAGATTCTCCTTTTGGCTCAAATTTCGCGTCGAATGCCCATTTCTACAGCTCAGTATTTGGCCTTTTAAATCTTTTGGTCAAATTTGGCCGTCGTAAGGCCGTATGTGCTCCCATTAAAAATGGTTAAAAACTCTACGGCCATCATATGCCCCTTAAAAAGCCAAGCGGCCGGTGTTCGCCCTTTATAAGGCCGTTTTTTATTTTTACTCGGGAGAGCTTCTTTTTGTTTCCAGCTTTGTGTAAATGACGCAAAACAGTTTAATGGTAAATGCCTAACTCCATACCAATAGCGAAACTGCTGACATGCCTATGTTGCTGCACTTTTTCAAGAATTTCATCAGCTTTTTCAGTGATGGGCTGTTAAGAGTTGAACGCTAGTCTACTAGGGTATATATTGCGTAGGAATGCCTATACTAGTTCCACACCATATCTGATGCGAAGTGAAAGGTATCGATGTGAGCACTAGTTTTACCCGTGAGCCGTTCCTCAGATGCTGTTGTAGCGGTATTAACTCGGTGTCAGTTAAGCCTGAGCTAGTGTAGGCAGGTCGAAGGTGACTGGGTCAACGGTATTGGTTGCCAGTGAGCGCGCCAAGTAGTCTATGGCAAGGTTTTGTTTACTCGACATATATCTAATCAAAAGTAGTGTTTGGACAGATGACTACATTTTTTGTACTTTCTGCCCAAATTATATTTTCTACTTGATCGATTATGTTAAACACTGGTTGATCTTCAAACTTCATAAGCAAACATGGCTTTCCCTGAGCTCTAGTCTTCCACATAAAAAAAAAAAAAAAACTGCTCCTATATTTGTGCACATTTTTATATTTTCGATAAAGAAAACAAAGAAAAATCCAGAAATAACATTTTTTAACGAACATAAAATTATCAACAAAAAAAAATTACTTTATTATTTCAAACACGAAATTTAATTTCGAAAATACTTGAAAAATGAAGTAATAAATGTTAATAGATTCGTTGAAAGCACGTGGATTTTAAAATTACATAACTCCGAATATCTCTGTATGTTCATTATCGTTCGCAAAGAAATTCCAGGTTAAAAAATTTAAATAAATTCCAAACAAAGAATATTAATCTCCATAACATCAATCAAGCCAGAAAACAGCTTCTGCATTACTTAAAATTCTAAAAACACTAGAGACCAGTGTAGCATAGTTGTACGAGTATTTAAGCTAGTAAAACCACACCAGGGACACCATCGCTACTATTCGCATATTTACGATCAAATCGAACATAAAACATGTCAGTCTAAGCACGTGCGTTCATCACGCAATTTTCATAAATACACCTTTCCCCCCGCCACACGAAAATTATTATTAATCATTTCGACGTATGCTAATTGACTCGTGTATTTCCACCTAAAAAAAAAATCATCACTATTCTTTTTATAATAATAAGAACGTCGGGGGAAAAGTGCAGAGGAGAACCGCAAAACTCTTGGGGTAGTCAAATGTAATTAGGGACGAAACATGAAACACCCTAGGACACAACAACATTATTTTTATGCTGCATGTGGGTGATATTTGTGTAAATACAGGATTTGACGAGTTTTCGCTGCTAGGGTGAAGAAGAGTATTTTTGTGTTGGTGTATGCCGTGTCCTTGTTTACGTACTGAATTTACCGCAGCTGTGGATATCGTACACATCCACAGCGATGTCTAGTGACGGAGACACACAGGACTTGGCTTGATTTACACACGTTCTGATAACAACCCCTGATAACAGGGGTCATTTCTGCCAGCATGATTTCATATCTTCGTGTCCGCTCATCGTAAATGAGTTGTACCTGAAAGGAGTGTGCTCCAAGTGCGGTTTTCTTGGTAAAAAAAAAATTACATTTTCTTTCTGTTTTCCCTTCCCGTTTTACCCTAGGGCAAAATTACTACTTCACCTTGCCCCAAACTAAAGGCGTAAAACTTTATTAATTAATGGATTTTTCATGAAAGTTCCTCCTGTATTTTTACTTACCTGTGTTGAGTCGGAGGGTAAGTAATCAGAGTTACTTTATTTATAAAATGGAGTTTCCATAAATGCAGACTTGCTTTCGGGGCGGATGCTTTTAATTTTATAAAAAGCATTTTTGGGGTGAGAAGAACGGGGCGACGACCCAGGTGGATTGTTTATGATTTTGTGCGGTTGTCAGTCTTTGTTAGTTTTATCTGAAAATTTTACAATGTTCGTAAATTATGGAGGAAGCAACTGGAAAATGGATGATTCTTTATAAAAATGGTACCTCCCAAGGTAAAATTTTCTTGCGCATAATGCCGACCTGGCAAACTTCAATAATCAATGTTATCCTTATGCGGATCTTTCCAGGGTGGAAGCTAGGAATGTAAATTCAAATATACTCATATACTCATCACAGAAAAATTTGGATTTGTTCGGATTTTTAACCCCAGTTGATGTAATCGTATTTGACGAACTTGCCGACTTGAATAACCGCGGCTTCAAAGCATAGGCCTAAGCAGATAACATTGTCATAACGATCACCGGCGATCACGTTGGGACCATCTCGCGTCTTATGCAACCCGCCTTTTCATATGGGCTTGCATTGTCCGATACCATTCTGGATTTCGTTAAACTGTTTATAACAGTCAGAATGTCAGCTACAGCAAGAAAGAGATTGAGTATTCTCCATCTCAGCTTCCCTGCTCACATGGAGATTTAGGATATCTTTGATTGCGAGTGGTTTCAGCAAAGGATACCCATGCACGTGGAAGACTCTATCTGTCATATATTTTTCTTTCTCCATTATAATATGACAGATGAGGAGCTGGGGAACAAAACCGGACTTGTCCACGATAACGGTTTTTTTTTTAAATTTTTTTTGTACTCTCTAAGCCCACCTCTATAGACCCCTGAAATATTTCCATCCAAAAGTGTTGCAAACCCACAAAAAAATTTTTTTAAAAATACTGATTTGGTTCATAAGTGGACTTGTCCTGTTAAAAAATGAAAAAATTCAAAGGAATTTGTTTCATAACTAGACTTGTCCATGACGGTTTTGAATCAAAACCGGAGATGTCCCATACATATCCATCGTTGCGAAACAAAACCGGACTTGTCCATTCAAAAAAAATTCAAAAAAAATAGAAAACATGAATTTTTGTGCCCAAAAATTAGGCCATTGATTATTTATACAATAAGCTATAATTATATTCAAACGCAAAAATTTTAACTAATGTACAACTATCGAATTCAGTATTTTTGCTCTAGTGTAAAAATCAATTTTTGGGACAAGTCCGGTTTTGTTCCCCAGCTCCTCAGATATACTTCACAATCAGGTTTTTTCAAGACATCATTTCCCATCAATCATATCGCTTTGAAGGCTCTAATGTCAGTCCTATACTCAGAGTATCGGCTAGTTGTGCGTGCAATTCGTTCTCTATACAGATAACCCGACCCTTGTTAGAAGTTCCTAATTCCAAAATAAGAGGTTTTAACTAGGGATGTTACGAATGTTCGCATTCGCTTATGCCCCCATTCACAACAGACCGCCGGCACACCCTAGCCTTTTAAGCCAGGTCAGCAGGTACCGCCCGATGAAGGCCATACATTACTAAGGCCGACTGATTGATGCGGACTTGAGGCATACGTCTAACAGACCGTGGGCTGCAGGTGACCTCATGATTCCCTACATATACACAGACGAAGACGACAGTATGGCGTAGCAGATTGTTAATTGAAGTGCAAAAATGTTCATGGCCACAACGAAAATTTCAGACTGACTAGAAGCTCAGATTTTCAGGCACAGACTGACGATAAATACCCACACACATAAAGATTTTTGTCAGTTTTCTTGGACTATACAGGCCCCATCCAGTTGGCGGTGTGGGTGAGTGAGTGTATGGTTATACTTGGCCTCAAGGCAAGAAACCTTCAGGCCATGGCCTGCCGGCGGCTTGTAAATCGCCTCGCATTCGTAACATCCCTAGTTTTAATACATGGCAATAATAGACTCAGGCTAACCTTTCTTGGCAGGGACTAGTCCGATTAACATTAGCCTCTGTTTTAGGATATTTACCACTTGCCACAGCTGGAAGACCATAATCGCAATTCCATCAATCTGGAATAGTTACGTGACGTCCATATTTGCCTATATTACATGTAAATCCCCTATTCCACTGATGACTTAGCTAGTTTATTACATGTGCAGTTAAAAAATTTATAAAATCCTCTCATTTCCAATTAAAACCTAACTCTCACCTCTTACCATCGAATGGATGCACCCAAAAGGATTCAAAGTCTTCCAAAAGAACATCCACTGTGAGACTAAAAACTCTACAGTCTCTTTTAAGTTTGATGCAATAACTAAAAGATTTCATGGTTTTGCTTCATGTTCTCACCCTAGATCATCTCATCCATTCTAATACATAGAAGAGTATCCACCGCCTACATTTTGATGTACATGTACTATTCACTTGAAATTCATCAGCATATATATGATTTGTTCTGCCTTGCCATGCGATGCAGAACTTTAAAAACATGCTCCACAACATACACGTATTTTCGCAATTAAGAATTAATGACGAATATATTAAAGCTTCATTTAATTATTACCAGTGCGGAGCAATATCAACTCTTAGCTAACTATTGCTATTTATATTTTTAAGTCAATTTATAGGATTGAGAGTTGTTTTCAAGTGGAGGCATTTATTGTGAATTTTGTTGTGTGGTGGTACAAAATGAATATACTATGGATAATGCACCCTTTCGTTTTCCTTAAGACTTTCCTTGAAAAGGAAGAGTGAAAAATAAATGAGTCTTACTATGAAGCAGACTTGTTTCAGTCGAATGCCATTTTAAAAGTAATTAAGGTACAATTTCTGGTACATTGAAACGGAAATTAAATCGGTGGGCTAAGTTTGACGCAAACACACCGATAAGATGAACAATTTTTTAATGGGTTTTAAGAGGTTCCTAATATATTCCGAAATTCGAAAGTCAACAGCGATGATTCTCCATTATTTTGCAATGCTGTAGAAATTCTTAAGATTGTAAAGGTGCCCATACACGGCCAAATTCGATGTACATCCGAAACTATCGATTGTGAGCCCGTCGGTCGATCAAAACTCGTTGCACGCATGGGTTTGTTGAAAATCTGGATGTACATCCAATTTGACCGTGTATGGTGGCCTTTATGCATATTTATAGTTGCTGAGCGTTCATATATGTATTGTGAAATCAGTTCTCCGCCTTGCTACTCCTATATTAATAAAGGATATTCACTTCGATATGAAACTCATAGCACTATAGAAGTCCTAACTTTTCAAAACCTCTTACGATTTCTGTAATATTTTCTGCTGTGGGTGGATATGCACTTAAAACTTTTTTCTTTGTAAAATAGAGACTTGATCAAATGTATAAAGCCACCTACGGAATTTTGAGTTTGATCAATATATACAATATATATAAAGAGAGGACGAAATAAAGTTAGGCATTTCCTTTTCGGTAAACTACAAACTTAGTTTCTACAGTCTTCTTCTGTAATATTACTCCATTCATCCCCTAGAGCAGAGGTGTCCAACAAAAAATCGTTTGTAGCCACAATGGCTATTTTTAAATAATTTCATTCGCCACATTAAAAATAAATATAAAAAACATGTTATGAAGGTTTTTTTTATTAAATTCATTACATATTGTATCATTGTAGTTCACAAGTTATTATTAAGATAAAAAAATCCGAAAATTCTTAATGTGACGTTTGGCAATTTTTTTCTTGCACCATCCCCTTAAAATCTGGTATAAAACCCACGTTAACTGCACTTTTTAGTTCTGCCTCCAATTTTTTGTTAATAATATTGGATCGATACTTTGATTTTTGGAAATTTACAGCTGAAAAAGTGGACTCGCATACCCATGTTGTTTCAAAACATACTCAACAGCTTTGCAATACCTGAGTCCAGAGCCAAAAACTCATTTGACTTTAATAGGCGAGCCCACATTGATAAAACTGACTCTTCGTTTCTAGGATAATCGTTCTGGCTTTGAAGCAAAAGCATATTTGATTCAAAGTTTCGTCGGTTCAAACTTAGCATATTCGCGATATCTTGAGATAACTGTGAATTGATGATGTCAAAATGGAAAGGATCTTGCATGAGTTGGAAAACCGGTCTGAATTTTTCAATATCAACAAAACGATCTTCAAATTTTCTTTGCAGTTCCTGCTACCATCCGACATAACGAAATGCGTGAAATCAAGATTTTCCATGTGTATTACAAAAAGTTTTAACTTATGCCCCGGCTTCACCGGCCTGAGTTCATTAATATTCAGTTCAATCCACATAAATGGCTTCACCGGCTAAAGTCCAGTTAAATACTTGAAATTGTTGTTGCTTTTTCGCCAGAAGTCAGAAGTGCAGAAGCTCCCTGGAATGGCTTTCCACTATTCCAGTTGATTACTCTCTTTTGAGCGAGCTTTAACTTTCAAGCTTGATTTCATGTTCTGTTGGGCGAAATCAGGCTTTACTTTTCCTGACTTAAAAATGTGAAAATGTATGCGAACTCAGGCAAAAATTGAAGCTCAGTACACTAATTTTCTGCTGGTGAAGCCGGGGTATTAGAAAGTAATTGAATTTGGTTTTGAAACTAGCTAATTTTTTTTATTACTCGAAGAAATATGACATTTTTTGCTAAAAATATTTTAGTGTTGCATTCGCCACATTCACATAGTCTATTCGCCACATGTGGCGAGTGGCGGTGGTGTTGGACGCCGCTGCCCTAGAGAGACTGTCCTTCTATTTTATTTGTCATTTACTAATTCCGAACATCTGTGGACCACAAATGCCCAATTGAATACAGCAGATCCTTAGATTGAACAGACCCCTCTAACTTCCGAATGTTGTTATCCTCCATTCATTACCTCGTCGTCCCTGGATGTGTGGGAGATGGCATTGTTCTGCGCGAATATAAATTCGTTGTGATCCTTCTCTCCAAATGACTTCCTGAACTATGGCTGGAAGGGGCTAGCCGTAATGCAGATGCAGTCCATCATACTATCTGCTCCATATTTAACTGTAGGCACAACACAGTCCGCGTTATATTCCTTCCTCGTCCGTCTTCGAGTTCCAAATACCTGCAACTTGTAGAAAAATAAGGTTTTTAGATTTGGTCCCATAATGAATGAATGACTTAAATTGGTCTTTTATTCAGTGTACAACGAATCTAAAAATTTGACTCTTCACACCAGACTTTTTCTCAATCTTCAACAGCAAAGTCCTTGTATCACTGTGTCAAATCTAGACGTTTTTTATATTCCTTTCGAAAAGCCAAGGCCTCTTCCTAGCCTAAGACCAACTTTTAAAAGTTTTCTTCAGACAGTACCTACGGATATTTTTCGTCCTCTATCTTCCACACAATTTTGGCAATATTCCTCTAAGATTTTCCGTCCTCGTGCAAGATTTGACTTCTAATTCTCTCGGGAAATACTACTTCACTCCCTCTTAATATTTTTTATTTATTCTATACTATTCAACAATTCGTCTTTGCTAGCCTAGGGATTAAGGCGCCCGACTACCATCCCAGAGATTCGGATCCACTCTGCAGCATGGTCCTTCGTCTTTCCAATTGTCCCACCTAAACATCTTTTTTTTTTCTTTTCTTCTCTTTTTACCAAAAAAATCCTTGCCCTCTCTCCTGCCATCGCCCTTAAACATAATATATACTTAACAGTCTGTCAGTTGTTGAAGGTAGTCTAGGGATTTTATAAATACATCATTAATGCTTAAACACGACATGCATATGTTCAGAAAGTTCATAGGATGTTTTGTTATCATTGAAACGTCAAGACATTGTAAATATTCTAGGCGTTATAGAAGAATACGTCATATTTAATATTTAAACAAAAAAACACGTCATTGTATGACCAAAATTTGAATTTCATTCTAAAATCGTCTATTCTACAAACATTTTCTACAAGATAACAAAAAAACGAAACTACCTTCAATACCCGCGTACTCTTTTCACCTGGCGATGATATAATCGGCAGTTTGTTACCTTATTCACAGAAACTATTCGGAGGACATGACAATGACTCAATTTGGACGTCCACAGCATATGTCATGTCGCTCGTCCAATGTGCATCAAGAAGAGGCAGACAAACCGTCCGATTAAATTGACACTCATTTAAAATCACATCACGTCCAGCTCTCCAGTCCAATATGGATCGCCTAAGTGAGGTGAATTGAACCGCACACGAACGGAAATAGATTTAAAATCTACCAAAGAAATGGCACCAAATCCATTCTGATGACCTTTGTGCACACGTCCGCAGAGGCATGTCGTTGAATATAAGTCAAAGAAGCTTTTATATAGGGCTCGGCCCTGTCAATCCTTTCAATAGTCAGAGTGACCTCACGATGTTCCAGAGGAAAAGGGCTAGAGGAGAAGTCACCCACATAAATGGTGGGCAGTCGTTAGCTTCAATATTAATGCCTTGAATCGTGTTGTTAACCACTCAATGGGGGTGGAGGATATATGGGGGTGAAACCGCGGCGTTATCCAATTTTTTTTGCTCACAGGAAGGATTCGGTCAAAGGGAACGAACAGAATGACAAAAGCTTTTAGGCCATGCAACGGATGGGGAAGTGCCCAATTTTATTAGTGTTCCTGAATGAGAAAAAGTTAAAGCAGGAAACGTAAGGGAGCACCCAATTTTTTCTTGCCGCCCCCAAAGCTAAGTCTGTCGTGACTAATCATGATAAAAGCTACGAATGACAGCTTGAACCGCGTTGGTTGTCTTCTGATTCATCACTCTCGTCTTTATGGCTCCCACGTTGCCAACTCGTCTTCTTTTTTTTCACTTTGAAGGTATTTCGCTGTGACGTACCTAATTCCATATCTAGACCAAATGCCTCGACCTTCACCTTGTCCATGGTCGGTTGCTATCTCTTCTTCCTTCTATTTTTTTTTATTATTCCTGGATAGAAAGATAATCAAGATAAAATGTTTCTGTTTACAGAAAATACCTAAAATATTTTCCCTTTACCAAAAAAAAAAGGGTTGAAGCCGGGTGATTTTTTAATTTTCTTCTTCTTAATATTCAAGAAATTTTTCTAAAACTTTTTCTTTTAATTTTTTTTTGTTTTTGCTGACTTTCAGTTTTAGGTTTTTTTTTTATTTTTTTGTTTTTTGATGTAATATTTCTCAATTGAAAAGTTTTATGATAAAATTGATAAAGAAAACTTTCGGTTAAAATTTATATTGGTAAATATTGGTTGAGTGTTTACACGGAATTGATTAGGCGAGAAATATGATAAGATTTTAGGTATTCACAAGGGGGAATTTTTGGCAAAATTTTTATCAAAAATAAACAAAGATATTTTTGTTTTTTTTTCGTTTATTATAGCCTGGCGCTGACAGAGCAAAAAAATGGGTATTTAATCAAATATTGCTTTTAATTTGCTTATGAAGTAATATGTAAACATAGAAGCAATTTGTGGAATTTGTTTGCGGAAAAACATCGTTATTTTGAAATTATTCAGTAATTACTTGGCCTAAATCCTCATTAATTGCATCTCGGCAGTCTAGGCGACCGATTGCCATCCTTTAGGTCTGTGATTCGATTCTTCGGTCTCCTGTTGGTCCTTACTATTTCCATTTCTCACACTTAGTTCATATTTTCTCTTTCTTGTATTGTTTTCCCTATTTCCAACAATTCCCTGCCTTACACCTATCATCACCTGTAAGCACATAAGCAAGATAGTCATATCCTGTTCGTTCGACGAATTAAGCGTTGTGTCGTTGGATGGAAGCAGGTGCATTGCAACCCTATATAGATGTTGACAGTTCTGCCATTCTTTATTCTCTATTATATTTCCGATTGCAGTTCGGCACTTACCTCTAGATAGAACAAGTCTAAATTTCGGCTTTTTGATTTAATACGAAAACATTAAGTAAATTACTTAGCAGCTGATGAACGAATAATTAGTGCCTGTTGCTGGTGCAATGTCCAATAGTAGGCGTTATTGAAAGCCTTATTTTTGAATGTACAACCAAACTAAGCCGTGTCGTAAAAACCTAGATCGTCAGTTTGGCTGCACAGTTAATAAGATAAGGGTTTTGGGCTATGTTTCTAAGGTTATCCTACTTTGTGTATAAAAGGTAATTATGACGCAAAGAAAAACTAATTAAATCAAGAATTGTTTCAATGTCAAAATAATCTAAATACAAATTCCAATCATAAGCAAAAAATTAGTGTTTAACTTCTGCCTAGTGATGCAACTATACAGTCGCGATAAGTTACTAAAATACCACCAACACGCGATCAAATCATAAACCATTCATTAAAAACCAGATCTAAGCTATTATCACCACATTAAAAAAAACGAACACCGGAAGTTAAACTCGTAAAATTGAACTTTGATCACTTACTAATATTACGTCGATTACATTATATCTCTTCAATTCGCGAGAAAAAAAAATTATGGATAATCTGATAACAAATAAAAAGCTAAAAAAAATTTTACGCAGGAAAAAAAACTTGATGATCCAAGCCAAATCAACAAAAGTGTTGAGAAAAATCTTATCATGCATTTTAAATCGAAACTTTTTTTTTTCAATTTTCAACAACACAAAAAAAAAGTTTTAAATCAATTGAAATGATTGAGCCATGATAAGTGAATTTCAGAGATCAGAACAGCTCCAAAATTCAATTTGTCCATTCTGATTGCCCCCGTCCATCCCCAAAAAGTGTTCGGGGCATGAGTAATGGAATCTTGACTTGACTATCTCCGTGCGATAACGAAATTATAAAGTGATATTTTGCAATTCTGTTAAAGGTTTGTGCTTTTTATTGATAATTCAATTATTGCACTTGAAAAGCTCAATTTCAGATCGTGATAAAATAATTTAGCAAAATTCCGCACAATTCCTGGATTATTTATTTTTGGAATTTTAAGACATAGACGAACTAACAAAACTGAAAATTTTCTTGGGAAATTTATTTTATGGTTTGCTGTTTCTTAATACAAGTATTTGCACTCTAAAACTGCTTATTGCTTCTGTTTTTTATGTTGCAAAAGAAAGCACAAGCGAAAATTTCGTACGTTCAATAAAACGTGAACTTATAGCCATGTTGTAATATGGAAATGTAACAATGAAATGGCGGCATGCGATATCTGAACGCAGCTTAGAATTATTTATTAACAAACAGGGAGAAATGTAAATTTAATCCGATCAATGCTTGGCTGCAATATGTTATGATTTATGACCTACAACAATGTTGGTACACGTTTTGTTGGTTGCTCACCTTTGCCTTTATCGCATCAATTCAGATAGGAAAATGCTCTACGCACACGCTTGTTATAAGAATAATGGTTGCCATGTTTTCTGCAACAGGTGAAGGTGAAGGTATTGTTGTGGCAACTTGAACTATCCTCTTCGAAATTAATGCAGAAAGCTGGAATATGTGAAGAGGTGGAGGAAACGAATCTGAGCTCTTAACTATTCCTTTAAGATTTCACGATTTTTAAAATCCTCCTCCTCCCAACAAAGGAATTTGCACCGAAAATTTTGATGTGCTACTGCGTTAAAAGATCTCCTTGATTACTTTTCCAACAAAATTGTGGCACATTTTTCTTCATATTCAACATATTCAATTCCATAAATATAAAAGCATCTAACAAAATAAAAATTCCCACTACAAATGAAGCCACATCAAACATAAATACTAATTGCTTATATGGATTTGGTGTTTTCACAATCTCTTAAGTCCTTCCTCATCCTGAAGTATTAAAAGAGCGTCAAACAGTCTAATCCGGAAGTGTTTAAACTGCCGCAGCAAACGTTTCATTGTGAATGTACATATAAGATTAGTACAGCGCACGCACACCCCCACACATACATAAGTCTCCCAAAGACAGATTATCCCAGGAGACAGACGAGGAGCCTATTTGCGAAATCTTAACATCTTACTTGGTTTGTTACTAAAGGCCTCCATTCCTCCTCGCATGTGTTGCTATCTTCCCTGGTATACCCTGGTAAAAGGGGGGAAGTCTTGTGTGATTTGTTTATGAAATCCGAGCTGAAGCGGGAGCTGCAAGGGATGAGACATGCCTTACATCTTGAGAATTTACATCTCGACAGAAGAATTGGATGCTGGGAGTGGAGGATGAGTGTTGTGTACGAGAGATTCTTGACTAGCAACGAATACGGTAGGGTCAACATAGCGGCACATGGCAACAACACAATCCGCCAGCACTTATACATACTTGAGCAGCCTTTTTCCAGTTGATGAAAAGTTTCGAAATTGCATTTTCAGTTCGATTCGATTTTATTATCGATGAAGGAAATTGGCAGAAAGTAAACATACACGTCAGCAGTGTGTGACCAAAATCACCCAAGTGTTCTGCGACACACAGAGCATCAAGGTAAGACTCCGTCTTGTTATCCAAGTTCTTGCCGAAATGAGTTTTCGGTCACTATATAGCATCTTTTTCTCCATTCAGAAGCCAGCATCTTCGCCCTTCGTCACTCACTCATCGTCGCGTTATTATAAAGACTAATGGCAGAGAAAATCCTAGACCCATTTCGTAACAGCTCATTGGAATGTTGTTGCCATCGGCTTTTATGAATGATAAAAGGGGGCGAAAACCAGGAAGATTGTGTATGGATGGATGTTGATGTTATGGAGTACTTTGCCCTAGTTACTGGAACGTGTTGTTTGCTTTTTTGAATGAATAGTGAACGATGAACGTCGGCGCAGCGCTCATTGCTTTGAATTTTCGAATTTATGACAGTTAAAGAGCGCCAACTCTTCTTACAAGGCCTCTATTATTCGATGGGCGGCATAATGGCACCCTAAGGGTATTGACTAATAGGCATAAACATCTCAATCGTCGGGTAAATGTTATCTCTGGAAGTTCTTGGTAATTTCTTTCTTTCTTTTGGGGACTCTTACTGAAATCTGGTTCTAATTAAGAATGTTATGCTTGAAAGATTTAAGATTTTATCCATCTTATTCCAGTTCTAGATAGGAAAAGACTTTAAAAAGTTTCTTTGATCATTTAAATTCGGATGGATAAAAGATAAAGAATAGTTTTTGATAATTTTGTTTAGAATATGGAAAAATTGTTTTGATTAAAGAGAACAAGTGATTTGGGCTTTGGTATTGAAGACACTATTGATATTTAAAGAACATGTTTGCTCCGTATCAAAAAGGTTGTAATTTCTGTTAAATAAAAAGCTTGTTTTGTTCCTGATTGTAAAATATTGTCTTACATGGATATTATTAGATAAAATTGTGTTTGTTTTTCAATACTATTCACAAAAGAATATTACGCATGCCGCGACGAACATTATTGGACACATTCTGAATTCTTTGGTACTTTGGCAAGCAAATATTAATCGTTGAATTGGCAAAAATTGATCGTAATTTGATAACACAAGCCACATAAAAAATCATGAAAAACACGTAAGAGAAAGGGATGCGAAAAATATATCGCAGATAAATAACATCGACGTACGCCAAGTCTGTACGACTATTTCGGCCGTGGACATAATACTCCCGTTTCAGGAGGCATAATACTCCCGTCATTTCCCTTTAACCCCCCTAACTTTACAGTCAGCTGTTTTTGAGGATATTGATTTTGCGCACTTGAAGCCCCGTTGTAAAAACTTTTGTTTGATTTTTGTAATATTCGTGGGCTTCATTCGGTTTCTTTTCTTTATGTACTATCTTATAAATACGTTCCCCCCAATTTTCACACTAAGATCTAATGTTGACTTAGAACAACGACGTAGCTTTCCAGAAGGTGTACAACAGAACATCACAGCTCTTAAAAGAACTATCTTGCACTATATTATGAGAAAGTCTTAGCCAGCTGTATCCGGTGCAAACCCACACTGTCAACCTTACGTTGGCGCCATTTGCTTCTCCATTTGATATATGAACCATCATAGACAAACTTGGCAAAATTTTATCGCTATTACCACAACGAGTATTACACCCAGATTAATAAGTTTCTGCCTCAATGGCTATAATTTTCCTGCAACATAAGCCAGGGCTGCTCGGCTTACTTGCTCCGCATCCACCACCCCATTTTCCCACACACAGTTCGTTTATAAATAGATCAACTCGACTATGGAACAACCTTCCAAGTTCAGTATTTCCGAACTCGGACTACATCCTAGAGATCGAACGTAAGGTTTATCGACATCTACTTGAAGACCATTCCAAACCCTAACCTATCACAGCTTTTTTTCTTAGTGCAAACGGTGATTCGTAAGTTCAACGTGTATATTTTCTCAGCTGCGTTCCCCATTATCTTTGGTCAACAGCAACCCTCGCTAACCGGCAAACAGCAAAGAAAATAATAATCAAGCACGACTGAACTAAACCCAAAAATAGTTTATTTCTATATAAATATCCGTCTCTAAAGATCAAGAGGTCAATTTTTTTTGGAAGTTTCCTACACGAACAGTTCCACTTTGCCACCTCTGTAATCCTTATCAAAAAGATCAAAATACTTGTGAAGGAAAAAACAAAACAAATGAAAACCCATTACCCAGATAATTACTGCGCAAATAATCCAAAAATAGTCCATAAATGTCATATTGTCGATATTCATCAATTATTTATCAATAGAAATTTTTTTTAATGTACTAACGCATTATCACTGTAATGAAGCCATCCAGAACATTAGAAAAATCAATAGTACAAACGTTCTACATTAACAGTCTGCATTATTTTCTGCCCTTATTCATCAAGTTACCAACATGTAACTAACTGTAAAGGAGAAAAAAAATTCTATTATAACCATCATTACTTGAATCGCACACTATTATCCGCACCTGCTCGTACTTAACCCTTGAAAATGGAATTCCCAACATCAAACGCAGTCCTCCTCTCTACACCCTTTTAAGCATAAGAGCGTGTCGAAAGTGTCTACTGTGCAGAGTCAATTTTATTGAATATAGTGAGGTTATATCCGCAGTCCACCCCATCATCCCGCATATCTTATGGCCAAACAACTCTAATTGCAAAATCGATAGTCCATCAAGAATGGATTTTAATGGATATCATATTTGTCCACTGATTGAAAATAACCCAAGCATAGTCCGTTGCTCCAGAAAATTGTATCCGTTTGACCTCGCATTACCCTTGTGCAGTTCACTAACACTTGTAAGTAACTATAGAGGGTAGAAGGGAGAACATTTAAAGCTAAAAGGATTTTCGTGACTTCAATTTTGTCCGTAGACGACCTCTGAAGGTAGTAACTTACCATATAAGAAGATAAGAGAGACGTAGCAACTGTGATAACCTCGGCGTTTTTCTTGTATGCTATGCGATGAAAAGGGAGTCCTAAATTAGTCCCCAAAAGTATTTTAAGCTTAGATATATTTTTTTATGGTTTCTACATGTGGCGCTTTAAAGCAAAAAAATCCTTAGACCTAAGGATAATAAAAAATTATCTAGACTGTATATCGATTTAGTTATTTATTTACATTCTTCTCACGATTTTTTTTTCGTTTTTTTTCAGGTCACGAAAAGGTTATACAATTGACAGAAATGTTGGTTTCATGTTACTTTTAAGAGGGACAACAACGAATTTGAATGGACGAAGCCCCATAATCAATTGTTAAAAATAAATACAACAGTGAATGACATTGCTAGGGCCTAGTGCCCCAGGAATGGCCTTTATGATGAAAAAGAAAAAGTACAAGTTCAATGTAGAAGTTCAGCTCGAGGAGCTGGTTGAAGTTGCCTTAGTTAATGAGGTGCTATTTGCTAAAATTCGTTTATTAGACGGAGGTTCATTTCAGGACTATAGTAGTAGGTGAGTAATATCTATATTTACACTACTTGCACTTTGTTTTAATGAAAAAAAAAACTAATTAGGTGAAAGTTTAACTTTAGTATTTAAGTAAATTTTTTAATACAGATTGCGTGATTTCGTTTCTAACTCATTAACTATGTCGAAAAACTTAATACATACATAAAAAGCTAGAGATTCTTATCTTATAGAAGAAAGGTTTTAAAATTGTTTATTCGCGTGCTGATTCATAAAGTTTTTATAATCATAGACTGTTAGATTAGTATATATGTACATATATACACATACATATCTACAGTTTATCCCTTGAGGTTTAGTCTATCATATAAAATAATGTTTTTATATCTATATTTTCTCATGTAAATTTTTGTCCTTCGAAGTAAAATTCATATTAATTTTCTCCTAAAAACACTTTAGTGGTAATATTTTTGCCTTTTTATTATTAATCGATTATTACACAAAATATTCGACACTAAAGAAGTTGGCAAACATTTTATAAAGTTGACATAAACATTTGACCTCAAACCAATCCATAAAGCATGTACTAAGTATTCAGTGGTCAACTACAGGGTCAAACTATTTGAAAAACCTGTTCCTCACAAGATAGAACTATGCCTTAACGAACAACATCAAAAAAATGTTCAACAACTTCAAACTATATGATCCTAATCTCTGGACTGTTTTGTGGTATGGAAAGTGGATTATGTTTATACAAATTGGTCTGGTTGGTGGCTCCATATCTAGTTGCTCTCTATCGCCAAAGATTTTCACAGAGTATGACACCCAAGATATTGGTACAACGTTCTTAAGTTAAGTTTCTTTTTTGGCTGTTCAATCAATATATTGCAGTATTGGATGGCATCGAATCTAAACCCCAAACAATATCTGCTGAACTGATCTACCCGCCCTTTTCCTAATGTTTACAACTATCTTTTCTCAATCCCACTACAATTTATGACCAAAATCATCCTTTTCCATTTTCTAGCTAGTATTGTTAATCCTATAAAGGGTTGTCCAAAAAAAATAAAATAATTTTTAGTTCAGTTCATTTGCACTTCTTGTCTAAAAACAAACCTCTTCACCTTATAAAAAACTCACGTTCTAGACATTTCACCTTGACATTGAGTCCTTCGTAGCTTTGTTTTGGTAATTCTCTTGTCTTCCTCTGTTTTTATCCAACAAGTAACCACCGAAGCAACATCACAATCGTTTGATAAATCCCTATTGGCCAAAATCTACTTAGAATCCAAACTTTTCCCATCATTTGAAGAACAGCATTGCTGCTATGGTTGCCTTGGGATTAGATATTTAAACAGAGTTTCGCTGCGTAATAACAAAATAAATTCTATTAATTGAAACAAAAATTCATTAGAATTAACCTCTAGCCAATCTCTACATTCTAGGAACTAATTTTGGTCAAAAGATTTCCTTCCTGACATTGAGTTAAAATTAATTAATTTTTTTTTTGCATTTTTTTGTTAAAAGTTTTCATGGTCTTTATTTTAAATATAGTCCCACAGGTGCATGGCCTTATACAAGATTCTTGTCCTTGAATCATTTACAATTTTGAGATATTTTAATAAAATCCGAAAAATTCCCAGTTTATTTAGGATAAAATTACGTATCTGTTAAGTGTGACGCAGTAGAATCGAAATGATACTCAAGACGTACTTCTCTTACAGCAAAGGTAGAGAATGGGTGGTGGGATACCTGTTTTGTTTGAGTTTATTTATCCTGAATTGTATCTTTAGAAAATGTATTTTTCACGATATTTCTTTCAAGGATCCTTTTATCTCAATTATTTGGTTTCATTAGATTCCTAGGCGACAGACAAAAGACGTAGACTTGAGATTTTAAATAAAAGGGCAAATGGAGAAAAAATGAATAAAAATAATAATTGCACAGTTCGTTTTATTTTTAAAGTTTGTTAAAACATGAACCAGACCACACTAATTGAATTTTTGAACCAATCAATATCTGTATTTGTAAATCAATTGTTATTCTCAGCTCGAATAGTTGTGTCATTTTAATTCAGCCGAAATTGATATCGAGATATGCTATGGCCCGATCAAATATTGCAAATCGCCAAGCATTTTTGTGTATTGCATTCTTCAATGAATTAGCCATCGGTTGGGACTGATAGATCTACATTGGATTTTGTCATTAAGATAATATATTTATGTGAGCCGGTGCGCTACTGGATCCTTTGGTTCACCATCGATACGTTTAGCCATAATTGCAGCTAATGTGGCCTTATCCTGGGTTAGAGGACACTCACGTTTTATTGGGCATGAAAATGTCCAAAAACCTGACAAAGTAGATGTCGACTTCGTATGTCTAGGGTCCGGAATCATGCTCTGTTATTGGTAGAGAACTGGCAAAAAAACTCATCGGGAAATGTTTTGCCGAGGAACACTAGACATGGCAAGATTTTGTGATCTCTTTGCAGGCTGATGTGGCAATTAAGCTGCTAAGTGCCGCACATGCAGCGAAACAAAAAGACTAATTGAAGATCTTTTTAAACTTCTATTATACAAATATAAAAACAAAATATCCATAAAAAATTTAAATCAAAATTTTTAAATTAAACCCCACTAACAATTGTTCATTTTCTTACTATATATTTTCAGAGAGGACGTTAAAAATCATACAGTAAAATGGAATCAAAAATTCGAATTTTTATGCAAAATGTCTGCAAATGCATCGACTGGTGTATTAGATCCATGCCTACTTCGTATATCAATACGAAAAGAAATGAAGGGTGGTCGTAGTTATTATAAATTAGGATTCATAGATTTAAATCTTGCCGAGTTCGCTGGTTCCGGACAAATAACTCGACGTTTTTTACTTGAAGGCTATGATCAACGTCACAGATTGGATAATTCAATGTTACGTGTATCAATCAAAATGCACATGCTTAGTGGTGATATATTATTTAAAGCGTAAGTTTTTTTTTTTTGAATTTAATTAAGAATTATATATTCATTTTCTATTTTAAATTGCAGCCCATCCCCAAGTTTGAAAAGTAAACAAATTCCATCTCAAGATGATTTGGAAACAGTAGTTAATTCAACGCCAACAATAGCATCATCATTACAAACACCAACCGGTGTTGTTGGTACAGTTCAGCCAGCAGCTGTTGGTTCTGTCGGTAGTGCTGGTAACAGGCCGATATCAACCACACGTGATGATGCTATTACACAATCTCAAACATCATCTGGTTTTGGTTCTTTAACTAAGAAGAAAACTGATATTTTTTCATCAGAACTAGATCCAAATGCATTAATAGCTTCCATTGTAACAGATTCTGGATTATCAGAATCATCAGAACCATTAACGATAGCATCAGATTCATTACAATCGTATCCACCTCCATCGTTATCATCCCTAACAAACGCACAACAAGTGCTTCCAGGTGGTGGAATTGGCGGTACAGGAGGAAGTGGTGGTGGAGGAGGTAATACAAATGTAACAAGTGTCGGTGTTATGGAATTAGGACACTCAAGGAATTCTAGCAATACTAGTCAAGTAAGTATCTGTTTTTTTATATAATATAAATTTATATGAATCTATTATATTAAAAACTTATTATGTGTATACACGTACAGATGTCTAAGGGCTCTGGATATAGTAGCTTCTCGCACAGTCAACATTCAAGACAAAGTTCAGAGGGGGACTCTGGGCATGCAAGGTGAGTTTTTAATATTGTTGATATTACTTCTACACTTCTGCAAAGATACTTAAAACTATTTTTTGTTTCTCTTAATTTTCTAAAATATTCCTTTTAAATTAATATATACCAACAAAAAAAACATGAGCAACTACTAATTTAAACTTGCAGCGTATTAATTATTAATTTCTAAGCAAATATTAATTCTTTTATTTTTCTAATTTATTTAATCATTTCATGGTGCGTTAATTTCAGTACGATTTTGTATAAGGAAATTGTTTCCTTAAAAAGTTAGAATTTATTCTATTATTAAATTAAAAAAATATTTCAAGAACTTTTACAACGGAAGCACTAATTATAAACTTCGGTCTTTCTATAAAATTAATAAAGTGCCACTGTTGTAGAATAATTAAAAGAAGAGCTTTTTTAATATGCAACTTTTATTATGAAAAAAATATATTCTTTACTCTGGGTGTAATTAATTTCGTAAGCGATAATAGTTTATCGCTTATAAAAGTATTATTGCTTTAATTTAGATAAATTATTTTGTTTAGTATCTTTCAGTCCGTAATATTATTTTCGTGTGTACACAAAAGATAAAAGGTTCCGGTGATAAAATGAAAATTTTCGTCGTTAAAGTTTTCCTTATGAGTTTCCTAAAATTTGAAGATGTATATAGACAGACAGACAAATCGGTTATGGGTTCTCGGTAGTTCGGTAGTAATAACATAAAATGAAGTATCTTATTTATATGTAAATTTCTATATAGAAGAAATTACGACTTTGTATGAGTTAAGGTTTTATTCTACAATCAATAATTTCGAATAAGTTAATGTGCTATAAAATTTTATCAACAACCACAGAATTGAGCTGTTGGTAACTTTAGAGTCTGGGCTGGGACAGAGTAGAGTGTGGCGTTTTGTTGTTGTCAGTCTACTAATCTCACAGCCAGATACAAGAAACCGCCACAAAAATAATCTATAAAAAATCTGCAACATAATAAGGAAATAGTTCAGTTAAAATAAAAATAAAAACTTTGCAATAATAGCCAAAAGTAATCAATCATACAAGCAAAAAAATATTAGTGTGCATAAAATTCAAGCGCAATTAAAAATGCTGGTGAAAAGAACAATAAAAGTAAAGTGAAGTGTGTTCTCGTGCAGACAATTAACAAAACAAGATCTAAAATTATACCGAGACTTAGCCGTCCGGTTGGCGAGGAGTGGTTAATTTCAACGTCCATAATATAAATTGGCTGAGTTACTAAAAACCTACTGCATCAAACCTTAGGTGAATATGCAGAAGTCGCTGCCCCTTACACCTCCTTGTAACGGAAGGCTTTTCACATTTAGTTTAATTCAACCCTCACCAGGACATAATCTACAACTTCTTCATTGGTTTGTAGTGGCCCATACCGCCACTAAGCAAAGTTTTGAACAATATAGTGGACATACGGCCACTAGCCAAAAATATCTGAAATGCTGATTATTTTATATGTACAATATTTACAATTTATTTAATATATGTACATGGTGAGTTTGTAATTACAACTGAATTTTGTGTGGCAATGTTTGCCTTATATAGGCTGGAGACATTCCATCGCCTACTATAAAGTAGACGATGAAATATCTCCAGCCTGCTAATTTATTTATTATATGGAACACCAGGTAGCTACTGGCATAGCCTACCTGGTTCCCCATAGGTTCCTGCTTTAAATTCAACTGGTTTATCTTAGCCGGGTCCAAATTGTTCAAAGGGGGTTGAACAAGGTGCAAAACTGCGCTCTCATACTCCTTAGCGATGGCACCACTTCTGCTTCCACGTGTATGTTTTTCCCGCAACACAAGACTAGCTTAGTCAGACAGTCTGCAGCCCTAGTCTAGAAGTTCTTTTAAAAATAGAACAACTCAACTGTGGAACAATCTCCCGCAGACAGTTTTTCTGAATTCCTACAACATCCTACAGTTTAAACGCAGGATTCATAGCCTCCTTCTCCAGCACCCTCCGGGCTCTTATTATCATAGGATACTCGCTATTCCAAGGTTGCTACTAGACATTGCATCATTCAGAGTACTATACAGGGTGAATTTGCTAAAGTTATAAAGCGGCCGCCTGTGGATAGGTTTTCGATAGACGAACAAAAAATCGTATTGGAATGGGGTTAGCCATTAGGGCGTTTTGAAGTTTTTTTTAGAGTTTTGTAACCCTATAACCTATTTTCATGAATACACCCTGTATAACGGACTGGTAGCACAAAGAGTTATTCCTTAGATTCACATCAAAATCTAACCTAAAAAAGGTTGAGTGCTGTTTAGCGTGCATAAACATATGTTAAATAAAATTTTAAACACCCTCAAAAAACTTTCTGGAATTGTTGTACCAAATCCTAATCATTCTCCTCATTCAAATTCAATTACAGTTGAATATTGTTATTCATACTCCATGTTGACAACATAACGACCCTAACTTGGCCATATTTACTGGAATGTACCTCCTTTACTCTGACATTCTATGAGAAGCAGCCGCATTGCCCGAGGAAGATTATCGTCTTTGATAATGGTTATATCGTTGATGATGATATTTGGTTGCGAGTCCTTCTCCATTTACATTGTTGCTGTAATTGGGTCAGCATCATAGCAAAAACAAAAAATATTATGGTGAAGGCTTGTTCCTTACACTTTCAGTCCTTTAAGTGCCCTGTTGGGTCGGATTTCAAAAGCAAACTGGAGAACCGCAATAAAAACGCTGGAAGGCAATGTGGGAGTGATAATATCGCTGTAAGTTAAGAATTCATAGTATACATTCAATTTATGTACAGAAGGCTTTCTTCTTCAAAAGTCGGGGGTGCATATTCTTATGATAAACTTGGCAAGGATTTTACAGTGCATTCAAAGTGTGACTAATGCATATCGCTTTCTTATGAATTTAAAATCTACTTCATGATTCTCAATTAACTTGAAGATTTTCACCTATGATGCTAAATCACTTACAAAAATAGTTACGGCTTAGACGTAAAAAACAATGATTCTTACTGCGGATATGATAAAAATAGGCGTTATTAAATTATTTCAATATTCCTTATAAAGATCTGTTTGTACTTTTATTCAATTGCGTCAGTTCAGAAAAAAACATTCCTCTGATAAGTGCTACTTTTGCGTCAATTGGACGATTGCTTGTAATTTTTCTTTATAAATGACTAACAGCAGTCACAGGTATTTGCTAATAGAGACTAATGACACTTTACAAATTACTGTTTAAGAGTTTATAGGATTGTATTGGACTTGTACTCTGTCGTTATGCCTCTGGTGATACATTAATAATTCAACAGCATTCCTTTATCTTACTTTTTGGGTAATTTTGTGTTTCTCACTCAATTTTTTTGGGGGAGGGGTGAGCGAATACCCACACAAATATCTTATCTGAATTTTCAAAAATAAACTAGAACCTCGGGCGGGTACAAATCTCAAAATTGCTGGAATTCAGATCGGGTTTTGCCGAGACCTGAATTTGGGTATCTTAACTTTAATATAAAAGGCATTTCATGGGCTGGCATTAAAGCCAGTTTGGTTATGTTTCGGCCCTTATGGTATAATCTACTTTCTTAGTGGAAACATATCATTGTTGCTGCGCATGAGTAGGTCGATTTAGAGCGATCTCCACTTCCACACAACGCTCTTTTATCGTCTCTCTTTTTCAAGATATTAAAACTAAAGCCCCAAAAATCTATCAATCTATTAAAACTAAAGCCAATCAATCTATTAAAACTAAAGCCCCAAAAAAGCTGTTTGTTTCATCGATTTTAACTGGACGCACGGGGAGCATATAAAGCGTAGCACTAGTGAAAATTTGGACAAATCAGCTCAGCATTCACGCCCCACATTTTACATGCCTGTTAAATTAATTTTTATGATGCTTAGTTGTATTAACCTGTTTGTCTCTGGTAATAACTATGTTTTGTACGAAATTTTATTACATTTTCCAAGAATAATGCGAAAACTAAAAATAGCGATATTTAAATTATTGAACACGTTCGCCAGCTACCTTGAATTCATTATTGAACTGAAAGCGTGCTCTGAAAAAGCGTAATTAGTGTCGTGCCCCTCGACACAGGAAACTAATTTTTTTCTATTTCTATTGCAAGAATTATGTAAGGATTTATTTCAGTGATAAATAAAGTGAAGGCAGTAAGTAGTATTTTTAAAGATTCTACTAAGCATTTGTTCTTCACATGCCTCTGGGATGGCAGGTCGGCGCCCTAACCTCTAGTCTACCAAGGCCGTTATAAAGTGTTTGTTCATTTTCTAATTGGCACTTCAATGGGATATACTGGAATTTATGAAATAAGAAAACTCAAATATCACAAATAACCAGGTCCAGATGGTATGGTGGGAAGAAACAAAAAGATAACAAATATTAGGACGAAACATCAATCTTGACGAGTGTAGTATGCAAATTGCAGATTACTTTATATACCTAAAGACAATGCTTACCGCAGAAAATAAGATAAAAGACGACAAACAAAGATGTTTCGTAGCCGCAAATAAAACCTATTTTGCACTAATTCCAATTCTAAAGGACCAAGACATCTCAAGGCAATACAAAGTGATAATAGTGAGTCAGAAGATTGTACATTAAGAAGATATATTAAACTGAAGAGAACTTACAAAACGCAGAGACAACTGGAAGACATATAATTCTTAACAAAGAAATTTCTAATGAAGCCCCGATTGATGTGATACAGCTCTTATTATTAAGTATTTTTTAATATATGGCGGCATCTTATTAGTAATAACAATTACAGCAAGAATTGTTACTAGGAAAAAATAAACAATTAAGCTTAATGCTTGTTTAAATTAAACTTTGCACACAAATTAGTGAAATTCTACAAATTTAGTTTTACAACTATGATGAATTATTTTGCAAAAGTTTTAATTTATGAGCTATAATTTAAGTTCTCATTAGCGCCTCTTTAAACTCAGAATTTAATTTATCACTTAATTTAGCCATACTTGAAAAAGCGCACGTATTTTATAAGAATACTTTCCCCAATCCCAAAATGAACAATGTGAAAATGATTTCAGAGTAATTTCATTTTTAAACAAAGAATTTTATGGAAAAATCTTTAAAGCTTTGTTTTCTCTCGTAAGTGTTGAAAAGGCGCATTTTTTGGTAGAAATGTAATGTAAACTGCCAAACAATATGGGAATCAACGCTACTATGTAAACTTCAGTCTCATAAACAAATCCCAACAACGTCGACCTTTTAAATTGAGTGTCATCAATTCACAGCCAGGAATCATGCACGCATATAATTTATTTACTCCGCATTTCGTCATTAGAAGCCACAAGAGCACAAGATAGTAAATACGAAAAAAAATGCAAACAATTTTGGCAATCATCCAGCCACTAAGAAACTTTTTTTTTGTTTTGCCTTCTTCAAAGTTTCAACTCTAAGTAGTTGGTTGGTTGGCCAGCCTCAAAACAAAAAATAAATGTGGCTGAAGAAGTCCGCAAATATATCTTAAAGTTGCGTGCATAGTTGTCTTCTTCCGGTTAATTTGTTCCATTTTTGTTGCTTGGTTTATCATCCAAGATGTAAAAAAAAAACAACGCAAGACAAGAAAAAAATTTCAATAAGAATTTTTTACCATTTTTATTGGGCTTTCATGTAGCCAAGGTCAGAAGATTTTTTAACAGACTTTGATACTCTCCGTTTTATAAAGCTTAAGAAATTCATTTGTGATGACGTTGGTCGGTTGGTTGCCTCAAATGTGGCATGAAATACATTCTTTCAGCTTCTTATTAGAGCGAAGAAGATTTTCTTCCTTTGATGAAAATTGATTGCGTAAATTATTCAAAAATGTATACAGATATAAGTTTTTCTTCAAGGCGGAAATTGATTTTATATTTTTAGTATTTATGTATATAAGATTAATTGAAGTGATGCTGTGGTACTTTATTTTTAAAATTTAAAATGTTGACTTGGACAGATTCTGGTATGAGTACATTTTGTCTGACTAGAATGAATTATAAATGGACAATCAAACTTTAAAAATCAATAGTGTAATCGAATGGTGGGTGAGCGAGCTTCTAGTATAGAGTTTTAGCTATATTGATAGGCTTCCAGAGCGAAATAAAGTAATTCATACTCTGAAAACAGTATATAGGGTAAGCATTCGTTGAATGTTTATCATTAATGCAAAAATAAGGCATAAGCAAAATAGGTTCTTCAAGGACTCAAAGGAATGTACATAAAGCTCTAAGGGTTTTATTCTCAAAAAGTATATTAAGACATGCCAAAAAATTTGCTATTCTTTCTTTGTTACTTGTTATGCCCTTTCTAAGCAGGAGAAAGATTAATCAATAGCTACTTTCTTTTTCTGCTCATTTTTACTATTTCTTACTGCCAGCAGGAAATTCGAGATTCGGGCCTTCTGTAAATTATTTTACACATATTGAGAAGCCCATGCTTTCGTATCGTATCGCCTCAAAACAACAAATTTGGTCTTCATTTTCTAGTTTTTACGAATGTGTGAATCAATCATTTACGAGTTTGTGAATCAAAAACCACCATTGCTTAGTAGCCGCCTTCTATTAATTGAACAACTTCTGTAAAAATTCGAAGCAAATGTTGTACTCTAATCCAGTTTCCTACTCTCTTATTTCCTGACGTTTACTCGTGGCCTTATTATGAAGCCCGTTTCTAATACAGACTGCAGAAGTAGATAAAAGCAGCCACATACGACTTTTAAGCTCCACAGAAAACATATGTAAAATATGGTTGGTTCTCAGAAGTATTAAATTCTTTGAACTTTTTATCAAAGCGGACACAAGCGCTTGTTTATTGTATTCAATTTCCTTTTTAGATGGTAATACAAAGCTATTTACTATAATGTTTCAAATACAATTTCGCGCTGAAAAATAACTTTATACACACACAACTTTAAAATAATATATTTCTACATATATAAAATCGTACTGAATTTAGCAAATCCATATCTGTTTAAAAAAAAATATATAAATCATTCACCCATAAAATATTTCCAGCTTTATTTAATTAAAAATATTTACTCTTAATTTGCTCATTTTAAATGTTTTATTTGCTCCAATTGTTTACAGGCTTTTATTAATACTTATTTAACTTTTCTGAACTATATCTCTCTACATACATATATAATACTTTAATTTCCTCCTTATTTAATTCAGAATAAATAGTGTGCGTTTGTGCCCGTAAATTTAAATTTCAGGCTTTAATTTATCCAAAACAAATATTATATAAATACAATTGTAAAAATTTTTATAGAATTTTTGTTTTAAATATATTTTATAAAAGAAAGTAATAAAAAAAAACAATGAAAAAAATTTTCACAAAATCACTACCACACACTATCCACCACGACACATGGTTTCTCTTTTTCTTCTATGCATGTAACACTGTTTTCTTTATCTGGGTTTAATTAAATAGTATAACTAGTAATTGATTAAGAAATATTTTAATTTAAAAAGAAAAAAAACTCAGACTTTAGACATGTTCCTAAAATGAATAATTTTTGTAACATTTATGAATGATTTGGATAGAAATTTGGTTGTGGTCATTATTAACATTATTTTTTTTTTTAAATATATAACGAAAACTACTAATAATTGTAGTGTGTTTGCATTTTATTTTTGCATAGCGGATAATGGTTTCGGGTGAACTACTACTGTTACTACTTCTAATACTCCTCCTCTATTGATTATCTCCTTTGCAGTCTTGGAATTATGAAAAACTTTATATGAACATCCATTTCGTTGTATTATCAAGATTTATATTGTAATTTACAAAAAAGAAATACACAATTATAAATGATTTAGCATTAGATTACGTGATAAACGACAGTTATTATTAATTAGTTAGTTACAAAACAATTAGGGAAATTAGAAAAAATAGCATTTAAGTTAGTTAATTTAGTAGAACCCATGGTATTGTGTTAATTGCAAAATATTTAATTGAATGTTCTTGTAGCTCGTACTAAAGATAAACTAATCGCGTGAAAATATATAAATTTTTTTTGTAGGTTTTACGGTTACACTATTACTTACATATAGTTATTCTTAATTAAGAGTTAACTAAGCATATCGAAAAGAGCTAACATGCTATACTAAAACTGCAGATCACGCACAAATATAATTTATTTTGCAATTACAAGAGAATTGTGTAAGTTTGGTCGGTTCTGTTTATCTTTTAATATTGTGCGCGAAATTCCTAAATTTATAAAATATGATCTCTCTCATCTAATAGAATGTTTTTTTGGAAAGTTTTTAAATGTTACTGGCGTATATATTTTACAGATTTGCATCACAAAAAAATACAAAAACTTTCCAACTGTTTTGATTTCTTTCCTGCTAATGTTTTTTCCACATTCGCACAATGCACTCCTTCTCCAAAATGGTCGATGTCAAACTCTGGACTCAAGAACTTGTGGATTCCATGTTGGTTATAGTCGTTCCTCAACGTTTCATTATAGCCCTCGATTAGAGAGATTATTAACACCAACCAGAGATACGACCCTATGCAATACTACCTTGATTGGGGTTTTCTCACACGGTGCCATATTCATGGTAAGTAAAGCCGGTTTTATAGATGAAAGAGGGGAGGGAACAGAAGAAATTAACGAATAAAACCGGTTTTACTCAACACATTTATGGCATCGTGTGAACTGGGTCAGTGAACGTCATGAAGGAAGCTCCGAATCCACTTTTTTAGAACTTAGTCGAGACTAGATTAGGTGTACGGCTGCCTTCAGTCCCACCGGAAGCCCAGTGCTACCGGAAGTTGTATTTCTCAACAATCGCCTCTCACTTTATTTTATCGCTTGGCCCCGCTCATGCACAGTACCGGCCTTCTCATTCATATTGAATTGGTGGTTGTGTCAATTACTCTCTCCAGGCTGAAGGCGAATAATTCCTACTCTGACTAGAGTCGTGAATGTGCAGGTGCACTATGGCTGGTACTCGCTGTACACGCTTTTTCCATGAATTGTCACACGAGTAATGCGGAAGTGAGTTCATCCTGGCTGATCAGGGAGTCGTGAAGAAAAATGGAGAAGAGAACCCAAATTGCATATTGAACTGTTTTAACAAAACCTTATCGAAGTTGTCCATCGTATAAGATCCTTAACGTTTTCTTTTATGATGAAAATCCCATTGCTCATTTTAAATATGAATACAAAATTGATTGAATTCAGCTTGTCCTTTTTGGAAACATAACTTTATAAATTTAACAACCTCAAACAATTTGTGATTTGTGCATTTTGTATATTCAGCAATCAGAAACAGCAAAAAAGTTCACAGAAAATTTAAGAACAATGAATAAATAAATAGAGATATTCTAATTCTAGAAAAGTAATTGAATTCTGGAAAAGTAATTGATTTTCTAGAGTTAATTTGATCTATATATAAATAGACTATGTTGATTCAATAACAAATCATTTTTGCATGCAGTTTAAAAGCTTTTTTTAGAATATACTTTATAGAAATGTATTTTGATAGTGCAAAAATGTCAATACCATGGGGTTAATATCTAAGATAGGAATAGTTCGTCAGAATAACATTTGAACACATCATAAAAATCTTTTTATTTTCTTTTTTGTTTATTATTTTATTTTATGTTTTTTCTCAATACTCGTTTATTTTTCCTTTATGAAAACGATGAACAACAAAATATATATAAATTTTATTTTTATTTTATCATTTTTTTTTAATTTTTCTGTCCAATGAAAGGTTTCCAAAATCTTTATCGCTTCTAAGTAAGTTTAATCAAAGAGCAATAAATGCTATGAAATTGAACATCCCTTCGCTATTGAGCAATCATATTAAATCATCTCCAACATCGACAACAATTGATTCCGATGGTAATATTTATTTAACACCAAATTCATCAATGTTAGCACACGATCAAAGTACAGAAGAATTTCGTACACCATTAAGTGAAATGCCAACAAAATTAATGCAGACACCACCAACAGCTGAAACAGATGATTCCGGATTAGATGATAGTTTTCATACACCCCGTATACCAAAAATCAAGTCATTAGAGAACTTAACGCTTGAATTTGAATTTCGTAAAGCATCTGAGGAGTTGGATCGTTTATCACCAAGAAGACTGAAAGAGTTAAGATCAAGATTGCCGAAGATAAGATCATTAAGTAATTTGGTGTTAGAAATTGAAAATGAAAAGGAGATGGCTTTGAAGGAAGAATTTGAACGTATTAAGAGTGAAACGATTTTTAAGCATCCATCACCGCCAAAAGCAAATGGGAAATTTATAAAAAATAAAATTGGAATTACAAAATTCATTGGAAATGATGATAATGAAGTGAAGGCACACTATCCAATTGCTAAGATGAAATCATTGGGTACGATACCAGATGTTGTTACTGAACGTGTAAGATATGATCCATTCCTAACTCCAATAACTGTAAGAAAAAGTTTACCGGGCGGTAAAGTGAATCAAGATGTTGTTGATGGAGCACTAAGCATACATAGAGATCGAACTCAATCGGAAGCTGCTAGCTATGATTATGCTATTGTCCATCCTAGCTACTATGGTTATCCGGATCCTTTAATACTATTTAAGACTCCATTTGAACGGGGATTTAGAAGGAGTTACACCAAAAATGGACAAGCACTTCAAAATGCTAACTGTTCTACACCACTGCGACAATCTGATGGATACTTTTACTATACCGATGGAAGACCTCGGTCTACTTCGACTGCCAATGAACTATTGAGGTACGAAAAAAGATTTTAGATAAAAAAAATAGTTTTTAAAAATTGATACACAAAAAAAAGAAATTTTTATATTCGTCTATTAAAGACTGTAAGGAGTTTTTGTTTACTAGCTTAAGAGTGACGTTAAAAGGTTTTTCATTTCTTGTTATTTTTTTTTTCAAAGTTGTTTTCCCCGTCAATTTTAAAGTTTTGCTACTATTTTATTTAACCTGGACAATTAACAATAAATAAAGCAAACTTTAAAATTATATTTTTATTTTCATTTGTTCTTTTTCTTACATTTTCATATTTAATATTTATTTTTGTTAATTTTACATGTTTTTATTTATTTTCTTTTATTATTTTTTCATTTACAAAAAAAATGCTAAAAATACATGAAATTAATCATTATAAGTTTCATTTTATTTTAATTATTCATCGCTTTGAAATTGCTATTCATAATGATACAAATAAGTTGTTTTTTTTTCGAAATCAGGGTGATTTATGAGAACGCTTTTATTAGATTTTATGATGTGGAGTTTATGTGTTAGTTTTGTTTATACAAGATATATAAAAAAAATCATAATTTTGTTGTCGAAGAAATTTTACTAAGAATATAATGCATTTTTGTACTAAGTTAATTGGGTTGTAATTATTTTTCATACAAATATATGTGGTTTTTTTCCGTGGCTTATAAATATGTGCTAAAATTAAACGTATATACTTATATACATATATATGATGATTGATTGCTTTAATAATTTATTTTTTTATTTTAAAATTTGCATTTTGATCAAGGATTTTTTCTTAAGGTTTTGATAAAATATTTTTTAATAGGTTTAAAGTGGTTTTTTAATCAGAAAAGTTTAGAAAATACAGGAATATGGTGTTTAGGTACATACCAAAAAATATATTATTCGGAGGCGTACTATGCAAAACGGAGATTGTTTCAGTTTAGGTTTATAAAGTTAAAAATAATAGTTATATCATTATAATTATAAAATGCCAGAGTAATATGTTAATTTTCACAAATAATTATTCCGAAATATTACAGTACATTAATAATACATCATGTGTTTTCTTCATTATTAAAACCAACAACCAAGTTGTTTGTTTTTTGGTAAAATATATTCATCAAAACTTTGTATCAAAACTATTATTAACATTTTTTACGTTGGTTGAGGTATTTTAATAAATTTATTTCTGTGAAATTATTCCACGATAATGCTACCGTTATCCTTCAAAGATTCTGTATCAACTTATAAAAGTCTTTCTTGTAAACAAGAAAGGTGTGTGGTTATATAACTATATTTAGTATGGTCCTTAATAATATATGGAAAATAACATTGTCCTTATTGCCCTCATAGATGCGAGATCTTTTAATGACTTTTTTCATAAGTTTTTTCATAATTGTCCGGTGATATCGTTATCATATTTCATTCAAATAAGGTACTTCTATAAAACACAAATCCAAAGCTATCAATTCTATCATTCGTGAGGCAATCAACATCTTTTTTCTGGAACCGATTGATGACGTAATTGCATTGTTACAATACTAAATGTGATATGCAACCATTCAAATATAACAATATACATACATATATTATGCAACCAAAAGCAACCAATTCTTATGTTGTAAAATCATGTAACTGCAGTGACATTGATAGGATCCGTAATAGCAGTGAATGTTCTCATTAAAGACGGACAGGAACAAATCTTCCAAATCTTGATGAAAAAACATTTGGCCTAATTCCAAGTTCTTGTTTACTATGTTGAATTGATGTTGAGGAAGATTCAGATTACAGGTATTAATCTGTGCCAAAATAAGATGAAGGCAAGCCTTTAAGCCTATTTTAAATATAACCTTTTTCATTAAGTTTATTGAATAGTGGGTAGAGAATAGTGTTGGTAGATAATTTCTGCCAAATTTTCGTTAAACTACAATGAACCTGGTATCACCTCCAAAAGCACGACATTTTATATTACTAGAACAGTGTTTTTATGTAATAGAATAATAATTACTATTGCACTGATGTTCCAATATTGTTTGTCGATTCGGAGTTATAGCGAGGTTAAAGTAAAGAACGTTTCTGTATATATGCTATCTACATAGAATACATCAAAGTGATTCACAGCGATTCACCGATTTTGAAATCACATAACACATTCGGCAACTATTCTACTGAAATATTTTTGTCCGAATGGCTTAAAACCTCGCTTGAACTTCTCATTTATCACTTTTACTAAGGAGTTTCTCTAACAATTGCATCGAAGTGATCGCCATTAACTCTGGGCTGAAAGTGCATATCTTCGTTACTCAAAGCATCTCTCACGCCGGTAGTTTCACACCCACTACTACTACGATTAATAAAACTTGTTTGTTTAGAAGTTGATTTTGGGGTTAATTTAAAGATAATCACCCTTTTTAACGCCTTATGTAGGTATTAAATTCTCGTCCCAAAGGTCACTTCTTCTCCCTACGTATGGGTCTCTTTTCAATATTGTGAGCAAAATCCATACTGCTCTTGAAGATCTTTATTGCCTCGGGTAAATCTTTTTGAACCCAAAACTCTTATCGAAGTCCTTACGAACTTGACCACATAGATACAAGACTTGTTTATAGTTCGGGGACCCTTAAGATTGATTCAGCCAAACAGCGTGGACTAAATATTCCAAAGCCTCGTTATAAAATACATATAATCGTTCATTTTTTGCCATTGAAAATAGAATTATCTCACAGTAGATCTCATGAATTTGTAAAACAGACATTAGTTTATAGTTTTTTGATGAAATATTCCTTTAGCTTAAAATGGTAATTCTTAATTTGATTTTTGTACGACTATATTTTTTTTATTCGAAACGATTATAGTTCATCTTTCATTAAAATAAAACGTCTATGAATCTATTCCCGATGCTGCGATTTCGCATATTATAATTATTATTTTGATATTTTTTATATTAAATATTTAATTTTATAACTTTAAATTTTACTTATATTTTCATTTGACTCACAATAAATCCAAATTCATTTTAATATAAAGAAATTGGTATATAATTAACAAACTGCATTGAAATTAAGCTGAAACATGTAAAATATATAAAAACAAAACGTCTAAAGTCTGATTTCATATCTTCATTCTAATTTCTATATCTATTCATACATAATTCATTAATCTTGATACAAAAAAAACCAATCATTTACTAATCCTACTACTAACAAAAATAAAATAAAAACAAACGAAATGAAATTCGGAAAAATTATGACTATAATAAAAAAAAACGAAATCACCTGAAATTTCCCCAAAAATTCTTCCATTTCTATTCATGCTGACCACCCATAGGAGTATATCGGGTGTGCCACGTCGCCTCCTAGATGGAAGCAATCGCCAGATTACCTCCATAGCCACAACATCGCCCAACTCATCAACTTTAGGTAGCACTACATCAGGTGGAACAATGCTCATCTTTACATCAACAACGACATCGCCAGAGATGACTATTTCCCCAGCAACAGTTGTAACATCCACGAATTCAACGACACCAACGGATTGTGGCGAAAGCTTAAAATCGAATCCTTCATCAGCCACGTCCTTGTTGCTACTTGCTACAACAGGAAGTGGTGGGGGTGGTGGTGCCAGTGGCGGTAGTAGTGGTGGTGGTGGAAGTGGTACAAATGTTGGTACTGGATCGAATTCGGCTCCTACTAGCGCTAATTCAATCAGCAACAATTGTACTGGGTCCACTGCTGATTTTACATGCGCTACACTATCACCCATGTCTACATCCTCACAGACGATACGACGTCCTAGTATTAATATGTTGGTTTCATTCTCTTTTATTTATCTCACATTTATATATAAATATTTTTTTTTTATACTATATTCGCACCTTTGTTGTTCTTGCAATGTCCTTTAAAAAGCAATTTGAATTTTTATTGAAGATTCTTTGTAGAATGGTATGTTTTCGTTTTTGTTTTCGAACTCTTGTGTTGTATTCAAGGACACGTCCCAATTGTTTTTTTCTCGATTTGATTTTGTTTAATTTTTTCTTCCTATTTTTGTATTTGGAACGAAAATCAATTTTAACTCAATTCCATGAGGAGCTCTTTTATATTGTATTGGTTTTGTTTTGTCTCCCTGATTAGATCTTGTTGTAGAGATATTTTGTTGTGTTGTTTTTAGGAATTTTAAAGTTTGCATGAAGGATTTTTCTTCATTTATAATATAGATGAAATATAAGGGAACAAAATCCCTATTAAAAAAATGTAAGGACACTGATCATTTTTTGTTTTGTAAAACACTTGTTGCAATGCACGATCACAAAATGAATTGATTATGAAATTACGTGAATTTTAATTACTATTATTAAAAATATTTAAACTTATATTGAGCGATAAAAAATCATTACTGTGATAAAATATTAGTAAATATAGGTCGTGAAATTGTTCTATTGCAACAGGATATGAATCAATGCCAATTTTCCTAGATTAGCTTAAGGTAATCACTCCAATCGAAGCGCATTTGTGTAATAAAATATTTAGAAACCAGGAGGAAATCAGATTAACTTAATTTATGGAGCGTAGTGGATCAAAGAGCAATTCAGAACTCCTTGGGGAATTATCGATTTTCCACAACGTTCTAACTTCTTCCTTGTTTATAAGTACAGCTCCATCTACATTCATTTTTCTCCTTTGCCGTCTGAAGGTATGACTCAAAGGGTTTTTTATTCGTCGAGAAAAACTTTTAGTCAGTTTAGGGGTAATAATTGTTGTTTATATAATTTAATATTATAAGAATGCTTGCCTACAATTTCATTGGAGCAAAGTTGGACGATACAAACTCAAAGCTATATTCTGAATCCAATTTTGTTGAACTACGAATTCGCGCTATGCCTATAAATATGAAGGAGAATGTGCAATAACTAAAACTTGATGTTATAGTACAAGCAGAAAAGCATCGAGTATTAAATTCCAATTTAGCCTTTGAATATTCGAATGAAAAGTAAATACCACACAAAGGATAATTTTTATGAAATTTGATCGAGAAGTGAAAAAAAACTTGTACTTTAGTGAAACATACAAGCAAACTCTGATGGAAATTTACAATCAACCTGTTTTAAGCTGAAACAAAATAGCCAATATAGTCGTGTTTACTTAATTCATTTCTTTCGTTGTTACTCAGTAAAAATCAGCATCGCACCAATCAATATTGCTGATCCTTGTTTTTTTTTTCAAATATGTTTTGTGGTAATTTACTGAGCCCCTCTTGGGTGTTCTATTAAATGCCGAAGACATTATGTTTGCAATTTACTGTGTAGATTACTTTCCATATTTTATTTGCTCGTCCATATTGATGTATCATTATTGTACTTCAATACTTAACCAATAAACTACCATTGCTAGATGAAAGAAAGTTTGCTTGGCTTATGGTCGCATTTAAGTACTTTCAGATGTTCCCTCAACCCTAGTCCTTGTAATTGTTCAAAATCATAAAATAACTAGAGTCGTTGAATTTAGTCTCACCGTCGTATATATCACATGCCTGATGTACAATAGATCGTCCGCTTTTTGTAAGAGAATTCTAAGCTAAGAATATCGGACTACACGAGAATTTTCTTTAGGGATTTAATAATAATTGATGAAATATTTTCGTTTATTCAACTTTCGATCTTTACATTCTTTTCCTACGTTAAATATCCACCATACTAAGCTTAATATTTTGTTATGATTTGAATTTAAATATAATATCGATTACTAGATAATATCACACGCTGAAGGAATCTAGAAGTGACTAAAGATTGTTGGTATCTACCAATTTGAGAGTCATCAATCTTATGCTTATATACAAAATATGCCAAAGATAATTTCTGGAGTTTTACTAGTCAAATGTTCGTGGATAGACATCGATACATTACGGATTTTCAAATAAGTTACATTCGTAAGCATATGAAATAATAGTCTTTACTTTGGCAAAGATATCAGTTCTTAATTGTTATTTCATATTACTAGCTTGTGTTGTCCAAATTTTGTACGTTATGCATATAATGTTGTCGTATTAAGCATTGTGCTGTTTGTTATCCCTAAATTGTAAGTCAATGTTATTATACATATGTTTTAAATCAGTTACCATCAAATTTTTGTAGTAATGTTTTCCATTCTATTTAGTCCTGTTTTTTATAATAAGAATTAAATATGTAGCAAATGAAATTACTGGTTACGGTTTCATGCTATTTTAATTAAGCACAACTATCCACAATATTCTCGATGGTAAAGGAAGCTTTTTAAACGATATTATGTCGCAAAATGCTGTATCCTTTGGATTTCCCACTAAAATCACAGTATTATTTCAGAGTCTACTTTGTATGGTCTTTCACACCATCTTGAAGTCACAGATGGTGCGCTGGCCTGACATACCTGTGACTACACTAATTCTGTCATGTGATGGCCCGCTCCTGCAAAAGAGCATACCAAACTAGGTCAAGCCTAAATAATGGCATGTCTTAGTTTAACGGACTACTGAAAAACTGAATTTAATTCCACCTCGTCTAAGCTGACTGGAACGGGCCTGAGTCTATACGAAGTGGGCTGCTTTGTGGAGAAGACGTATGGAAACAGTAATATGCTGCATTCTCTACTACTGCGAATAGTAACTGAGTATCTGAAATCGATTTTTAACGTCAGCCCAGGTTTCGATATCCCGGTCCGCACTAGAGAGGAATTGGTAAACTTCCAGCCTGACTTCTATGACATTGCTCTATACATATATGCTTCCAAATCAGAGTTGGGTGTAAGCACGTATTGCTTGCCTAATTCTCCCAGTGGTTTTCAGACGGAATTGTACCCTCCTGGTATGATTTCTATATATAGTTGCAAGGCGATCTCGATAATGTAGGAGTTAAACTGATCGACTGCCATTCCAGAAGTCAAGATTCGAGCCCCTCACAGTGACATTGTTCTTCGTCTTTCCACATGTCCTGTTTTATGATCATTCCCATCATCATCTTCTATCTTCGGCTATCTCCTATAAACATATCGAAACAGCCATTTATTATTTGATTAGCAAAGATCGCGGTAGTATTGGAGGAGAGCCATTGAAGTAAAACGGCGTGTTGGCGATGGTAGCTCTTGCATTCTTTTCTTTATTGCCTTTCCGATTAAAGCTTTCTGTTTACAATCATTACAATACCTTAGACATTACAAAGGGCCTACCTCTAGGGCCAGTTCACGCAATTCGACGTCGACTGAAAAAGACACGGAGCGCGTTCAAAAACCTTACTATGGTTAACCACTTCAGTTTTTGAAAGTGAAAAAATTATGCTTTTGGATGTTGTAGTTAACCACGGAGTTTTTGAACCACAAAAGTTTACCATAGTTAACCATAGTAAGGTTTTTGAACGCATTCCGTGCCGCTTTCAGTCGAAGTCGAATTGCGTGAACTGGCCCCATTGATCTCTCGTTTTCTATAGTCTATTTCCTATTGTATTTCCAGCTTATTTGAGATTTCCGTGCCTTGCTACTTTGTATGTGTATTGCAATAACTAGTCCGGTTTTAAAGCAATTTCAGGATATTCAAAATGAATGTTGTAAAAGAATATTCATAGTACGAATAACTAATTACTTTGCAGATATATGAGAACTCTTTCTTACAGGAGGTAGTGTAAGAATATTGCTGGCAATTCTGTATATATTTTGAGTTTTATATAACATTTAAACTTTTAGGATAATAAACACTGCAATATTTTCTTGTCAAATGTTTTATCTTCTACAGATACGGTCAATAACTATATACTAACTCGACTTATAAATGAAGATAAAATGTAATAATTAGAAACATTTTGAGCAATCAATTTATTCAACAATATTTGTTTTTGTCTTATAAATATATTTTTTTTAAATATTGTGTGTTTTTGTAAAAAAAAACAAATCTTTTGAAACTTTTTGTCTATACATAATATATCAAAGTTGCATGTTTCTCTGCCTTTCATCTTATCCTTTTCTTTACTATTTTCTGTTTCCTTTATCATTTATCGCTTCTGTTATGAATCACCAATATAAAAAAGCATTATTTTTGTGCATTTGTCAATATTTTAAGATTTTGTAATTTTGTTAAAACACTTAATAATTATTAGATTTAATAAATAAATTTATATTTTACTTTTGTAGAAATCCAAGCTCTGGATCATTAGCTGTAAGTGAAACTGGATCTCTAGATCGTATGAAAACCGCAGCAGAAAAACGTAAAAAAGGTGCACTTGATGATGGTACACCAACCGTTTCTGGTCGTGTTGAAGAGACACGAGTTAATCCAGATTCATTAATTGATGAAATTCTCAAAGATACTAAATTAGATCAATTAGAGGAATCTGCTGAAAGTAATTATATTAATAAAAATATTAATAATAATTTAATATTATTTTCTTTTTTTTTATTTTAAGCATCCGGACTGCAATTATATATAGCAAGAGATGGTACTGCGTCATTAGGAAGTCATGAGGTAAAATCTCGAGTATCAGCTGGAGCTTTTAAACAAGTTGTAATGGAAAATCCCAGATAGTAGCGTTTATACTATAATAATAATACCTTCAACAAAGATACTTCATGCTATCTTCAATTGCTGCTGCTGCTACCTATATAATTCATTAATCCTCCTGTTATAAAACAAAACAAAAACTCAACGTAACTCAGAAATACAAAAAAAAAATTACACAAAGCTACAGTTGTAAAACAATACAAAAGCAAAACACTCGAAAATTACCTTAGCTTATAACCACAAAAAAAAAATACCATTTTATCCGTGGCTGTATATTATTATTATAATTATTATAATTATTATAATTTTTTTATGTTTTTACTCATCGTTCGTCATTCGTCGTTTTTTACTACAGTTGTTGTGAAATATTTAAGGAAAAAGAGTAAATGAAAAACTAAAATTGAACTCTGCTAAAAACAAACAAAAAATGAAAGATTTGATGAAATTCTTTCTACAGAATTTCCATCTTCAAACTGAGCCCTTTCCTAGCATTAACCAAGAATTATATTAAAAAAAAGTGTTGATAATGTATATTTATCTTATTTTTTCATATTGCTTTTTTACAAACAAAAAAAAAACGAAAATAAGATATAAGAATACAAAAGAAAAGTATTTAAAATGTTGTTAATAATATTTAACTGGATAAAGGATACAGAAAATAAAAAACAAACAAGAAGAAAAGTATAAATTAAAAATAAAATTAAAGTAATAGGAATTAATTTTTATGTTTTTTTTTGTTTTTCGTTTTATTTATTTTAAAATCCGTTCGTTTTGTGTTGTTTTTCTATGAGAAACAAAATTTATTTGTATTTTATTTACTAGGAAAATAATTCTCGTATCATATTTTTTTTCAATTTCACTATTTAGATACATTGTAATTTCATGAAAGAATGTATGTGAGAATATCCCCACCGATATTTAAGGAAATTCATTTTTATTATTGTCGGGTTTTTTCATTAGTCCTTTGCTAACTCGTTTTTAAAAGAACTAAAACTTTTAACTTATTTTCTAGAGCAATTATCGGGTTTTCTGTAGTTTTAAATTTGAGCGTGATTTCGATTATATTACATATATTGTCAATTCAATCCGATCGTTTCCAATAAATAAATTTGTCACCCCTTCTGTAATTTCAGAAGACTGCGGCATATTAATCATCAGTTTAGCTAATCTTTCAAAAGAGTTAAATTTAGTACAGTACTTTTTTCATCCCATGGTGGTAAATCGATAAATTGTCGAGTATTTGTCTCGAAATCTAACTTGGAAATAAGGATTTTAAATTTTTGAGAAATCTTAATTAATGGGGCCTTTTTAAGAAATTTTTAGATGATTGTTAGTACTCGTAGTAAGATTGGTCTACACCAGATAACTTCTTCGGCTAGCTTCTAACTAAAGCTCTGTTGGATCGGTACAATGCATTATAGGTTATTACTTATTAGTAATAATTGTGAAGAAACGTGACGTGCACGAAAATAGAATTATATTGTTATTGTCTTGCAGGCTTGTTTCAATAAAATGAGGTATGTTAAACAAATTTTTTTATTCGTATCTTATCACTTAATTACAAATTTTATTAAAGCATTTTATTTTTTTTTTAGACCGGGACACATTTGTAAGATCCTTTATTTGATTTTGTTCTTACATTTGTAGCATAAGCAGTCGGTGACTGACATAGAGCACTTCACATGTAATAAATAATAAATATGTAGAAATGTTTCATGACCTGCCCTGGCGAGTTTTTTTTATGTGAAAGTTATAAGTTCAGGTCTCACCAGTCCGTCATGTCGTTCACGTCATGGTGCAGTGTCTAGTATTAGGCTTAGATCGAAAGATAGAAAAAGGATAGGTTAGTGAAAGGGGGGTCTGTAACGCAGGTGATAACAGAAAGCAAATCCAAGGCGGACCTACTTGCATCTCTGTTTGCCTCAAATTCTTCCTTACCCGATACTGCTATGCAACCCCCCCCCCCCCTCTCTCGAGTGCTCCGCCCACTCAATTTACAGAGTTTTTTCAGGACGCGTGAAGTGTATAGGTGTTTCAAAGGGCTAGACTTCAACAAATTCACTGGCCCCGACAATATACCCACTATGGTTCTTAAAAAATACTTCTCCGGAGTTTCACCTGATGTTTGGAGACTGGCTCATGTTCAGCCTATACCGAAAAAGGCGACGCCAGTGACTCGGCCAACTACCACCCAATAGCAATTACTTCTATTCTCTCCAAAGTCATGGAGACATCAATAAACAAAAAGCTTGTAGAATATCTTGAATGCAGCTCTTCGATCGGGTTTGGATTGCCGATTAGTGTTGATTGTTAGTGGTGTTTTCGGTTGCTGCGACACATGAACTGAAAATGACAAAAGTGAAGTGAAATAACAACAAATGGGTTCTTGTATCAAGGTACTCGCACCTAACTATGCTTTGCAACGGCACCGTTTCAGATGACTAACGTATCCAGTCGGGTTCGTGAACGTCTACTCCTCAGAGTACATTTCGAAAGTGGTTAAGTGAGAATAGGACCCTAAGCAAAGAGACCGAGCCGCGCGAACTAGTCTCATATTGCGCGAATAATATTGCCGTGCAGGTAGGATAATGTATCAAATGTAATATTGATTAATATCAATCGGACCAGTGGCCAAAGAAGGAATTTACATTGATTGAGGTAGTGTTATTATTGGTAATTAAAGATTCTTTGATAGATATTGGTCATGCCTTTTTTTGTACTGTCGAAATTAGAAATGTTATGAATAGTTAGATTTCTGAGGAATGAAAAAATGTTTTAGAAAACTATAATTGTAACTGTGTGGCACACATTTCATATAAGCACAGTGGTGTACATTAAATTACAGGAATTAGAGATGACTAAGGACCACACTTAGTGTTATTTTAAAAATCGTTCGTTTATCGGAATGCGTGAAATTACTTGTTGATAGAACAGTCGACAGATCTACATATCTTTGGTCTCTGATCTCCCACATAGAAAGATCCTACACAAATTTTGTTTTAGTGAAATGCTATTGTAAAAATGTTTTAATAAACGAAATAATTGTAAAAAGAAAGTAGTTCTGGGCAACTAGTAGACATTTTTGCTTATGACATTCGGTCCTTGTATAATTTATATTTATTTTATCAATTTTTTAATAGAATATAATTATTCCAATTAAATGAGAGGGTAACTTCGGTACAGAAAAAATGATTCAGAAATCAAATCTCTTGTTATATATAAATTCCTAAACAAATAAAAATGAATTTCCATAAAAGACATAATTATTGGCCTTATATGATATAAAAATATATTCATTTAACGTCACATTTTTTACCTTCATATCATAAACATTAATTCATAATAACATACATATTTTCATTATAGGCAAAAATATTCACAAAATTTGCTTTTTTATTTCAAAGAAAACGATCTAAAAGCAAAAAACAAATGAATTAAAAAGCAGTTTAGCAGCATAATGCAATATTTTCCTATTTGTAACAATAATATCCGTCTATGTTTCATCCTTCCTAGCCGCAATAGTATGCCCTTTTCCTTTATATTAATTATTATTATTATTTTATTTTATTTTTTAAATTTACGAATAGCCGCATTTACATAAAAATAAAATATAAAAGAAACAACATCCAAGCTCAAAATGAAATGTTTTAACAAAAAGAAAAAATAATTTTCTTAATTTTACAGGAAAAGAAAATTGAACACTTTCAAAATGAAAATAGAATTATAAACTCTAGTAACTAACTGATTGTAAACTCTATAATAAAAAAAAAAGAAATAATACAAAGAAAAAATTCAAGTTAAAAGTAAAAACCAAATAAAAAAACCAGTAGAAACTATCTCTTTCTCTCAAAACTATTAATTTTCCTTTTTTTTAAGAAAACAAAAATCAGACTTGAAAAATTAGAAAAAGATCTTATAAAAAAAACATAGGGGTTTATTTAACTATCAGCCTACCTTATCTTATATACTACCATACAACAACCGTAAGCAGTGAGAAAACACTCAAGTTATTAAGAAGATTTAAAGAAAACGAAAATATTAGTAACAAAAAAAAATTCCCGTAGAGGTACAATGCAGGCCTGTTATGTATTCAAAAGTGAAAATATTTAAAAGAATAAAAGAGGAAAAATCAAATTTATAAAAAAAATGAACAAAAAATAAATTATTTAAGAAAAAATATTTAAATTGAAAATTTTGAAAAGTGTATTTTGTCAAATTGTAAAACAACTTAATAAAAAAAAATGAATAATATGTAAAAAAAAACAAATAAAACAAAATGTGTTAAAGGAAATGTGTATAAAAAAAGCTTCCATAGCAATTTTTTTAATGTAAATATGTTTTGAAATAAAATTTTATTGCGACAAGTGATTTTACATGTGGAAGGAAACCTTAGCTCAGGAATCATCCTTTTCCATTCGTACTGTTTACTCGGATCTCCACCAAAATTCTTTACCAACTAATTTTTGTTTTCTTTCTTTTGGTGAGGTATTGGGAGCAGAAATACCGTGGCTACTTCTTTGGCCTATTGTACTACACCCCTATACTTCACATTTTTGGGGGTTGATTAAGAGAGGTGCTGAATAAAAAGGTGACGCACCTTGGGTTGAGGAACTCCTCGATGTTGTAGGAGTGCGAAAACACTGATTGCGGAAGATTCTTCCATAGCCCACTTGTTTTATATGCATATGAATAAAACCATATAAAAAAAAAGAAGCTGAGGGAGCAAGTCTAGCGGGCTTGCCTTGAGTTATGAGAATAACAAAGGGCGCCTTGTTCTGCATTGACTGTGGGGTGAGCTACGAGTAGATGTAGGTTATTAGAAATGGACAAATGAAAAGGAACACATACTTTACTTTCATCCGTCGTCAGTCATTCTTTACGGTGTCGTGATGGTGACTTTTACATAGCTACACCAAGCTGTTGATGGGATAATACTGTGGTCTAAATCCGAAAATGTAATCATACCTAAACATATTTTGTCATTCATACAACAATCTCGGAAAAGGGACCACTTTTCCTTCTACTTCAACATTACTATAACTATACTTTTGTCGAATACCTGCCACAATTGCATATACTATGGCGCGTTCAAGTTACAGCTGACTGCAAAATATTGCATTTATGCGTTCAAAATATGAAAACCACTCGCGAATTGAATGCGGGTTTAATTACCGAAAAAAATTCATAGTGAACACTCACGCGATTATGAAATACGTGATATCGGATTTGCTTCGACAAATTTGACGTTTCGAATCCGCGGAAAAATTGTTGCGGATCACAAATCCGCTGTTGCGGCGGGAGTGTTCGATCCGCTGGATCTGGGAATCGAGACCATAGTTTTTATGATGTGTGGATCTTTATACAACTGATACAGTTCGCGAGTGTATCTTCTCCTCCAAACACCATTTTCGTCCACTCCTCCATATATAGTGCGAAGAGTTTTTCTTTCGAAGCACCCTAAGAGGTGTTACTCGTTACTTCTTACTGTCCAAGCTTTGGATCCATACAGTAGTATTGGGCTTATAAGGGCTCTGTATAGGTTAACTTTAGTCTTCCTGGATATGTTCCTTGTTACGAAGTGTGTACGTAGCCCAAAGTAGCTTCTATTTCCCAGCGCCAATCTCCTTTTCGCTTCTGCTGTGGTATCGTTATCCTTTGAAATTAGCGTCCCTAAGTATATAAATTCGTTTACTCCTTCGATGTTTGTATGTATTAATTGTCAGATTCTGCCGATCATTCCGTCTTTTAGAGATGCACATATATTTCGTTTTTTCTTCATTAATTGCTGGTCCGAATTTCTCTGCAGCTCTTTCCAGCAATATAAAGGCTTCTTTCATTGCTATGGTGGACCTGGCTAGTATTACGATATCGTCAGCGTATGCCAGTACATGTACCGCGTTGAGGGTTCATCAATTCTGTAAAACTGCGTTTTTGATTACTCAGAAATATTCTTCAATATATTTTGCATCATTTTAAGTTTAACAGTTTAAGTTATAAAATTTGTTGAAAATTATAGACATAGCCAAAATCGTAAACCTTTTTTCAATATCAAATATCGAAAAATTTCAAATGAGCCTTAACATTTTTAAAATTTACTTGATTTTCTTGCCAATTATGTATTGCATAAACACCCTGTATTTGTTCAAGGATCAAGAAATGGAAAAGTATTTATTCCTAGTTTATAGTCAAGGAACAAACCCCAAGCTTTATTTACTAAGTTTAAGTCCTTAGTACTAAAGTCCTTAAAGTGTTGGTGTATTTCTACAAAGAAAACTTTTCACCACTCTTGAAAAGGGGAATTTTGCTCCCTTCAAAGCTTATAAACATCGCGCAACAACAAGCAGAAATTCCATACTGTATTTGTCAAACGACGTCTCTCCAAGAACCTATCGTCCTTATAAGGACAGACACTTTGCAGCTTTCTAAAAAAATTAAAATTTCACAAATATTTAAACAATAAAACTTAAAATAAATTTATTAACAAGACTCTTGACAATAAGTACACTTATTAAATATAACTAGATCTCTTTCAGTTTGTCTTTGGCAGTGAACTCCACTTTTTAAAACATAATTTCAATTAATTTGATAATGAATTTTAATTCTAATCAACAATCACACAAAGCTCGTATCTTTATCCCATAGCACTTTTCTCCTATATTTTCAAACTACTTAAAACATACTGGTCCCACCATAAATCCGAATGCTTGATTTGGCTGCCCATAGTCCATCGGATGAAAGTCCACAATTGGTAAATAATGAAGACGTTTTGTTCGAATCTCAAATATTGTTTCACCTCTTGCCTTGCCAGTCTAAAAACCAAAATAGAGGATTAACTCAAAATGAAAATAATAAGAACAATCGCAAAATATTTTACCTTGCACCCATCAACGACGACATACGGCTTCACAATCGTTGTATCTATTGTAATTTCCATTTCATTGTCGCCCATTAATTTTAATGCACTTTCGAAACCATTTGTTCTAACATTAAACCATCCAACGCTGTTCATGCATGTGTAAGTAAAGTTCTGGTATCCTTCCTGGGAAAGGAGCCTCAAGAAAGTCATTTGTACAGTACCAATGGTTTCGTAGCTCATTTTGAAACCTCCTCGAAGATTCGAGTACCAATCGAGTTTACCATTTTCCTTCCTCCACGGGATGTTAGGCATTTGAGCACTGTGGACGTCTGGGAAAACACACGTTTCACCACCGGCCGTCATATTGCAGTACACATACACAGCATCATCAGGCATTCCCAAGTTTGGATCTATCCAATACCACCCATCTTTGAATTGCGGATGGCCAAAGTGTAGGTCACGACAACTCCGCACTGGATTATCTCGAGTGCCAAAAGGTTTTCTAATTCTATCTAGTTCTTGCCTCATCGAATAAATCGAACTGTACATGTCCAAGAACTTTGGCCCCAAATCATCCTTCTTCTTTTTCTTTTTCTTTGTGCTATCAGAGGTGCCTTTGTGTATACCCATCAGTTCATTGAAGTCATCATCTTCCACATCCTCCAATTGTTCTTCTACAGGGCCAGCTTCACGTCTTTGTCGAGTTTCATTGGAATCATCATCTTCCACATCCTCCAATTGTTCTTCTTCAGGGCCAGCTTCACGTCTTCGTCGAGTTTCACCTTTCGGCGGAGAAAATTCATTTAGCTGGAACAGAAGCTCAGGAGGCAGCAGTGGTGCTTCCGCTGGTGGTCCGGGTGGACCTGGTGGTCCAGGCGGTCCTGTTTCACCCTTGGGTCCTGTTGGCCCATCGCTTCCCTTGGGACCAATGGGGCCCATTTCTCCTGGTGAGCCCTGTGGCCCATCATTACCTCTTAGTCCTAAATTACCTATAGGACCTGGTTCTCCTTTAAGTCCTTCAGGTCCTTGTAGACCCCGTAATCCTCGGTCGCCCTTTTCGCCCTGATCACCTTTAGCACCAACCAAACCAAGTTCACCTCTGTGCCCCTTCGGACCTCTTCTACCTCTATCACCCTTCGGTCCTTGCGGTCCGGTATCACCAACTTTTCCTGGCGGTCCCATTACTCCTGCTTTTCCAGGTTGTCCAGCGTCACCCTGAAAAAATATTTATAAGCCTTAAAGATTGAAATGCATCGTCTAATACTTTACCGCTGGTCCAGGAGATCCTCTTAGTCCTTGCAAGCCTTGCGCACCAGGCATACCTTGCGGTCCAGTTAATCCTACAGGCCCTATTGGTCCAGTGGGCCCTCTATCACCTTTATCCCCAGGGAAACCAGTATTTCCTTGCATTCCTGCAGGTCCTTCTGGTCCTTGTTTTCCAGGCGGTCCAGGTTCACCCATTTTTCCAGGTGGTCCAAAATCTCCCGGTGGACCTGGTTCTCCTATCTTTCCATCGTCACCGTCCTTGCCAGGATCACCTTTGGGTCCTTGTAAGCCAGGTTCTCCACGATTTCCTGGGAAACCTCTTGCTCCCACGCTTCCTTTAGGTCCTTCTGGCCCTTGTGGACCAAGCTTACCGGGTGGACCAGGTAAACCCGATTTTCCCTCTTCACCCTTAGGCCCTGGCGGACCTCGTTCACCTTCCTTACCAACTGGGCCGGGTAGACCTGGGGCTCCAATAGGTCCAATTTCACCAGGATTACCTTGTGGACCGGGCGGACCCATAGAACCTGGGCCACCATCGATACCTTTTGGACCACGTCTGCCTGATTCACCTGGAGGTCCTGCTGGTCCTATTGGGCCAGGTAGACCGTCATCGCCTCTTTCTCCTTTGAAGCCTGTTGTTCCTGGTAGTCCTTGAAGACCAGGAGGTCCTGGTGGTCCTGTCAATCCAATTGGTCCATCTTCACCCTTAATTCCTCGTCGACCCATTTCTCCTGGCGGCCCCTTGTCTCCTGGAGCTCCTGGTGGTCCCGGTTCTCCTCTTAATCCTTGGGGGCCTGCAGAGCCTCCTGGTCCCTAAAGTAATACATTTTAAATAAAGCTTTAAAAAATATTTTTTTCTACTAACTGTGTCTCCTTGATTTCCCTTCAGACCTTTTTCTCCCGGTAAACCAATATCTCCTTTATCTCCGTCTTCGCCGGGTGCTCCAACTGGACCTGGTGGGCCAGGCAATCCTCTCAAGCCTGCAAGTCCGTCTCGACCAACAGGACCATGTGGCCCTGGTTCGCCGCGTTCTCCTTTAGCTCCAGGTGCTCCCGGTCCTCCAGGGGGTCCAGGTCGTCCTTCAGGTCCTTGAGGCCCGTCTTTTCCCGCTTCACCTTGCTGACCTTTATCTCCGACCGGTCCTCTTTGGCCTGGTGGTCCCAATTCACCTTTCAAACCTGCAAGTCCTGGCTGTCCTTGATGACCTCGTTCACCGGGAAATCCGGGCAGTCCAACCGGGCCTTGTGGTCCGGGTTTTCCTAATTGTCCAGGTGGACCAGGAGGACCTTCCTTTCCAGATTCACCTGGTGAACCGGACTCTCCTGGCAAGCCTGGTAAACCTGGAACACCAGGTTCACCGGGCGGTCCTGGTTCTCCAGCTGCTCCCCGTGGGCCAATTACACCTGCTTCGCCTGGAGTTCCTGGTTTACCCGTTTCGCCCTAAAACGTTTATTAAGTAAAAAAATCTTTGTAAGAAAAATAAAACATACCGGCGGTCCTCTTTCACCATGGGGACCTGGTGGACCATCTTTTCCGTTTGAGCCTTGCGGCCCAGGCATGCCAATGAATCCACGAGGACCTTCAGGACCCTGTGGTCCGTTTTCGCCTTGGGGTCCTGGTGGTCCAGGTTGTCCAGTATCACCTTTGGGGCCGTTTATTCCAACAGTTCCACGGCGTCCTCTTGCTCCTCTAAAGCCTCGTGGGCCAGTTTCTCCTCGCTCGCCTTGTAATCCAGTGTTACCTCGATCACCTTTTGGTCCCGCTCCGCCTGTGGCCCCAGTCGCTCCTTTATCTCCTTTATCGCCTGGTGATCCTGGATATCCCATAAATCCTTGAGGGCCTTGTTTACCCTTTTCTCCTGGTGAACCCATTGTTCCTGCTTCTCCTCTTGGGCCTTCAAATCCTTTTGGCCCCTCCGGGCCTTCAGGTCCTGGACTTCCAGCAGCTCCGACTGCACCTCTTTCGCCAGGAGCTCCATTGTCTCCTTTTTCACCATCGAGTCCTTTATCACCTTTATCGCCTGTCTCACCAACTGGCCCTCGGGCTCCATCATCTCCTTTAGATCCACGTCCTCCTGGAAATCCGATTGGTCCCTGGACACCTTGAGGTCCTTGATCACCCTTTGTTCCAATCGAGCCCGGATTTCCTGGCCGACCAGGAGACCCATCTGCTCCCGGTAAGCCTGATAAACCTGGTTTTCCAGCCGGGCCTGGTATTCCTGGTGGTCCTAAATTTCCTTGTGGACCAGGTGGACCGACAGCACCAAGTGGTCCAGTTTGTCCAGGGGCTCCAGGTTGTCCGGTGGTTCCGACATTTCCTTTCTGACCGGGCGGCCCTTCATTACCAGGAACTCCTGGATTTCCAGGTGGCCCTGGGAAGCCTCTTGGGCCGACAAAACCGCGAGGACCCTAAAATGTATATTTTAAAATTGTATTAATTAAAGAAATAAAAAATGTACCAATTCTCCAGGAAGACCAGGTAAACCGGGTGGACCCTCTTCACCAGGGTGACCCTCAACTCCTTGACCACCTTTTTCTCCCTGCTGTCCGGGGATTCCTCTATGTCCTTTATCTCCAGGTAGCCCGGTGCTTCCGATAGCGCCTGCTTCACCTTTAGGGCCCATTGGTCCCGCACCCCCTCGTTCACCGTCTCTACCAGATCTCCCCCTTCTTCCCTCCCTACCAGGGGGACCACTTAAGCCGCGCAGACCTCCTGGACCCTAAACGAACTTTTAATTTTAACGAATTTGTTATAATTTTAAATTGTAGATCTTACCGGTTCTCCCACATCTCCGGGTTCTCCTTTAGTACCTTGTATCCCAGGTGGTCCTGTCGGACCGGGAACTCCTGTTAGGCCCATGGGTCCGTCCGGTCCTTTCATTGCCATCTAGAAGAGACCTAATCGTTTATCTTAATTTTCAGACCCAAAGATCAAGTCCACCAAACGTTACCATATGTTGTGACAGCAACTGTCGTAATGATTCAGCGTGTGTGTCAGGTCCTTTTTCGCTTCCTTGTTGATTCACCTGATACAAAAATTTTTAAATATCATCTATTATTAGGAAGAAATAATACAAGCTTACCGGCAACATAAAAACATGCCCGGGTGGTCCTGGAGCACCAGATTGCCCTGACAGACCATCTCTTCCAGGTTCACCTTTTGGGCCGCGATCTCCAGGGGGTCCAGGAAGACCCGTATATCCTCGAGGTCCTGGATAGCAAACAGTGGTTGTCCCATAGTGAATTACATTTGTTTGATTGCTTGCTCCACTTATGACAACACTGGTGCCATTACTTGGTCCTAATCCTGAAATTTGGGTTCCGTTAATGGACGCAGCATCGTGGCCATTTTTCCCTCGATGTTTCTTGGTTTTATTTCTCCGGCCATTTCCGTCTGAGTCTAAGCCTCCATTTAAGTCTTCAAGATCGAGATCCAGATCAAAATAGTCACCCCCACTGCCTTCATTCAGATCGTACAAAACATCGATTCCACTGCTTTCAATATCCAATCCACTGTACTCGGTAGTTGTTTCGATTTGGCCCCCACCGGTCTCAGTTGACCTATTGAAATTGTAGCTCCCATAGCCGCCGCTGGAGTTGTGATTTCTAAATCCGTCTGTTCTTGATTCTGATCCTGAGCCATGGCTTCGGGATCCGTATGTGCTTGAGCTCCAGCTTGAGCCGTTGTTTCCTCCGGAGTTGTTAAATCTGACTCCGCCTGAACTACCTCCAGAGCTTGAAGAACTTGAACTTGAAGAACTAGAATAGCTTCCTGGACTGCCAGTAGATTCCCTCGTGTAAGATGTTCTTGATGAGCTAGGTGGCCAAACTGTAGATGCTGTTTCTCTGGAGTATGAGTCTCGACCTGTTCCGAAAGGTCCATATGTTGATGTGGGCTCGAATCTGGTGGTGTAATCACGTGATGATGATGATGATGATGTATATCCTCTTCCACCATCTGTACTATATGTTCTTGAAGTTTGCCTAGGAAAAATATTGCCCGAGTTTACGTCTCTTCTAAAGGAGCCGCCTGATCCGCCACTCTTGCAATCGGGGGCATATTTTGTACATATTTGCATAGCCGCTTCTGGAGTGTCAACAATGCTCATCATTTGAATATCGCCAGTCCAGAATGTTTCATCTTCGCTTAGCTGCACTCCAGTAAGGATGAGCCCGTCGGTTGCAATGGTAGCACCAGTTTGCCTCTTCAGTCGTTTTGTTATTTGCGTTTTGCAATCTAAGACTAGTGTGACTGCGGTTCCTTTTACACCGATACCAATACGATGCCATTGGTTATCACTAAAGCCCGCTCCGAAATTTATAATATTTTTGTTCTCTACTGGACCGTCAATTTCGTAGTACGTCATTGTTATATCGGGACCAACTGCCACCGAAAGAACCTCTTCACTCTCCGATGAATAAAATGTAAAAATCGGTTCCTTGGCCGAGGTTTGGGATTCTCCTTTAACCACTAACAATATCGAGAAATCCACTGGAAATTTAGACGGAAACGCTTGTGTCGCTCCAATCGTTAATATTGCATTTTTCGAAACCGTATAGGCTGGAAATGGATGTATTTGCTGTGGATTCCTTTCTGCGGCGCACATGCCCGAAGAAGACCCAGTAACCCCTGAAGGTAGGTCAGGAAGGCCGAATTCCTTTATCAAGTCAACGATTACATCTGGAAAGACAACAAAAAAAAATTTGGTATATTTAAGTGCACAGATTTAGACATTGTCATACTGATGGATTTTTATTTTCAGATTAGAGCAGGTCGTGGTAAAAACATTGACCTTTGAGTCAAACTACGATAAGATTTATGATTTTTGATTTATTTTTAGGTCGCTGGACTGAGAATTTTTGTGAATGAAATTTATTATCAGTTTTTTTTTGTTAGAAAATAGCTAAAAACTAGGGCTTGATTAGATACTTTTAGTCGAAAATAGCTGATAGTTGGGAAAATAGTGCGTATATTTTCGCTAATAAAAAGGGGACAAATTTTTAGGGTTATAGAGTGATATTTAAACACATAAAACACTCATTGATCTATGAGTAAACGTGCTATTTTAGTGGAATTTATACGCGGATGTTATGATGGACAATTCTAACCATTTGATCAAAGGTGCTCGGGGGTACACAACTGCTTTGGTGAACTTTAAGCGCTTTAGGCTGGTCGTCCACTGGAAACGTATTCGAGAAGCTACGCGCGTTCGCTACATGAGAGACTACACGCGGCTATGCGCGACAGATTCAACATAAAGAATTTCATATAAACATCGTCTGCAGGCGACTTTGAGCGGGCGGCTTTAGGCGTGTTCGTGCGTGCCGCGCGAATCCAATTTGATTTGGATTAGAGCATCAAGAGATCTCGACAAATTCGAGAGTCTCGTCTTGGTCTCGACTCGAGAAACGAGACGAGAGTAAAGTTCGGTCTCGACAAACATATTCTCGTCGAGACGAGATATTCGCTCGAGATCTCGTCGGCAAAACGATAGCAAACAATTCTGGTAAAATAAAGTATCAAAATATTTTATACCTCTTCTGTTAATTTTTATAATAATATATTAATTTTCATCAACTAAAGTGAACGACTGAATAATTTCAATTAATTATCTCTCCAATTTCCTTTAGAATTTTGGTCGAGACTCTCGACTCGGACGAGACGAGACGAGATTAGGATTGGCAAGATCCGCCGAGAGTCAAGGCGAGACTCGAAATGGTCGAGACTTACCGATAACGAGACGATAGTCTTAAAAATCTGGGAGGTGATGGTAATTAAAAATATTAATTATATTAATTAGGCGCTATGACATCCAAAATATATTGGAATGTGTTGGGGCTCATACCCCAACCTCCCCTCCCCAGACAGATCCTCTTTTCCAAAATAGGGTTAACCCAATACCCTCGTCTTTTTTTATTAATCCTACGTCTCATCAACGTATGTAGAATTTTCCAAAAAATACATATCCTCTTCTTCCATCACAAAATTATTACTTCAAATTTAACAGCACGAAAAGCTTGCAGTGGACGACCCCTGTCGCTTGTAGCCGCCCGTAGCCGTTTGCAGTGGACGACCAGCCTTATTCTTTGGCCGGCTTGCACCGCTGTCAGAGAATTACTGAGGGGCCGAGGAAAGATGTCAGGACTGTTGTTGACTTGGTTACCAGATTTACCAGACACTGTCCCCTAAATGGAGTCTCAATCAGAAGGGCGGAGGTTCATACCTGCAGGCTTGAGATGTTCGCAGCGATCGCTTTTATTTTTAAATCAAATCATTGTACAAAGGCTTGCAATATTGACCTCATCAATACTGTTCTACTGGTTAAAAAAGTGTGATCTGGCAAATATTATCTAAACTTGTTGAATTTAACTTCATGCAAGTCGGTTTATTGAACTAAAAGCCTTGGAACTACGATTTGTGTCAAGTGCCAATTAAAAGTGCTCTGGCATTGAACTCTGTACTTGATTGATGCTTCCCTTCAAAACATTGAGCACAATTGGTAAATTCTTGATACGTAAGAACAGAGGCAATCAGATCTCAAACATAGAAGACTAGCCAATTTGAGTACAGTGGCGGTTTCAAAGGGGGTAATAGGGTAATTACCCCCCCCCCCCCCTAAGAATTTTTGTTCGCTTATTTATTTTTATTCTTAAAAATTACCAATATTTCAAACAAACAAGTTAGGTTATGGTGAATCTAGTCGGCGATCTATGACGGTGAATTTTTCCAAAACTGCTGGAGAGTCGTGAATGGGACCGATACCCGAGACTACCGCTAATATGCCACGCTATGGCTGCTCCACACAAGCGTACACACGACACGACAAGAGTCGGCTGCAAAGTGGTTTATGAAGAAGAGGGTTAGAGAGGACGATAGCGAGGGCCCACGAATTTAAACGATATTTTCAGCGGATTTTTGATCGAACACTTTAACACCTCCTGCATTGTTGTTGTTTTTTTCTGAAATTCCGTTTTGCTCGCAAAGAGAATATCTAAAACAACAACAAAGCCAGTATGATTTGTTGTCTGCAAGTTGTTCCCTCGTGTAGGAGCCCTGCAAACATTTCCATTCGGAAACGATTCGAGAACGACACGCAAAAGCGAGAGCTTGCTTCGAACTCGGGCTCGTAAACGACTCGTAAACGAATTCGAAGGCAATAAAAGCGGAGCAAGATATCGAAACCAATGTACTAGGAAAGCTTTTATGGTGGGTTTTGAAGCTTTCCTCGTACCTTTCGCAAGCAGTTTTCGAATCGAGAATGGTTCGAGAAAGCGAGCCTCCGAGAAAAGCCGAGAAATTGTTTGCAGGGAGCTCATACGAAATACCACATTGCAGAATTGACTTGCAAGCGACTTCTGTCTGTCGTGTGTACGCTCGTGTGGAAACAGCCTATGTAAACAAAATGAAGTTAACTGCTCAAGCGCCGTGATGACTGACTTTCTTCCTTTAAGTAGGGGACCTGGCACTTGAAAAACTGGTGTCGCCCCAACCTTCTGCCGTTTGGTATATAAGCTTTTCAAGTAATTTCAGTCATTTTTTATAATGTATAACATTTTTCCGGGAAGTGGACCCACCTCGAGTTAGGTGGTTGGCGGAGAGGGGGGGGGGGGTGTAAAAAAGGGGCTAAAATTGAAAAATATTTCTGCCGCTGCGTATGTGGTGCTATTAGGGCTAAATAACTGTTAAATTCTAGACACAGAATTTGTTTACCATTTGCTGTGGTTGGGGAGGGAGGGGGGTGAAATGGCAACTTCAGCTAGGGTTGGCTTGGGGAGGGTGCAAATGGTATTTATGTATAGTTTAACTACTCCTAGTGGATTACTGGTACAGGAAACCATTCGGCTGAAAAAATCAGCCCGTACGATCACATCACGTTTGATCCTTACTAGTAAGTCCCTTCTGTTGAGAGCTGTAAGTAAGTCCTAAGTTCTCCAAAAATGAGTTTGGGACTCCCACTTGACCAAATCCATCTGAATCGATAGTTTAATCCAAAATGTATGAATGCAATAAGCTACACAAGTCACGTTGCCTGGATAATATACAAAAATTGGCCCTCAAACTAATCAGGGATGACATCATTTGCTTCACCATGTACCTTGAGCCACCATAGGTATGCACCTTAGGGTGGGTCAAAAAAATCGATTATTTTTTTTTACAAGTGACGCGGAAAAATGGGTTGCTGGATACCTTACAAAAATTCTCACTCAACATGAGCTCGCTTAATTGTAATAGGAAGATCCTCCGCATCGCAGTTTTTTATTTTTTTATCAGTCCAATAGAAAAAAATTCATACCTCATCATTAATTGATTGTTCAGAAAAATGTTTTCGGAGAATTTTGTAGGAAATTTAATGCTCTACAAAAAAGGTATCTTATATTTTTTCTGTAAACCTCACCATTTCGAAGATATTGAAGATTTAAGTTTGATTATTTTAAGACAAATTTCATTTTTGTTAAACAAATCCGTATTTGGTTTCTCGAGTCGATGGATCGACTCGACAAAAAAAGCTTCTCGATTTTCTCTAAGTTTCATATTTGGCATTACGACCAAATCGACAGATAAGTGCTGCCATAAAAAAACATCAAATTGTGTGATATTACTGCAAGTGCAGCAAACCACGTATATTTAATTAAAATAAAAATTTTTAAAATTTGATTGTATGCATAAATTTAGCTTTTTAATAAACGTCAAATGTCTTTATCGACATGTAAAGAGACGATAACGTTGTGGATATCGTGTTGCCAAATGCCAATTTTGATTTATCGACAGAAGTCGATATCGACTCGAGAAACCAAATTCGACCCCAGGTCTCTGCAACTGTTCTCTACACCGGTCCTGATTCTGAGCCGATGTCATCCACTTCGGCATCCCTAAGCTCCAGGAATCCTGGGGTACCAACGGAGGATGGGTCTCCCGATGTCGCTGTTTAGTAATATTCACAATTTGTTAAACTCGAAAGATGCTAATAACTTTTTCAAACTGCTATACGAAATATGTCAAAAGTTTTGCCACTTTCGAAATGTTTTTCCTTCAGTATTAGAGGTCACATGTCTATGTTATAAAAATTTAGATCAAATTTAAAATCGTTGTTTATTTAATATAAAAATGCCAATAATCGTTAAGGACCCTCAATTCTAAATTAAAATCAATCAAAACTCAATATTTGCCATATCAAAACCCAAGAGTATAAATAAATCAATTAAAACCCAAAAGGAAGCGCGAACTGCCAAAAAAATAAATGCAAATCGATTGATATTGTTCTACGAGATCATCGATCCACTGACCCAAATTTTGCGCTACCATCTCGGCAGCCATTAAGCACACACAACATCGTCGCGATCATATAAAATATCTTTTCTGTGGAAATGAAATGTTCCAAGGCACAATATATTTACCATATCTAGAATTGCGTATTCCTTCATGATTTATCCAGCAACACATGAAGTTAATTGAGGCACCAAACGATACCAGCGCGATCACGATCGTCAGCAATAAACTGATTTATGGATCCTCGGGAATAGCAAACGAACCATGGTAATTGATCAAAGATACCCACCAACGATCTCTTTGGCAATGCAACAATTCAAGTAATGGCCTGCAAATGTCGCTTCTATATACATTTCTCTGTTCGGGGGTATGTGGCAAAAATTTGTTTAAAATAGAGATTATTAATCAGGATTGATATATATGGGACTTTGCTAAAAGGAATAGAGGAGGGAAGTTATTGTCTGGATATTTATTTTGTACTTACTGTCACTTGTAGCAGCGCCACTTGCTATCAATCCGCAATTAAGAACGATGATCGTTAGTAGGGAAATTAATTCCAGGGCATTCCGTTTAAGTGATGGAAGCGACCGTCTATAGTTGGATATATCATCAGCTCCATGGAAATTGCCTCTCCGTCTAAGGAGCAATGATCGCATATTCTGGATCATCTCACATCCACATTGAGGTTGTTTTAGTAGTTCTTTTGAAAAAGGGTTTCTTTATTGCTTAGATGGGCACTATTTTTTTTACTTTTTATTAAATTTTATGAACACTTAAATTTACTTTATTAACTTCTTGTGTTTACACATTTTTAATGATGTTTTCTTGGTTATTGTTTTTTTTTGTTAACTGGAAAAACTAGAAACAGATTTTTTCGATTTACTATATTATGAAAGACTTAGATGTTTTATAAACAAATGAAGTGTACCAATAGGATTCTTTGTTGCAAAAAGTAGTCTTTTTAGAGCAAGATCCCAGGGCCGCCAGACCTTACTTATTTTCTCAGAAACCAAATGTATGGGATTAAGTAGTGTAAGTACATACATTGAGTGTATGCGTACTTGCTAGTAGGCATGTCGATTCATTCCAAAAAAAATCGATCTTCGATTCGATTCGAATCGGTCGCACTAAAATCGCGTCTCCATTAAATCGAGCATTAAAGGATCGATTCTCGATTAATCGAATGGTAAGTCAATTTTTGTTGAGCCACGGACAACTAATTACAAACAGTTTCATAAAAATGGCATTTTTACATTTTTTATATTTTTATGTAGCAATCCTGTTAGGAATTCATTATGATATTGCTATTAGTCCGGGGAAAGTACCATTTTAAGGAGACAAAATTCCAAAATGGCTGAAAATTGGTCCACAGCTTCCTTGGGACTTTTTAAGAAATAATTTCGGAGTCACAAAAAAAAACATGGCGGCCGGAGATATCACTTTTTGGCAAAAAAATGACTCAAAAACTGGTTTTTTTCGAAAAAAAAATTTTTGTTCAACCAAAACGAAATGTTATTCCCTACAAAAAAGCCCTTCTGTCATTTTTTCGGTAAATCGGATGGGCTTTCTCGCAAGCGAAGTTTAATAACCAACTGTACTCCACAATGTTTTGTTTTTTGTCTAAATTCTCTTTTGCCTACTGTGATTTCCCTTTCTTTTATGGTCCTAGCAAAAGGGAATTTCAAATAAAACAACAACAGCCACACAGCTGTCAAAAAGTTGGCTGAAAAATCCATTGCAAAAGTTTGTTGGAAAAATCCTCTCTCGCCCTCTTCTATACAAAACGATGTTTTCAGCGTGTGGAAGCCCCCAAGTGAATTGAGCCCGATCCGAGGGGTTTGTGAATCGATTCACTGAATCGATTCAGTGTTTGAGATCGATCTAAAAAATCGATTATTTCACTCAAAAATATCGATTTTTCGATTAATCCATTTTAAATCGACATGCCTACTTGCTAGCTTGGGCCGACGGCCAATTACCAGGTACTCCGTGGTAAAGGTAAGTAAAAATAGTATTCACATTTCTTAAAGTTTCAGTGCTGATTTTTACGTATGTTTTAGGGAATATAGTTAGAAATTAATAATCAATACTGCCAGACACTTTCCGTCGGCGGTAACTTTTGAATGGGCCCTGGGATCTTAGACTATATGTAGGAAGTGACAAATAGGTCAGAATATTCGCAAGACTATTCCAATATTTCGATTTATTAAACATCGAAAATTCCTCTGTAGCTCTACGCTGAGGCTGAGAACGAATCACCATCTGGGAGTCGCGACGGTCTGCAGTAGGGACATTCTACAGTTGTCTCCGTTTTGGAAGGGATCCTGGAAGCGAGAACGATACTGGATTGCATTCTTGCGAAGATCTCAAAGACGAAACTTGGGCGTGCTAGCTACTGGGGTATGTTATACTTGTGTGCACAAACAAGAACTTAAAAAGGGCCTGCGCTGACAAGAGGATTTTTATCTTCTCTGACGAATAGGCAGTTATCAGAGCGATAAAGTCTCGCTCGTAGGACCATAACTAGTATGGGACTGCCAACGCGGCGCGCCCTTGATGAGCTGCGTATTCTCGTTTGGGTCACTGTTATTTGAGTCCCGTGTTATCAGAGCTCCTAATAAACAGGCCTAAGCCTACCATTAGGGATGGTAGTCGGTGATGATGGGTACACGATTGGCGCTAAAAGGGCATCAGTTTTGTTTACGTACTCTTGAAAAACCTTTCCGTAAGTATGAAACACTATGCTAGGAGCAGGGTTGGGTTGATTTTTATCAGGTGATTTAAATCATGATTCTAATCATGATTTAAATCACTTGATTTTTTCAAATAAAAATCATGATTAAATCAAAAATTGTGGTTTTCAATTATTTTTTAATTGGACCCATAAAACAAAACATAATAGAAAATTTTTAAAAATCATAACCAGAATGCCTGAATACAAATGCAATGCTTATCAACAGAAAAAGTCTTAAAAAAGAAGAAAAAACTCATTTCTCTTCATTTTCGTTGTAAAGTCAACAAAAAAACTAATTTCCCTCCTTTCTCTATTCCCAACCTATTTCTTATATCACAGTGAACAAATCCAAAAGTGCTGAACATTCTTTCCACTGGCGCCGATGAAGCAGTTGCGCACAGGAACTGTTTAATTATTGGCAGTTGATTTGCGATTTCTGGCTCATCCCTCTATGACAACCACCACTGGATTCCATTCACATTATTTATTATTTCGTCCGAAAACATAATGTTTAAATGGGCTACAATGGCTTAAAAAAGCACGTTATTGAGTGTTTTAATTAAAATCAAAAAAATCATGATTTTTATGATTTTTTTGAAAAAATCATTAATTTTTTTAATTAAAATCAAATTTTGCCCAACCCTGGCTAGGAGTAACTTTAGTTCTAACACGCCATATTCAGGTAACAGATCAAATCTTGTACTGTAGGCATCAGAAAGCAGGCGCGGATTTCAAGGGGGTCACGAGGGTCATGACCCCCCCAAAAGGAGTGCCGCGGCCAGACAATTGAGAGGCCCTGTGCAAAAATTCAGCAAGAGGCCCCAGAGAGTCCAAAAATTTTTTTCGCTCGCTTCGCTCGCAGATTGCCCATACCCGTGACAGAACTATGGTCCATATGCTGATTTCTGTGGCTCGTACTCATTTCTGTGGTCCATTCGATGAAGTAAATATGCAAATAATGAATTCAAATGATTTTTATTGCCAAAACAATTTTTCGCTCGCGAGGCCCCAACACACGGGGCCCTGTGGAGTTGCACACATGCCAGCAGCGGCACTGATCAAAAGCGCTCGCTGTTTAAAAAACAAAATTGACCCAACTAAGAAAACAAAAACAAAAAATAACCAAACACACAAAACCGACCCAACTTTTTTGCAAATTAAAAAAACAACCTTTATAAATGACCTTCAAGGTCAGCAGCAGATTTAGTCCAGGAGGGATGAAACAAAGTTGAAATAAATTTACCCTACGATTTTTGGACGCTATGATTAAGAGAAAAATCGTAGGAATGTCGAGCGTTTCCATATATGCCTGACAGGAAAAAATTTTGATTTCTCGAAATCTACTGAATAGAATACACACCATATTTCACTTCCCCTTCGCTTAAAGGTGTTTTTTCTGAAAATCAAGAAAAGTGCCTGTTTTCAAATGCGTTTATGAGGTATTAAATCGAACCTCACAAACTTTTCATGAAAATGGGATGGTAGAGTAACTCTTCGAGAATAAATAGGGCTTTTCAAAATAGCTCTAGCACCACCGTGGGCCTTGTTCAAACTTTTTCCTGAAACGCCTGTTTTTACATTTTTGAGATTTACGCGAAAAGTTATAATTATTTTTGCATGAAATTTTTATTTTAGGTAGGCACTAACAGAAGCCACAATTTCAGCCCTGAAACAAGGCTCTACGATAATTATAGTCCCTGTAATTAAATGTCAAAAAATGGCCATATTTCGTGGTTTTTTGTGTTTTTTTGTAACAACCTGTTGACCGATTTCAATTGTCCAAAACTCACAATTTTCGTCTTTTTAAGCGCTATTACGTACTATTTTCTGTTTTCCAAAAACAAAATTTTTTCGCACCTAAAACTTTGAAAAACGTGTTTTCGCTACCATTATTAGCTTTTTCCCACCTGTTCTCCTGGACCGATTGTTTCCAAAACACATTCATTGAATTCCTACGATTTTTCTCTTAATTATAGAGTCGAAAAATCGCAGGGTAGATTTATTTCAACTTTTGAATACTTTTCCGCTATCTCTCCTGGACTAATTGATCTATACTCTTTCTATATGTTTTGATTTGCAAACTCTGAAGTTAGCTGCACTCACAAGAAAGGGCGCGTCTTCCTCAAAAACACATTAGGGCACGTTTTCGTAGGGCACGTTTGTTTTTAATCCACCAGAAAATTCGGTTAGTTTTGTTCGTTTTGTTAATTTTGTTTTTGTTTTTTAGGAGTAAAATTTTTTTTTCGCCACTTTTAATTCCGTGACTCCTCCCAAAACAAAATTCTAGATCCGCGCCTGTCAGAAAGGCTGTAGGCTTTCCCTCTGCTCTGCCAATCTTTGCACTATATTTGATCCCAGCCCGAACGAAGTAAGTTCAGAGAAAATCTTCGGTTGTTTCTTTAGCCTTGATAGCCTAGGGGTTAAGGCGCTTGACTACCATCCAAGAAGTCCGTGCCTCGAATCCACTACGCGACATGTTCTTTCGTTTTTCCATTTCTCCTGCCTAGATAAATTTTCTTCTCCCGTGTCTTCCTTCTTTACAAAAAATTTACAGCCTTTTCTGCTGCATTATAACGAGAAAACCATCTCATGTTCAATCGGGAAGTCAACATTCCGTCGCTTTGGTATTGGATAGAAACCCGTGAAATAAACCCACATGTTGGCGTTGTCAGATCTTTCATTCTTCTATGTATTATATTTCCGCCTAGAGCTTGCTGTTTGACATTGACTCAATGATATAACAGTCGACAGTGCAAAATGGCTTACCTCTGAGGATTAGTCTTTCGCATTAAAGATATAACTAAATAGAATTAAAAAAACTAAAGGTGTTTTAATCAGGCTGCAGCCCTTATTTTCGCGCACATCTAGGAATTCGTTTATAACTAGAACAACTCGACTGTGGAACAACCTTCCACAGACAGTATTCCCGAACTCATACAACATTCAAGAGTCCAAACACGGGATTCATAACTTCTTTCTCATGAATCCCCTAGGCCCCCTTAAGCTATCCTATCCTTTTTCTATCCTTCGAGATAATCTTACCACTGGTAGTATAAAGGGTAACACCTGAGCTTGAACTTTCACATAAAAAAAATATAAGACGGACACACAGTTTTCTATGATAGTAATAAATAAAATAAAAGAGTGCAAACAGAACATGATTCGTGGGGTAGGTAATGGTTTAACCAAAAAAGTGAAGGAATAGTTTATTTTTAAGAGGGGAACTAACTTCGTAATATTAATAAACAAATGTGGATAGACTTTATTTTCAATAACACTATTCATTCCACTAAACCATTATCAAAAACTATTGTATTTCCAGCATTTTCCAATTACTCATCCCAACTCAAAACTATATTTTACTAAAACATCATAAGATAGCAACAAACAAAGCCCCGAAAAAATAAGAGGTCAAAGCCTTGTTGTCAATAATATTTTTTTTCTTGTTACTGTTCTACAAAATAAAACAATTTTATACCAACACACACATTAACACAACTGAGCAAAATTCGTTGACGGTCACTCGCCCCATTTTCGATTTTCGCTTCGAATTTTTTTTTTTTATATTTTTGAAATTTTCGTTAATTCTAGTTTCAGGGGAGCAAAAATTTCGAAATTGCCGAAATAGAGACCCACAAAAAAAAATAGCAGATAGCCTAGTAGTTTTCGACTTGGCTATGGCCAACTGGAACCGTGATAACATTTTGGCCTAAAGGAGGAAGTTGCACGGGATTATCTCTTTCGGTTTTTTATTTTAAGCGATTAGGAACCAAAGAAGCTTAGTACAAAATTACGAAAATTTTGAAAAATTTTGCACATTTTTTTTTTAAATTTTATGAAAATTGAAGATGTTAAATTTTCTTGCTAAAAACTTAGCATTTATTAATTTTCAAAATAAGCGAAAGAATCGTCGAGAAAATTTTGTTTCTAGTTTTTTCTTTTAAACAAAAAAATCACTTAACAATTTCATTACTTCTTTTTTTTTTAAGTAAAGAAACCAAATCACTACTATTAAAATTACTCTCTTTAATTAAACTATTTACTAAAACACTTAAATTCGTTTTTTTGTTTAAATAAATTAAAATCAAATTCGTTTTTTTTTGTTGTTGTATTAAAAACAAATCTTTTTAATTTTTATGCTATCTGCGCGCGCGTCTTATTCCAATGGTAACCGATTTCGAACTGATCATTTTATTCAAAAATTCTAAACGGACGAGGTCCAGTCGTAGACATCTTCGGATCTATAATCTTTGAATTTTTTTGATAAGTTTGCTTCGTAGTCGGAACTTGAAGATGCTCTAAATAAAGAATCTCTAAATTAATGTCTTTCTATCTTAAATGGTTTTTGCTTTGGTGGTGGATACGTACAGCAGCAATGGCCATAAGAGATTCTTCGCTTTACTGTCTTTATATTAAACAAATAATGGTTTTACAGAAATGCGTTTAAGTTGCCGGTCAGCGATCGGCAATTTATTGAAAGTGGCGGGATCTCCAATGGGTCTGTAATGTCAATCACAGAAAAATGAGAGATAAATGCAAATAGAAAAATCGATCATTTAATAGAATTTTATTGGTTAAACGGCTGTTGGTATGGTCATTTTAATTGGGGTAGTTAGTTGTACATATGTTTGAAGATTCCTTTTTTTTCAACAATAAAAAATTTTTAGGGGAGAGCTTCATATTAAAAATTTAAAACTTTTAGTTTTTTAGACCTTTCGCGATTGCTTAGGGCCGTAAACATCGACAAGGATAATCCTTATTCGTGATTGCATCATGAACAAAATAGGCAAATCGACTTAACAAGAGCAAAAGAAGGTGTAAAAGGGCGTAGTATAGAATTCCCAAAATAATGTTATTATACGCTTTATATTAGCTTTAGTCCAGGGAAATTAGCATTTAAAGGAGACAAAATTCGGAAATGGCTGAAAATTGGTCCACAGCTTCCTTGGGACTTTTTAAGAAAACAATTTCGGAATCACAAAAAAACAAACATGGCCGCCGGAAATATAGTGGTTTTCCGGTGTTTTCATTGTATCTCACTAAAAAACTGTTTTTTTCGAAAAAAAAATTTTGATCGGTCAATACGAAACGATGTTGCCCACAAAAAAGCCTCTAGTCATTTTTTCGAAAACTTAACCCTTTCGAAGTTATTCAAGGTCAAAGTTTCCAAAAATCACTTTTCGGCCAAAAAATCTAATTGATTTTTGCAAAATTTTTCGAAAAGTTTTCGAAAAAATGACAAAAGTGTCATTAACCCTAATAGTCTAGTCTAGTCTAGTCTAGGCAATAGTCTTTTGTATAAATAGAACAAAAAAATTTTCTCAAAAATCAGTTTCTGAGTCTTTTTTTGACCAAAAACTAATTTTTTGAAACTTTGGCCTTGAATAGCTTCGAAAGGATTAAGTTTTCGAAAAAATGACAGAAGTGTTTTTGTAGGCAATAACGTTTCGTATTCACTGATCAAAATTTTTTTTCGAAAAACAAGATTTTGAGGGATTTTTGGCCAAAAAGTGATTTTTGATAAATTTGACCTTGTATAACTTTGAAAGGGTTAATCGGGTCAACACCTTTGTAAGAACTAAAGTTGTAGAGAATTTCATTGTCAACATTTTGGGCCCTCGTACAAGGTTGTACGACCTATAGACACCGAGACACAAGGAGAACACCGGAAAACCACTATATTTCCGGCGGCCATGTTTGTTTTTTTGTGATTCTGAAATTGTTTTCTTAAAAACTCCCAAGGAAGCTGTGGACCAATAGTGGACCAGCCATTTCTGAATTTTGTCTCCTTTCGTGCGTTTTTTTTGCTAATTTCCCCGGACTACTTCACCTGAATGGATGTGTGTATGTAGACAAATCTTGCAACTTGATTTTCACCCACTTGCATATAACCGATCAACTTAAAATTTTGCACATATGTATAGTTCGCGTGACAATGCAATCTGACCTGTTTGTGAAATAATCAAGATGGCGGCCGAATTTTGCTATTGTGCTCCCCGACCCCCGACATGGGTATCAACTGAAAGGGTGTGACAAGTAGAATACAATTAGCTATGTGGCGTCACTCAAAATTCAAAATGGCGGCCAACACAAAATGGGGGACTACCTTTTTCTTTACAACCCACTTTATATGGGTATCAAATGAAAGGAAGTGACAAGTAGAATACTATTAGCTCTGTGGCGTCATTCCAAATTCAATATGGCGGCCAACTCAAAATGGCGGGCAACTTTTTCCTTTACAACACCCTCGGAATGGGTATCAAATGAAAGGGTGCGACAATTAGAATACTATTAACTGTGTGGCGTGATTCCAAATTCAAAGTAGAGGTCAACACAAAATGGCGGTTTACGTTTTTCTTTACAAGGCCCTCGGTATGGGTATCAAATGAAAGTATATGACAAGCATAGTACAGTAAGCTTTGTGACGTCATTTTAAATCTAATATGGCGGAAGACAATAGACCAAAAAGAAGAAAATAAAAAATATAGTTTAAAAAAACTAAAAAAATACGCTTTTATTTTAAAATGATTTAAAAAGTAAAAAATAATTTTGAATGTAAAGCTTTTATTGCTCCAGCCAGAATATGGAAACAACCTACCTTTCGAAATGTAAAAAAGCGTGGGGCGCTAGCGAAAATTTCCGGTGTTAATAAAATAAGAATATAGGAAAAGAGTCCCACGCTGTTTTACATTTCGAAAGGTAGGCTGTTTCCATATTCTGGCTGTAACAATAAAAACTTTACATTCAAAATTTTTTTTACTTTTTAAATCATTTTAAAATAAAAGCGTATTTTTTTGGTTTTTTTAAACTATATTTTAATTACACCGAATTTAATTACATAAAAAACAAATTATTAAAATAAAAATTAAAATTTCACATCTGAAAACCAAAAATACTAATTTTCGTGTCTCATCCCTCATTCTATGAAGTTATTCACCCCTTTTTGGCAAAATCAATTTGTTCGTGCCATTTTGGCTAAACAAACAATTCCTGGATATAACGTGAGCCAAAATGGTAGTCCCCAGAGTGGTGACACGGATCGAAGGGTGACCCAGTGTAAATATTTGCAAATCAAAAATCACGCAATCACTTCTCATAAAGCTGGTTGCCACCAATCATTCCGCCCGCCCATTCAGCCAGCCATCCTATCTATCATATCATATCCACTTTGCGCGAATGACAGAATTAGTGAGACATCTGCGATAAGGGATGTAGAAGAAAACCCATGTACGGGTGTACGTACATAAGGGAAACACGAAAAATTACCTTCGTTTTTTTAATAATTGGAAAACTGTCGTGTCATTCTTGTGCCCGAAAACGGGATTCATTTGTCACTTGCCAGTGGTTGAGGATTCGCACCCTTTGATTGAGTTATCATCGCCTAGAACTTGACAATCCGGCAAGAGAGGTTCTAGGCTTTTCCCCCGTCCTCCTTGTCATTCATTGCACCCTTCACCCGCAGGTCTATCGTGATTTTATTTCGCCTTTTTTTTGAGGGGGCATTGGGAGACAGCAGCAAGAATTTCTTATTTTCGTGCAGCCATACTGGAGGTGATGACAAGGCGTTCAGGAGCGGGCGTCTTTTTGTCTATTTACATACCCTGATGCCCTGATCCCATCAATTTGCGAGGATTCAGCAAAATTGTGTCACTTAGTTGCATTAAGTGAGAGTCTCATCCAGCCCTTAATCCACCCTCGTTTGGTGCGGATGTTTTCGTTTTGTATTTTGTCAGATTTAGAAAGAATGACAATGGAAGAAAGAAAAATCACGAAAGGCCTTACCATTCCGCCCTCGAGTCCTTGTGCGCCACGATCCAGTTTGCCGGGGGATGCTGTGAAGGATGGTGGCAATTGTATGCGGATGATTAAGTGGCATATGATCAACCTCGTGTCATTTAATCTGAGCTTTTTGGATGGTGAGAGCCCTTCAACCTTTAACACGTTTTTTCTGTTATTGTTATTAGCCTTCAAGTGGTAGGATTTGGAAGGACTCTGTTACCGTTTCTAATCTTTCCCCATTTTATTGGCCGAAGGGCTGTGTTGGCTCTGTTCGGTTGGTGGTGTTGGCGCGCGGCCATTTCAAATTAAACGGGATGGAAAAAAATTATTTAAATTTTTCCCAGTGTGTCTGGGTTCGTTTCGTGACAGGGCAATAATTAAGTGGCTGTATTTTTTCCTCCGGTATTTGAATTTTTATGATTTTTCCTCAGGAATTTTTAAGCCTTCAAGTGGGGTTTTAGCATTAATTGATGGAGTTTTATGACAACTTTAGAAGATGTTTTAGTGAATCCAAAAAAAAAATGGAAAAGCAAATATAAAATATGAATTTTTGAGGTTTTCAACCTTTGAATATGGACAGTGTTTACCGTTCAATTAAGGTATTTAATGATTTAGTAATGCTTTTAGCAAATTATAAAGGTCAAAACATACACTTGAGAGCCGTGAGATTGTTAATTGATAGTGAACAATGTTTAGCATATCCATCAAAGTGCACTTGACATATTTTTCCAACCATTGGCGTACCACCAGGAGCGTTTCCAGCCAACTGGCTTAGGGGGGGGGGGCTAATTTAAAAAAAAGAAAAAACTTAATTATTTTTTTATTCCATAAATACAAAACAATCAACATCAAAAAAAAAATTAAAAGTGCATGTCAGCTCCGACGATTGTCTTAAATTATATACAACTAGCTGGAACCCATATAAATCCCACATTTCCGCTTCTCCTTACCATCTCACCAAAAAAAACCTTGTTGATCCATTCTGAACCGATTGTTTAGAGAGCTTCAGGATACACTATGTTCAATGTTTTTCCATTTGTAGCTACAATGTCAACATTTTCCAATTTTCCAACTCTTGAACAACCTACATACAGTTAACCGGGAAATGACACTTAGTTGGCAAAATTCGTCCGGTATATTGGTCCCACAATTTTGAATTTATAAGTTTTGATCATAAATTCGTTATTTGCTACCTTAAAAAACCCCAGTCACCGATTTTCATTGGGATCGGAACACAATTTGAAAATTCGTCGGCCATTTTGAATTTATAAGTTTTGACCAAAAATTCGTTATTTGCGACGTTATAAACCCCTAGATATCCACTTTAATTGGAATCGGAACAAATTTAACAAAATTCGTCCGCCATATTGGCACGGCCATTTTGAATTTATAATTTCTGATCATAAAAATTCATTATTTGTTACCTTAAAAAATTTCAGATACCGATTTTCATTGGAATCGGAACACAATTTGCAAATTCGTCGACCATCTTGATTTTATAATTTTTGACTGCAAATTCGTTATTTGCGACCTTAAAAACCTCTTGATACCCACTTTCATTGGAATCGGAATAAAATTGGCAAATTCAACCATATTACTGCTTTCATTTTGAATTTCGGTCATATACGAGTATACCCCATGTTACTCGCTGATAATAGAGCTTTCTATTGGCGACAGAATTTTTAAAATCGGTTCGGTAGTTTTTGAGTTTATCCGGAACAAACAAACAATCAAATCTTTTCTCTTTATATAATAGTATAGATAGGCAAAGGAAGCAAATGAAACCATATATTTATTTATATTGATTTGATAAAACATATTACATAAATTTCCTTTCCTACTTTTTAGTCTATTATATGTTTTTCGCCATTTTGTGGTGGCCGCCATATTAGAATCAAAATGACGTCAGACAGATTACTGCATTACAATCGTCATACTCTTTCATTTGATACCCATTCTGAGGGGGTTGTGAGGAAAAAAGTAATCCGCCAATGACGCGACACAACTAATTGTATTCTATCTGTCATGCCCGTCCATTTGATGCCCATGTCGGTGGGTCGGGGAACACAATTGCAAAAATCGGGCGCCATTTTGGAACCGCTTCTTGATTTTTTTACAAAATGGTCAGATATTCAAGCAAACACAGATCAAAAATCTGCTGAAAAGATCATTCAAATTTGTGTGCCCTTCCCATCGTCCTCCCTCACTTTCTTCTTAATAAACCACTTTGCAGCCGACTCTTGTCGTGTCGTGTGTACGCTCGTGTGGAATCAGCCATAGCGTGCCATATTAGCGGGAGTCTCGGGTATCGGTCCCTTCCACGACTCTCCAGCAGTTTTGGAAAAATTCACCGTCATATATCGCTGACTAGATTCACCATAACTTGTCTTGTTTGTTTGAAATTGTGGTTATTTTTAAGAATAAAAATAAATAAGCGAACGAAAATCCCTGGGGGGGGGGGGTAATTACCCAATTACCCCCTCTGAAACCGCCCCTGCGTACCATGAAGCAAAAAGTCTTGCATGGTGCACAGAACATTCGACGTCATATCAACGAGTAAAAACTTCGAGGGATGCCCACATTGTTGAACCATCTAGTCTAAAGGTCCCCATTCACGAGCGCTCCATCCGACCACGCCACGCCAAAACAACAACAATTTGTATGCAGTCCAAAATTCTTGTATTAGGGCCCTTTTTGCTTCGTGGTATGCCAATGGTTGGAAAAATATCTCAAGTTCTCGTTCATGGATACCAAACATTGTTGCATACACATTGTTGTTGTTTTGGCGTGGCGTGGCGTGGTCGGATGGAGCCTAATGACTGACACTTTCGATTATGTGATTGGAAGTGCACTGGAACATTTTGACGGTCATCGGTGGCAACCACTCGCTTTTTACTCCAAAATATTGTTATCAACAGAATAGAAGTTCCTCTCATTCGATCGCGAAGTTCTCGTAATCTACGTAAGGATTAAACACTTTGATTGTTTGACAAACACTTGTACGCTCGCGACGTTTATGCAAAGGGCGAATTTGTCAAAACGACCTGATTTCACAGTTTAACACGGAAAATAAGTAGGTAAAAGGACACTTGGGCCTGGGAACCAAGGGGCGTGGCGCGGCACGTGTTGTATTTGTTTATGGGACTTTTTTTTTTTTTTTGTGGAAGACTAGAGAGCTCAGGGAAAGCCCTTTGTACTGTCGACAATCTATATTTTCTTCGTATAGAGTGCAATGTCAAACAGCAAGCTCTAGTCTTGTCCACCATCTCGATGATACACGTCCTTAGCGATGGTCGACTGATTCCCAAGGAGGTCGGTTGTTTACTTGTAGCAAAAACAGTAGCAAAAACGTCCTATGCACCATGATTATGCGTACAAAACGAGGTTAACACGGATCAAGGTGCGCGGTTTATCCTATCCGAACATAGCGAACATCCATATATCACCTAGTGTGCCTGAAATCCCGATTAAATTATGTTGTTGCTCATAAAAGCCCATTCTAAAATATATCCTTTAAACCAATTACAAACTACGATACATAACGGAATCTTACTTAATATTTTGTGCCTAGCAAAATATCCCATACAGAATAGCACACACTTGCAAACAAGACAACTCCTACCCTAGTTTTATTGTTGTAATTTTAGTACATTCTTAGAATAGTTGCGCAAATCCAAGCAGTCAGGAATCATCCTTCAAAGGCTTAATCTCATCTTGTATGAACCATAAAATCTCATTCGAAAACTTCCAGCTGACAGGATACAAAACCAAACTCATCCCCATCAGTCTTACTCCTTTTGAAGATTTCTGTTAAGCTCAGCGAGCTAATTAATCACAACCGCAGGAGGCGGGGTGCGAGGATACGAACTTACAGCGAGCAGCTAAGACATAACCCAGAAACCAAAAACAACGCTAGCAGCCTTACAAACTTGGCCCATAATTCACGTGATATCCCACTTATTGCTTTTTCCATGTTCAGAAGTTGAGTGAAAGGCCAAGGTGTTATGGAACCATCAGCAAATAGCCTCGGTATGCTGAAGGATGCCACCCCCTGCTGTTCGGGAGCTGTGAAGTGGTTCAAAGTGTTTACTGTAATTATATCACCCCTAACTGAAACCTCCCCTCTGATCCTTTAGATCAAGGATAGCAGCTATTGCCGCCTTAGAGATGGATAAATCTCCCGTGAACCACTCGTCATGAGCACCGGTGTGAGTAAGCGGAGCTCGGCAAGGATGATAACGATAGGGGTAGGGCGGGGTGGAACATTTCAATGCGCTATATACACCTTGAAACGATGGGAAACTTCGCACCTGGTGACAACTGAATCGCTGAAATGCTGCCGACGCCCCTCACTGCTGTGGCAACTCTTTTACGGCGACTTATTTTTCCACCCACAACTCATTTTTCGCTGAAAATAGAAGAAAACTGCGCGGAAAATGGGGAGCTCGAAAAATGTCTGTTTGTGTTTCATGTCTAAACAAGCAGCGTTTACCATATTTCTCGGGCCCGGCATCATCCTCCAAAAAAAAAGGTGACATAACGATGACACAGTGTGTCGGGGTGGTGTGGGGGATGCTGGCGTACCTAATAAACATGGAACGAATCCTGTACACCTGGATTCATCCAACAAAGACCCACAGAGACGTAATTTTTTGCTCTCATGCTACATGATAATTAAAGGTCATTGAAGTGCTGCGGGTTGAATTCTGACACGAGCAAATCCAATCCTAGCTAACGGCCGCCATTCCTCCTGCTCCCAGTTTGGTCCAGAAGGAAATTAGTTTTTAGCAGCATTCGGGGTGATTCCTCTGGTAGAAAATCATAAAAGCACACGCAGACCAAAAATAAAGGAGCACAAATTCAAGGAACAATGGAGAGAACTCGCTCTCCGGCAATGGGTGTGAAAATAGGGTGTCGGGTGAAAAATTCTCGTATTGTGCGAAACATCTCATCTGTCTCTTATGAAGGATTGCCAATGAGAAATCCTTGAAAGGGTCTAATCGTTTGTTAGTTTGGCCCCATTTATGGAAAAATTTTCTTCCCTCGAATTTTTTTACTGGTTTTCCCTTTTATAAGGACTTACCCTACTTGGGGCTTATTAAATTAATTGAGCCATTAAATGGTGACGAGCGGTTTTTTTTAAAGAATTGTAATGGACTGTATTGTGAAGCGATATGTAATTTGTCTTTTTGTTAATGGGGATACTGCCAGGGTAGGGGTCAGTAGTTGTGGGGTTGGTTTCGTCTTTTTTGTACGATTAGAGCTTGGAGACAGTAACAGATGGCAGAGGAGGACACAGAAGGTTTCAAAATCAGATTTCCGAGTAAAAAGTATTCGAAATTTTTAAATAAAACACAAAAATTAAATTGTTCAGCAAAATTAATTTTGTCTGTTTCCAAGTAGGCCCCATCGAGTGCAATACAACTGAGTTGGATGGATGAGAGCACTAAGAAAACGTAGAGACTAATAGAAGAAGAGACTTCAAGAGGCCCGACTTCTACACGGACTGCAGCACCATTTAAGAAGACGAAGGTTAAGGTATGGCCTTTAGCTCCTTCAGTGAGTTTTATTTTATGACCTCACAATTGTCACTAAGTTTATAGTTCATTCCTCACTCTAACAAATCTACACAGACTAGGTTGAATAGACGGTTTAATGGGGAATGTATGAACGCTAGGGTTTCTCATACCGAATAACTCGGAATCGGATTCGGCGAATCTTTCCCCTGGGATTCGGAATCCGTTTCTGAAATTCGCCGAATCCCGATTCCCCGATTGCTCGATATGAAATTAACTATTAAAATAAATAAATAAAAAAAAAATTTAAATAAATGTAAATGTTAGAAACTTTGGTAATTAAAAGTAACAAATTGACTCAAAACTTCAAAATTTGAAAAAAAGAAATAAACCTTGGTATCTAGGTTCTGGGTGTTGTCTTGGACAATTTCCTATGAATAAGGTCTGGACAAATTTTGTGCTACGGCCTTTACTTTTGAAGTTATAAGCACAAACTTTTTTCCACAGCCCTCCCGGAACAAAAAATGTGGGCAATGAAATTGCGCATGAAAAGCGTTATACAATCAGTTTTGCAATAAATCGTGTAATTAAAAAGATATTGGAAAAATACTACTTTTGAATTTACGTTTTTCGACACTTAAAGCGCTGTAATTCTTGAAATATTAGCGCTACGTAAAAAATGATAATAACAAAAATTATAGATAATGGCGTGTTCTATAAGTATTACGCAGGATTTTTTCATGTAGAATTAACCCTTAACGAAATAGAGTGCAAAGAGAGTCATATATGAAGTTTGAAGCGCTATATCTCCGTACATATAGACTTTACAAAAAAAAATTCTAAACAAGAAAGTTAAATCACTTATTTATCTACAAAAAAGATTCTATCAGTTTTTGTCGTAAAATGCATAGTTTCTGAGATATATAATTAAACGTGTTTCCCTTCACTATACGTTTAGCATTTTGAATTTAAGCTCATAAAAATATATAAATGCGCGAAGGCACTTTTTTCGACCTATTTATGGGACTATTAATACAATATATATTTTTTGTAAATTAAAATTGTGAGTTTTTACTTGGAATCGGAATCGGCGGTTCTCAGTTTTAAGGATTCGGATTCGGCGAATCCAAAAAAGACCGGGTTTTGAGAAACCCTAATGAACGCAATTAAATTTGAAGAAACGGCCTACAGAGCATTCAGACAAGTGTGCCTTGTTTGGGGAATAAATAAACAAATAAAGTCAAGCTAGAGCTATATCCCATCTAAGTCCTCAATATCCATACCCAGATAGATATGTAAATTCCCCTGGAGAGATACTACTCTGTGATATTCAGCGTTTGGTTTGAACGCTCACCAAATAAGCAAATTGTCGTTCTCCATTGATCTAGTAGCATCAAGTTCATTATCATTCCTATCGTACCTTATCGTGAAGAACATTGTAGGCGTGGCACTTAGTGACTCGGTTGTTCGTGTACAAGCATAGGAACGCTCTTAAATGTTACTTTTCAAAACCCACATTTTTTCCATGCAAAAAGAGAATCTGTTGGACCATATACGTGCAACCATAGGTCCAAATTGTTTTTTTTTGTCATGTGAAATGTTTTGTTTGCCTTGATGTGAAGGTCTTACTTTTACAACGAACTTCTACTTTGAAAATCATACTAAAAATAACACAGGCCTACAAATTTTTAACCCAGAGACTAGACCTATCGTACCCGAAGGATTTTGATGCGCTGAATCCGAATCCGTGTTCAGAATGGCTCCTACACGTCTGGTTTTCGAGATATCCTAACCTAAAAGTGTGAAAAACGCGTTTTTTTGCAGTTTTTGAGGTTACGTGACGTAAGGAAAAAAATTATAATCAAAAAATGTTGTATGGCAATTGAAAGTGCCACCCTGTCCCTTTTAAACCTATTTGGATTTTTTGAAATATCTTCTTTTTTTCACCAAAATATCGCTATTTGAAATTTTACACTGTAGCGTATTAACCCATGTACAAAAAAAATCGGAAAAATAGGTAGGTAGGTATTAGGGGGGTTGGGGGTGGGTAAGTAAGCTCGCTAGTATTGTGGGATCCAATTTGAATAAAAATAGGACTTATTTCAAAAGAAATAATCTACTTAACTCCCTGTTCCCAAGGTCAGGTGGGTTAGCCTGGTTATGGATTGGTAGCTGTGGTTTTTAGGGGTTGTTTTTTGAGCTTACGAAAAATTGTGACCTTATGGGGTGAATTAGACCTCGGATTCGGAATCAGCGACCCCAAAAACAGAAGATCAACATGGTCTGGTCTCGGGCAGAATTTTTTCGATTTTTTTTGTAGTTGGGTTGATACGCTAAAGTGTAAAATTTCAAATAGCGATATTTTGGTGAAAAAAAGAAGATATTTCAAAAAATCCAAATAGGTTTAAAAGGGACAGGGTGATACTTTCAATTGCCATTCAACATTTTTTGATTATAATTTTTTTCCTTACGTCACGTAACCTCAAAAACTGCAAAAAAACGCTCTTTTTACGCTTTTAGGTTAGGATATCTCGAAAACCAGACGTGTAGGAGCCATTCTGAACACGGATTCGGATTCAGGGTATCAAAATCCTTCGGGTATGTTAGGTCTGGTCTCTGGGTCTGGACTTTTGTTAAATTTTGTCGGCCTGTGTAATTTATAACTGAGGTCCGATCATGTCGTATCTGACAAGTATCTAGAGTAGATCCTCGATCCACCAAGTGCCAAACGCCTTCAAACGTCCATCAAGCATATTTCTGATACCAGTTTGGAGGTGACATGTGCCCAAATTCTGAATTGGTTATATGTATGTATATGGAATTAACTTCGTTTCCTCAAAATTTGTGTAATGGCTGATATTCGGCAGCGGACTTATTGATCGCAAATTGGAAGGGTTACTTTTTCCTTTACCCTTTTAAATTTTTACTAGCTTCTGTTTTTCCATTGTCACTAATAGTCTTCTGCAAGCTATGGGTTACTGACATTTTGCCTGTATATAGACTTCTAACCTTTAAATCTCCTAGGATGATTTTTTTAACATACCTGTGGCAGCAATTAAGTTACTTTTCGACTATTTCAAAAAATCTTGGGGCACTCCTCTGTAGGGTGTGTGATTGATTTTGATTAGCCTTTCCTTTTTTATACGCTTTATATTAACTTCACTTGTAACTATGTAAAAAAATCTTGGAAGTTAAATTTGACCCACTTCCCGGTTTCCGATTGGGCTGAAATTTTGCGTACAGGTTTAGTTTGGATGACAATGCAATCTAACCATCTCGTAAAAAAAATCAAGATGACGGTTCCAAGATGGCGGCCGATTTTTGGAATTGGGTTCTACGACCCCCCGAAATGGGTATCAAGTGAAAGGGTATGAGAGGTAAAATACAAATAGCTGTGTGGCGTCATTCCAAATTCAAAATGGCGGCTACACAAAATGGCAGAAGACACATAATAGACTAAAAATTAGAAAATATGTATACTTATCAACTTCAAATTTTGCACATATGTATAGTTCGCAATGCAACCTGACTTTTATAAAAAAATCAAGATGGCGGGAGAATTTTGAAATTGTGTTCCTCGACGCCGCGACATGGGTATCAACTGAAAGGATATGACAAGTAGAATACAATTAGCTGTGTGGCTTCATTACAAATTCAAAATGGCGGCCAACATAAAATGGCGGATTATCTTTTTCTTTACAAAACCCTTGTTATGGGTAACAAATGAAAGGGTAGCCTCTGTGACGTCATTTTAAATCTAATAGGGCGGCCGCCACACAATAGATATATAATAGACTAAAAAGTAGAAAATAAAAATAAATAGTTTAAAAAATCTAAAAAATGCGCTTTTATTTTAAAATGAACTAAAAAGTAAAAAAATAATTTTGAATGCAAAGTCGTTATTGCTTCAGCCAGTATATGGGAACAGCCTACATTTAGAAATCAAGCTCAGAATAAAATTAATGAGGTTATTGGTAAAAATTATAAATAGAACTTACTTAAATGTAAAAAATCGTGGGGCGCTCTTTACCTATATTCTTATTTTATTAATACAGGAACTTTTAGTTAACGCCCCACGCTTTTTTACATTTAAATAAGTTATATTTATAATTTTTACCAATAACCTCATTAATTTTATTCTGAGTTTGATTTCTAAAGGTAGGCTGTTCCTATATACTGGCTGAAGCAATAACGACTTTGCATTCAAAATTATTTTTTTACTTTTTAGTTCATTTTAAAATAAAAGCGTATTTTTTAGATTTTTTAAACTATTTATTTTTTTTATATCGCTACAAATTTATGGAAATAAAAACTTAAAATAATAAAATTAATAACGATATATAAAAATGCAATCCCATACTTTGATAGAAGGTTGGTTTTTGACAGATGTCTGATCAGCTTTAATTTTCTCCACATCCACAACTTCAAGACTTGCATAATCGATAGTGTTTTGTCTACATATTAAAGATATTCCTAGTTTTATGGAGACATCATCGCCATCATTCTATAATATGAATCTCATTAGTCCTTAATTGTTTTATCACTCAGTATTAAAGCTGTTTCTTGCGCAGTGAAAGCTTTTTCACTTCCACCCCCTCTAATTAGCAAATTTCCTTAAACAGATTCTCATTAGTTTTCCCTCTAGGAAATGAGCTGATGATCAAACTTCTATCGATGTGATAAAAACAAAACCTCAAAAACATCCTTATCCGATTTACAGATTTAAGCACTGTCCAGAGACTCACGTGTTCTGCTCCTTGCCCCAACGGCTGACATCACGAAAATCCGAAACGTCCACTCTTTGAGAATTTTCATTTCCCTTTTTTTTTTAACTTTTTGGGGTCGGATGAACAACCCATCAATTCCAGATAAGATGGGTTGACCCGAACAAAAAGCTTTCGGTCGAAGTCGAAAAAAACTCTCCCTAAACTGCCAAGGGATGAAATTATGAGGTTATATTCCTGGAAAGCTTCCTTCCCCCAAAACGAGTGTATGCGTAACGGTGTAATGTGTTGGAGGGTAGCTTTTTTTCTCTTCTCTATCCGCAACTAAAATTCAGGAACGGTACTTTTAAGTATCCTGGAAAATGTATATTCACACACAATCAAGACTCTGATTTCATGGCTTGCTCGGTGCTTAGTGGTCGCTGATGAAGCTCTGTGTGAGATAAGGGCGGAGCCTTGGCATATATAGAAATATTAGAATTAGGGTGCAAGTTGTGCTTGATTGTGTTAGTAAAGGACGACTTACTGGTACTCTGACTGGTTAATATAACCGCAGGAATAAAAATAAAATGTCTGTCCGCGATGACGTGGCAGGAGTCAATGTCAGCAGTTGGGGTGAGTTAGCCAGCCATATCAGCATTCAATAAGGCAATTCGAGACTGTAAGCGCACACATATATACGAGCCGCAGGATTATGATCCCGGGAATGGGCGATTGATTTTGGAATATTTCCGAGACTGGCTTCAGTATTCATCGGTGAATTAATCAGGAATGCATGGGAATATAAGTGAAGGTAGCTGACTATGCTATCTAGGCAAGAAGCTCCACCCTCAATCAACCACTACACTTGCAAGTCACTTCAATTTGTGCAGTCACCAAATCAACCCTCTCATATTGCTGCAAAATTACCCTCTGACATTTTGAGAATGGAGTCAACCACGCCTACCCAGCGAATAGCAACCAGACCGTGCTGCTTTTGGGGTGATGAGGGTGAAGTTCATCCTTCATTTTAAAATTTCATCTGAAGTCTATCTGTTGGTAAGTCCTGGTTACATCCTGGCATCACCAAACCTCCCCCCCCCCAACCACCCCGGGCATCCCTTGCCATGTTTCAATGCATGAAGCTGGTAGGTCACATTCGTGATGATAAGGTGGTGAGTTCTAGATTGTTATAGAGAGTATCATGGATACCCCACTGGGCTGCTGCATGCTTGTGGTGTACTTCAAATCTTGACACTTTGTGGTGAGCTCTGGGAAAGCCACAGATACATTAGAAGTGGAAGAAGGAAGGCGTTTTTGATGGGGCGCCACTTCCGCACCCCTCAAAAAGTCGTTGCGAGTCACTGACTGTGCAAAGTTACGACGACTGAGACGGTGGTAAGGCATCTTTTTCTTCCTTATCACAGGTCCTGACAACGTTGTTCTATAATACCCTTAGAGTCCCAATTTTATGATAGCTCCAGAGGGCTCAATTAGTTGCAGGAATGTGATGGACGTGACTGGTAATCGGATCTTAGAAAAGTTTTGACCTTTGTTCATACAAGTGTTATCCTTGATTGATGAAATCACGGTTCAGTTACTATTGATCTGGATAAGTTGTGTCATGTGGTTTACTATTGTTAAGTGCTTATAAATTCAGTGAATATCAAGTGTTTTGTTTTTTTTCGAGGGAATTTGAGACATAAAAGAGGATATTTTAAGGTGTTTTACTATCAATATATAAGAGAAATACATCCTGGATACCTTTGGATTTAAGTGCTTTAGAAAAATGGGAACTGGTAAATAATATTATTTCATGATTTTTTTTTTATTTATTGTAAGTTAAAATCTTTCTGACATAAATTTATTTATTTCCCCGAAATATGTTAAGTGTTAAGGTGATTACTTTTTGCATCTCAATCAGCGAACAACTAACGACGCAAAATTATTGAATAAAATCAGTTTTGTTCCTTGCCGAAATAAGAAGAGTTTCCGTAGAACATTTTCTACAATAAGGAAATACAAAAGTGAGGTTAAAATGAACAGTTCCTAAGGATTTGCTGGCGTTTGTAAGAGTTCTAACAATTTTCCCAGTGTACAGTGAAAATTACAATACAAACCAATCCCTGCTAGTTTTTAAAATATAGCTACCTTTTGTTGAAGTCGATTTTTGCTGAAGCTATATAATCTCCGATTTAGGTCCCATGACTTTAAAAAAGCACTATGATGCAAACCAGAAGTCTTTTGTGAAAAAAAAACTAAAACGCCGTAAACCACGAATCTGTTGGACAATAAAAGTCCTTTTGTAAAAGTCACATTTCAAACCCAAGTAAAAAGTTGATATTTTGCATATCAATAGGAGAATCGGAACTTGTTAAAAATGTGCTAGGACCTTCCCAAAACCCTTTTTGAAATAAAATAATTTTGTTGTTGATTCTGATATATTTTCATTTTTTACCGACGGTAAAATAGCCATCAGTACATCACTTAAGAGTAAGGTATCGTCTTGTCAGTCCTTGCCATACATGTAATCGGATCGAAGATTTTGTTGGAGCACCGCATGACTTTAGGTTTTATTAGATAAAGGAAATACTAATTTAGAACAAACTAGCCAAATGTTCATCATACGGATTTGTAGTCTACTATTAAAATTTCCCCACAAATTCTCCACCCTTGAGAAATATAAGTAAAAAAATAATAAAATGAGCCTAAAATTATGCAGAGTTAAATAAACTATAAATAGAAAAATATTTGCCCCCAAAAGTATGCAGGAGAAAAATAACCGGCTCCTAAAAACACACGCTTCGGAAAAAAGAACAACCGGTCCACAGAGACGCTACGAATTATATTAACTGTCTTATCTACTTCTCCTTTGGTAGAGTTATATATTAACGTATAAATTCAGTTGTTTTTATTAATCCCATCCTTGTTGCTATTGTCATGCATTAAGGTTCCGAGGATTACAGTTCTTTTCTATTTTAGTACGTAAAAGCATAATGTTTTTTTGGTTTGTAAAACAAACACCGTAAAAACCTTTTTTTGTTCCATCTGTAGCACGAGCTCGTTTGCATTTATTTTATTAACTTCCCAGTAGGAAGTTATTGTAATCGGTCCGAAAATCGGATCCGAAATTTTCAATGTATTTACACGTTTCAAGGTCCCAATAGCATTTTAAGCAAAATTTGAGAAGAAATAAGTGTGTGTGTGTGCGTACGTATGTGGTCATTTTTTCCTGCTGAAATCGCGCGAACCGAAAAAGATATCGACTTCGTTCAGGTGCCGTTCGAAGCGTGTTCAAGGAAATATGATCTGAAAAGATTTTCATAAAAATTGGTCGAGCCGTTTTTTTGTTTGAACGACTTAAGTGATTTTTGTACCAGCACGATTTCGCGCGAACCAAAAAAGATACCGACTTCGTTAAGATGCCGTTCAAAGCGTGCTAAAGGAAGTATGATCTGAAAAGATTTTCATAAAAATCGTTCGAGTCGTTTTTTGTTTGAACGAATACTGGGAAGTTAATCTTGTGGACCGAAAGGGTCAAAAGCCACATCCCAACTAGTTTTTTGTTTTTCTCATATGCCCATGTAAGCTTCCTTATCGTAAGTTAATCTATATACAAGTTCCATAGAAGAAAACCGCTGTCACATTACGATTGCTTCCTTGGCTTGGCTCTACTAGACGTAACATACGCTGACAATAAATTTGTTTCTTCTGCTGAAAATCCTGTACCATTACAGTTTTTTTCATAATTTATGTAACTTTGGTAAAAATAAAATTTTTTGGTATCACATAACGCCGTCGGCATTTCACAGAGTTTACAGCAACAACAGTCCTTCTGCTCGTCAGTTTCGGACATTGGCGTGAGTGGGCGCGATGTATTCCTCCAGATACAGTTGACAGATATATTCTTCAAGGGCTCTCTGTTTTTACATAAAAACTCCGAGTCCTGTTGTAAGGACTATGACGTGAACTGGCAGTATAAAGAGTTTAGATTTTCACATTAAAAAAAAGACTATAAGCCTTTTGAAAGATCCCAGCTTCATGTTCAGTATCTTTTATCTGGCTGCGGCACTACGCAGGCCATTTCTAAATGCGGGCTTTTACCACCACGATTAGCAAAGTATGGTTTCGAATCCGAGAACTTTGCACGGTGTTAGCCTTCTCCTTCTAATCGATTCCTATTTGTCCCCAAACGTAGGCTAGTGTCACATTATTTTCCTTCGCACACCTATGTAGTTTTTGGACACGCTCTAACACTATTGATGGCATCGGATCTCTGTTTGAATCATACCATTTACAGCTGTGTTCCTTTTCTACTTTTAAGTACTCCGGATTTAAAAATTAAATGAACGCATAATTTGTCGATTTGAGCAAAACCTATCTACTGTTCTGTGAGAGCAGAAGTAGTTCCTAGTAAATACGAGTAAAAAATAGCAGAAAAGGAACACGGCCAATCAATACTCCAATTTAGGTTCCAGCGCATGCAAAACTCAGCAAACAGACCACAGTATGTTTGGAATCCCTCCCGTAGTCATCTTAAGCTCTTTGGTCCAGTGAATGTGATCCAGAAACTTCATATGCCCATATTGGTCTCCCGTCAAATACCATACAGCGTCCCGTTTGCCAAGGCTCCAGAAGTTTTCCTATTTGAAGATCGAATGGTGGTAACCTCAGCCGCACTTCCACTGCTGTACTTGATGTGGTGCAAAAATCATCGCTAATACCCATTCATGTTATTTTCTGTAACCTGCCAAAGTGCTTTTAAAGGTTTTCTCTGTGGCATTAATCTACTAAATCACCGAGGCATTATGTTCAGATAGGCCTCACCAAAGGGGGTTTCCCTGAGCTCTGGTCTTCCACATAAAAAAAAATAGCGCGTGTACCCAGTGCACGTGAAAAATGTGAAACATCTTTGGCGATCTTTATCTTTCTTTAAATTGAATAATTAGTAAGAATAAAGACCATTTTACCACGATAACCATTTTGGCCATAGTTCTTGGACACAGCCTGCACGTGACAAAGCGACATGTAATGATGATTTCGAAAGCTTACCGTATTTGTAGATGATTTTGGAATACTGTGGTCGTACTGGTGTACGGTGGTCGTACAAGCAAACTAACTAATGGTAATTTTTTGTTGATTTCATATTAAACATGAGTAGTAAATAACAAAGAAGCAATAAAAACTAGCAAAGGCACTATCCTACAGATAAGGAGTTCAAAAATTAAAGAATTCCTGAAGAAACAGGCCCGCCATTCGTGAACTCATCCTTTAGTCTCACCCCCTTCATTTTTTTTAAGCGCGGAAACAAAATTTCAAAACAAAATCTTTCGTCCCTTCGTTAGTCCTTGAGCTCAGAGTCAACAGAATTGTCGTAGCCCAGCGCACAGTTGGGCAAATAGCACATTTTTTGGACAAACGATAATTCCCAAGCCTGGAATTAATTAAACTTAAAATTTTTTTTTTAATTATTCGTTATAAAATTGCCTTTCATTCTATCGAGCCCGAATTTTGAAATTTCAAAATTAAAGATGGCTAATCCAATATGGCGGACATAAATTTTCTAAGTAAATTAAAATTTTATCAAAAGATTCTTTAAAATTATTGAAATTAATTATTATTAATTAATTTTTGGGTTCCAAAAAAAACCCCCAAGTAACAACTTTTTATAATTTTAAAGAATCTTTTGATAAAATTTTAATTTACTTAGAAAATTTATGTCCGCCATATTGGATTAGCCATCTTTAATTTTGAAATTGTAAGTTCCGCCATTCCTGCCCTTTTACAGACTGAATTCTCAGAAATCCAAATGTTCCATCTAAATTGTTGTAAGTTCTAGTTAAGAAATTTAGTGTCTCAGTAATATTTTGTGCAACTTACATTTAATAAAAAAGTCATTTTACGTCATCTTAAACTCTTATGCAAAAATAGCGCACTTCTTTCTTTATTATTATAGCCTCGACACACGCACGCATTTATGGCGAAAATTCATCATTAATTAGGAATATGAACCTCATCAATTAGGAAAACCGATTAGGCAAATTTTGGTTAATCTAGTACGAAAACTCAAAAGAGAGCCATCTGTCGAACGATAGATCATGTTAAAAAGCCCGCTTTTAGGCGTTTTTCCAGGGTCAGCTGATTTTTATTTTTATTTTCCTTGAAAATTAATAAAAAATATTACTTTTTTCCATATTAAAAAATTAAATATTACTTGTTTCCCTTCCATTGGGGCAACAACGTACCAAAAAATTTTTTTTATTTTTCGTTCTCTGACATTTTTCACTACACCACAACTGTCATAATATAATGAGGTATTTTAACGTGTGTCACCCCGTAAGGGCGTTCGTCATAAATTAGGAATTTTCGTTATATTTTGATTGGCGTGTGTCGAGGCTATTATACCTTTTTGAAATAGTTTGAAATAAAAGCTTTGAAATATAAATAATAAAATTCAAATGCCGTGGTCAAGAATCGAACCTGCGACTTTTCGGAATATCAATGTCGTAGGGCAACCACTCAACCATTTGTTCCATTCTGCCTATGGCTGGCACGTTATGTCTGTTTCGCGGCATATAAAGACTTTTCTTTTGTGGTACTATTTTTTTTAATATATCCATCTTATTCTGTCTTCCTCAATACAGATCTTCCGTTTCCTGGAATAAAAATTGGATTTGACGAAGCGTTCCCAAAAAGCGTTCCCACAAAACGTTCCCGACCTTGAAGAATTACTCTCAACGCGCGCAAAGATGTTTCACATCAAAAATCATGCCGTATGTTCAGAATGCTGAGTTTGATACCCCACCTTAGTCCTACACTGGTGAAGTGCCATTTTCACGTTCTTTATCTTTTCTTCAACGAGACGGTTTCATGTCAGCTCCCAGCCAGTAATACACCCAAATCCTAGTCACGTTGATCTCCGATCAGGGAGCGTCAAGGGCTGAAACTCCAGACGTAGCAAGCCTTGTATTATTCACCACTGCTCTACCACTGGGAACTCATAAATTTTCCACATGCTAGTGCTAGTGGGACCAGTAGCGTACGCAGGATGAAACATTGGGGGGGGGGGCGTTCACAAAACATATTTTGTACGCATATTAGGTAAAAAAAATATTTTCTCATGTAGTAGAACTATGTACTTATATTATATTTTATGTTATTTCACTATAAAACTAATTACCTATAGGTATATTTTTATCGCAATTTTTTTATTGAAAATTGTGAAGAAACATAAATAATAATTTTTGACCATTTTTCGAATATCACAAAATGTCTTGTTTTTCTCCCAAAATCATGGTCTCGTGGTGTGCGCAAGACTTTAGACTTTGATTTAGGGCATTTTTACATTTTTTTACCGAAAAGAAGGGAACTACTCTGAAAACTTGGTGGCGGGTGTTTTTGAGTCAGAAAATCGATTGGTGACATGAAAAAAAAATTTAAAAATTCCTTTTTTTTCAAATTTTGGCCAAAAAAGGCCAAAAATGCGTCCAATTGTTTTTTGCGTAATTTCATCTGAAAAGACGGAAAATTTCCTACAAAAATCTATATGGCCATCCCGAAACTCAGAGTTTGTCGAGAGCTATAAATGAGAAATACGTGATTTTTGAATAGTGGCGTTTTTTCCAATAACAGTTGTAACTCCGAAACGGCGCACCCAATTGCGCTAAAAAAATTTTGGTATATCCCATCGAGTTCACGAACATATTCCCAAAGCTTGAGAGATATTTATTTTTTTGCTATCCCGTTTGAAAAGAATCCACCATATATTATACATCGTTATTCGGAATATTTTTTTAATTGTTTAATAAGTTGATATATTTATTAATTATAATTTTTCCTATTATTATTGGAATCATGGGGGGGGGGTTTAACCCGCAGTAACCCCCCCCCCCCCCCCGCGTACGCGCCTGATTGGGACAGTCTACCTTACCTTAACTAAAATGAGTCTAGGCAGTGGGACGAACCCGGCAAAAGAAAATGGGCAAGTTGAGCAATGGAAAATATATTGTCAAACATCACAGAAATGGTTGACAATTAGCCGTCAACTTTTCAGTCTTATGCAAGGAAGTGATCTCCTGTTAGCTCACCAAGCAAAGTCAGCTTTCTTCCGCGGTAGTATTAGATGGGAGTGGGAGGATTAAAACTGCATATTCGCGTAGGAATATTTTCTTTCCATTCCGGCTGGAGGTTGCTTTCTTCTTCTTCTCCAGGCCTCTCGCAACTGTTCTCTTCACCGGTCCCGATTCTGAGCTGATGTCATCCAGTTTGGCATCCCAAGGTTGCTTTCAATGCTTCAAATACTGGATTATATAGAATCGTTGACAATACAAAGGGTTATACCTCTGAGTTTCAGTGCTCCGCAAATCTAATTTTTGCAAAATAAATAACAATTTGTTTATTAAGATTCACGCTGATCCACCATACACGCTTCAGTCTAAGCCTATGCAAAAGCTGTTAATACTTAAAAATGCAAAGAAAACTTTCGACAATCCAACCACCATAATTGTACAAATACCCTTTACAGATCTAATAATATCTAAAAATCCAGCAACGAAAACAATTCCAGCCCCACACCAGCACCCGGGGAACATCAGCATAATTTTATTTTGACAAGTGTCACTAAAATCACCAAAACAATTTCAATAAACACTAGAAACTGTTGAATCTGAAATGAGCTGTGTCACCCCATAGCATGTAAAACAACTTCACATTAGGACACGCATCATGATTTAATCCTGACGTAGTGGCACCCTTTCAATTACAGAAAGTCGAAGGACCCTTCCTTATCGCAGGAGCTGCGGCAAACGCCACTCCCCCGGGTCCGCATTCTGCCCCCCCTCTGCACCCTAAACAGACAAAAAACTAATTTCCTGCGTAATCCGGGATAATTTCATTTAAATCCATCCCACCCCACCAATTATAGCACTTGACGTGGCCGTGTCCTTCGTCCTTCATCTCCTTTTCCATTGCATAAAAAGCTTCGAGCCTCCGCCGATGACAGACCCTTTTTTCGGTTGGTCTTTTCGGCTTGAGCTAACCCACCATAGAATGATGGGTCCCAATTTGCTGCACAAGAACAAAAAAAAAGGGTTCAGGCTTGGGAAAATTAGCAACGGGTAACAATTAAAGAAAAATTGCAAAAAGGATTTTCTTGTTTGGCACTTGACGGTGCTCCTAAGCACCCCAAAGGCTTCTGCAGTTATCCGAAAAGTCCTTTCGGAATATTCTTTTTTTTTTTGTTCTTTTCTCTTTTTGTTGCTGAGGAAATAAATCTTCCTTTTTTTTTGGTTTCTTTAATTCAATTTCATAAATTATTCTTAAAACTTTTCCTCCTTACAGGAGACCGCCTTCTGGACATCCCATGCAAAGTTTGTGGTGATCGAAGTTCGGGCAAACACTATGGCATTTACAGTTGTGATGGTAAGTATCCTTGGCTCAGCAAATTCTCACTCAATTATGTTCGATTTAGTTTCAATATAAGATCGGGTTTTTGTGTGTTGCAGGATGTTCGGGATTCTTTAAGAGGAGCATACACAGGAATAGAATCTATACTTGTAAGGCAACAGGTGATATGAAGGGAAGATGTCCAGTTGATAAGACCCATAGGAATCAATGCCGTGCCTGCAGATTAGCGAAGTGTTTTCAATCAGCTATGAATAAAGATGGTGAGTATTTTTCATCTGTTTTTCAATTCAATAATGATATTAAAATTCGGTCATTAAGATTTATCGAAAATACGGAGATTGATGTTCTCTAACAAGAGAATTTCCGGTGGACAAGGTGAGTAATTATAGGGTAAAAGCCCTTATGTAACCTATTCCTTAGGATCTTTCTGAGAGTACCGTTAGTGCAGTTGGTAACTTGTTTTTTTATTGCGAAGATGACAGCCACTTCTGTAGAATCTAATGCGCTATTAGTACAGGCTGAGAAAGTTCAGATCGAAAAAAAATAACCTGGCTGGTTTTTCAACGGGATAATTTAAGTAAAAGTACTAGTTTTTAAAAAAAAATACTTTGGAAAAAATCGGTTTGTAGGAAGTTATCGAAAAAATCGGAAAGGTGGGAAAACCGATATATCGGAAAAAAAACAAGGAAAACAATTTTTAATGGAAAAACAAAAAACAGGAGGTTGTAGTGTGAGAAAAAACGAAAAAAATGATAGTTGTTGAAGTCAAATCCGTTAGAAACTTGACGAGAAAACACGCTTTTATCTCGAAAAAATCGCGATTTTTCGCCCTTCATTTTCTCAGCTTGTGTGACTCGCGGAAAAAATCGCTCGATTTTGTTTGCGTTTTCACGGCTCTGTCATGCATCTGGGAGATTTATAATTATGCAGAGGTTGTAGGGCAACTCTTAACGAAAAAAATGTATTTTTTAAATTGTCGTAGGATGCTTTCTAACCGATCGCGCACGGTTTTTCCGAAGCACCTATTTTTACATTTTCGCAAATTGTGCGGAAATTTAATATTATTTTGCGACGAAAATTTTTTTACAAGGAAACAGTATTAAAAGCTATAATTTAAGCCCGAAACGGATTTACTACTAGTCACACAAGCTGAGAAAATGAAGGGCGAAAAATCGCGATTTTTTCGAGATGCGTGTTTTCTCGTCAAGTTTCTAACGGATTTGACTTCAACAACTATCATTTTTTTCGTTTTTTCTCACACTACAACCTCCTGTTTTTTTGTTTTTCCATTAATTCCCTGTTTTTTTCCGATATATCGGTTTTCCCACCTTTCCGATTTTTTTCGATAAATTCCTACAAACCGATTTTTTCCAAAATATTTTTTTTAAAAAACTAGTACTTTTACTTAAATTATCCCGTTGAAAGCCAGGTTATTTTTTTTCGATCTGAAGGAATTTTGCGCCGCACAGCCTGTACTAATACATCGATAAACATTCCTATAAAAACGAATGTTCCTAGTCATAGATTTGTTTGATTCTTACGATATTTTTCATTTGGCAGTTGTAAGCTCAGCAATCTTTTTTTGTACTATCCAGTCATCATGTCATTGGTTAGGATTCAGGAGGATGTCGAAGGGGATGGCGATGAACCCTGCGTTTGAACGTTTGGATGTTACAGGAGTTCGGAAATACTCACTGTATAAGATTGTTCCACAGTCGAGTTGTTCTATTTAGAATCAAGTTCCTAGAATATAGTGTGCGCGAAAATGGGAAATGTAGGCAGAGAGAGGGGAATGAGCCGAGTTGGTATTGCGGATATAAGACTGCTGTGTAGGATAGGAGAGCCTTTATTTCGATGATAATAGCAAAAAAAATGTTGGCAGGGCTGCTGCATTCCCACGGTGGCCAAAACGGTCGATGGGGAGGAGCTCGCGTGGGCAACGATGAGTTTGGAAGTGTTTTTTATTCTTTATCTGCTCAAGCTGAGATAGTTTTCGGAGACCCGCTCCAAATCAAAGAGTATAGTATAGAACGGATGGCGGCAGGAGGAAGAAATCACATGCCCTGAGATACTCCTTTACTGATTTAAAAAAATAAATAGTTTAAAAAATCTAAAAAATACGCTTTTATTTTAAAATGAACTAAAAAGTAAAAAATAATTTTGAATGTAAAGTCTTCTTGCTTCAGCCATTATATGAGAACAGCCTACCTTTCGAAATCAAGCTCAGAATAAAATTGATGAGGTTATTGGTAAAAATTATAAATATAACTTACTTAAATGTAAAAAATCGTGGGGCGCTCTTTACCTATAGTCTTATTTTATTAATACAGGAACTGTTAGTTAACGCCCCACGCTTTTTTACATTTAAGTAAGTTATATTTATAATTTTTACCAATAACCTCATCAATTTTACTCTGAGCTTGATTTCTAAAGGTAGGCTGCTCCCATATACTGGCTGAAGCAATAAAGACTTTACATTCAAAATTATTTTTTACTTTTTAGCTCATTTTAAAATAAAAGCGTATTTTTTTAGATTTTTTAAACTATTTATTTTTATTTTCTACTTTTTAGTTTATTATATGTCTATTGTGTGGCGGCCGCCCTATTAGATTTAAAATGACGTTACACAGGCTACTGTATTCTACTCGTCATATCCTTTCCTTTGATACCCATAGCGCGGGGGTTGTAAAGAAAAAGGTAATCCGGAATTTTGTGTTGTCCGCCATTTTGAATTTGGAATGGAGTCACACTGCTAATTGTATTCTACTTGTCATACCCTTTCATTTGATACCCATAGCGCGGGGTCGGGGAACGCAATTTCAAAATTCTCCCGCCATCTTGGAACCGCTCTCTTGATTTTTTATAAAAAAAATCAGATTGCATTGTCACGCGAACTATGCATATGTGCAAAATTTGAAGTTGATAAGTATATTTTCTAATTTTTAGTCTATTATATGTCTTCCGCCATTTTTTGTGGCCGCCATTTTGAATTTGGAATGACGCCACACAGCTAATTGCATTTTACCTGTCACACACTTTCACTTGATACCCATCTCGGTGGGTCGTAGAACCCAATTGCAAAAATCGGCCGCCATCTTGGACCCGTCATCTTGATTTTTTAACTTCCCAGTAGGAAGTTATTGTAATCGGTCCATCGGATTCGAAATTTTCAATGTATTTACACGTTTCAAGGTCCCAATAGCATTTAAAGCAAAAATTTGAGAAGAAATATGTGTGTGTGTGTGTGTGTGCGTACGTATGTGGTCATTTTTTCCTGCACGATTTCGCGCGAACCGAAAAAGATATCGACTTCGTTCAGGTGCCGTTCGAAGCGTGTTCAAGGAAATATGATCTGAAAAGATTTTCATAAAAATTGGTCGAGCTGTTTTTTTGTTTGAACGAATACTGGGAAGTTAATCTTGTGGGCCGAAAGGGTCAAAAGCCACATCCCAACTAGTTTTACAAAATGGTTAGATTGCATTGTCATCCAAACTAAACATGTATGCAAAATTTCAGCCCAATCGGAAAACGGGAAGTGGGTCAAATTTAACTTCCAAGATTTTTTTACATAGTTACAAGTGAAGCTAATATAAAGCGTATAAAAAATGTGGTCATTCCATCGATTTCAAAGTGTTGTCTCTAACAAAACTTGCACCAATATCCTTTCGATTTCAGTGAATAATTTGGAACTAAGGGCTGACACATCTCTTAATATCCTTGGTATAACATTAACTGGGACTCTACGTTGAAGTGATCTCATATTCCAAATCTCCAAGGCGGGCTATATTTTTCAAATCTTACATTTGACCTCGCCTTGATTACAATTGGTTTATCTGAGCAGGGCCACCTAAAATATAGCTTGTTGCAATTCGACAAAGTTCAAAACTAGGCTCTGAAACTCATCGGCGATAACATAATTTTTTCCTCCAATGACTCATTGACCACCGCAGGAATGTAGCCGCTCTGGCTATATTTTAACGCTTTTACCATAAGGATTGTTCTTCTGAAATAATAAAATCGTCTGCCTTTGCGGCAAAACTATTCTCTTATTCCGACTCGGATCACTCCTCTAGACAACTAGAACAACTCGACCCTAGAACAGCCTTCCACAGTCAGTATTTCCGAACTCGTACAGCATCCAAAAGTTCAAATGCAAAGTTCATCGCCACCTTTTACAGCACCCACCAGACTCCATCAAACTCATCTATCCTTTCCTCTATTTCGGGTTAAGCTTACTACTCGACATTATATCATGATTCATATGAAGAATCTCGGGTGAAAATATAAGACTGAAAACAGACTGAAAAATTAGTAATTTTTTCAATGTTAAACAGCAGTCGGAAAATGAACGAAAACTATACTGAGGTAGTGAACAGGAGACGGAACTGAAAATGCATTGAAAATGATAGGTAATTTCGACTGAAGAGTGTGAATGGAAATCAAGCGGAATTTATGCAGAAACATTTAGACATTTGGATGAATGGAGTAACAATTATTAAAAAAATTCCAAAATTTTTCTAAGTCCAAGAAATACTGAGTCCCTCATAAGAATATTCCAAATCTAAAAATGATAAAAATTTCCGCCTTGTTTCGGCCTCTTTTCAGTCTTCTTTTTATACTCCTGAAGGGTAACTGATGTCAGTTTTCAGTGTAAATAATATTTTCCGCCTTATTTCGGACAGAATTCCACCTAAAATTCATTTTTCAGTCTCTTTTCAGTCCTTTTTCAGTTTTATATTTTCACACGGGATTGGCAGTACACAGGGTTCTCAAGGGATGGGGCTGGCATTCGGTTTTCACGGTTCACGAAGATGGATTGGGAGCTGCTGCAGGTTTTGTAGGAAATAAGACAGATTAGAAATAGGGCAGGTGACAGAATTGACCCCTGGGGAACACGACAAAAATGGGGAAGGGTTTGAGTTTGACGCCATCCAGAAGAAGTGAGAAAACTCTCAATCAGTTAAGGGCGGGGTAAGGTTTTAAAACTGTTTTTTTTGCATTTTTTTTTATTTTTTTTCTGAATGTAAAATATGTCGAGAATATTGTTCAAAGTTTCAAGTAAATCGGAGCAAAACTAACGAAGATGCAGCGTTTCAAGCGACCGGCTCCCATGCTTCGATGTTCGAGTACAAAAAACTTTAAATCGATTTTCTCGCAAACGTCATTTTTGAAGTCCGTGAACATCAGAACTCAAAATCTACCGATCCTTTTGAATTTTTAAACACTAATTCTACAGATAAATCAACAGGTAATCGCGAAGAGTTTTTTTTACTATTTTTTTCCTTTTTTTAATAACAAATTAACCCAAAATTTTGTAGCGAAAATCGCGTTTTTCACTTCCAAATGCTGCCAAAAATAAAAAAAATCGAAAAAAACAAAAAAACTCTTCCTGATTACCTCGGGGAACCTAGCATCTTTTAAACGCATTTTGTTTTTTTTGTTTCAAATGATCCGGTAACGTGTAATCGTGTTCACCGCAAAACAACTTTTTTTCGAGGCGCCTCCGGAGATTCGCTGTCACGGACTTATTTCTTGATATTTTTATAAGATACGTCAGCTGTTATACTATAACGTGTATATGAAATAAATAAACCAACATTATTCATATCTCCAAACAAAAATCATGAAAATATGCCTTTTTTCTCCTTTAAAACCTTACCCCGCCCTTAATACCAATAGCTTGGAGTTTAGTTAAAGCAGCTAACAGGGTCATGCTCTACCAAAATCTTTGGAAATTTCTAGAGCAACCATGAAAATCTAAAAACTCATCAACCAGAGGTATGCATCGTTCTGTTTCAGATATGAATATATATTCGTAATCGACCATTCTAAACGCTAGTTTCGTTTTCCCAAGCGGTCCCCCAACGAGTAATAACTACGTCCAAAGCTGCTTGACCTACGCAATCGAAAGAGAATAACCGGTCTTCTGAGTTATGCTAATGGCACCCTTTATGGTCACCAAGGTAATTGCACGTTTTCTTCGTCCCATACAATTTTTTAAAGCCGCAATTTAGATCCCTTTAGGCTTGAAGAAGGGTGAGCATTCCGTGCTTCGTTTGGGATATTCCGTGCGGCTTTTGTTGATACGTGCCTATAGCGGGCTGCATTTGGAAAAGTAAAATTTTAATCATGTGTACCGTGCCTGTTTCATGCTTAATGCGCGCGAGTTTTATTTTAAGTCAAGCGTACCGTGCCTGTTTCGGGTGCCGTGTAAGCGTTCTGACGCCGCTTGGAGCGGGCGTGTTTTATTTTTACTCGCGAAGGGATATATTGTTGTGTCTAGTGTGCATCGAGCTGTCTATCTACCTCGGAGTCCTAAAAACGACTCTGTCCATTAAGTTTTGGCAAATTTTGGATAAAACATATACAATTGTATTTTGAAAAATACGAAATGTATGGTAGGGGACTCGTACTATTAAGTAAGATTTTTTCGTGTTTACAAAAGAGTTAAAGTAGGTGTGAGAAAAATAAAATGGGATTAGTCCGTTCACTAAAATGGCCTCCACTAATCACAATCTTGCACCTTATCTCAAAAACTTTTAAATCTGCACAAAAATTGCAATCACAAAATAACTAAAAGCCCGAAAATTATTATCCAAAAATCCAGATCGATTGCCAACGAATTGAATTGATTCATCGAAGCAGATATGTACATATATCTTAAGAATCTGCTAAACTCTTGTAATGTGGTAAATAGCAAAAACCCCAATCTCCCCACTGCTTAGGGGCATTTGAATGAACAATCATCCTTCAGCCCCTATATAAAATTCGATTTATCTCAAGTCCTTGTCAGATTCGCATCTCTCTCTCTCTTATTCTTTTTCTAACGTCTAACACCATGCTTTCGTCCTGTCTAGAATCGTCATGTTTGGAACTTTACTCCATAACAACAAGCACCGAGGGGATTCCAAAGCATTTCCGTAGAAGTGACAACCAGAAGACCGTGTGAATTTTACCAGGCAAACAACAGAACTTGTGTGTGTGTTATCCTTGTCTCCTGGTGATCCTTTTATGGAATGTTATTTTTGCAGTACATAAAGGGGTTACCCAATATACGCAACGTTATCAAAGATCAAGTGCTCACAGCCCTCCCGCCCCCCCCCCAAAAAAAAAAAGCATTTACAGGAGTTTTCTGAAGGTGTCGCCTGATTGCTAATCACCCAGTCACGCTGAGCAATTTCTTTTCGGTGTGGAGAGAGGAAGCGGGCGAGGATTGTTTTATGCAAATTATTTAATATTCCTGGTTTTCGGAGGAAAATCCTCTCAAAGGAACAACCGAAACACTTCAGGAGTTTGGTACTGTCTTTTTTCTGGTGACAAGGGGTGTAGGTGTCAAAAATCCCACAGGATTTTTGGAAAGGATAACAATTTAAACTTAGCGCCGTAATCTGGTATTATTTTAGCTTTTTGCCGGTTGAATTTAATTTGAATATTTTATTTGTGATCCTTTCTGGTGTTTTTAGGGAATTAATTAACGATATTTAATTTTCAATTTGATTTGTTTTTATAGTGGCAATTGCAATTTTTTTAAGGATTTTAGACATTTTCACTTTAACATTTTACATAAATTTTTTAGTAAGGATTAGAACTTAATTTTAGGTTATTTTCAGATGTTTATGATATTGAATGGGCAATCAACCAATCTCTGCCCATAGATGAATAGCCATTTACATTAGTAAAGACATGGCTATTTTAGTAGGGCTCATGATATTGCAGGCCTAGAATAAGGTCGTCCTGGTTCCGTTTTTTAAACGTTACAAGTTGGTCCAATTTGTATCCAGAGTCGAGTATTTAAACTCAGTTAAAATTTCGTAGTAATACTGGCGATAAGAGACTAAAGCGGAACCCTCAACGCCATCAGTAAAGACACTAGGGCTATATAGGCCTTTAAAAGGTTTTGAGTAAGACATGGAGCCTTATACTACAAAAGAATTACTGGATGGGCATCACGTTCGTGAAACCTGTTGTTATTTATGCCTCTATAGTGTGGCCACAGAGTTCAGCTGACTGCAACGGATTGCTTGCAACTCCATTACTCCACTAGACATCTCCATCTGCCGCCATAAGTGCCTTGAGACTTCAGATCTCATCGAATTGGTCGAATACAGTCCAAAGGACATATACTTGTAGATCGTAAACGGTATCCCAAATATTCCATTTGGCCGAGTATCTGACCATATAGTTCCAAAGCGGTTCCAAAGCAAATTTAGAGCGATTTCTCGGGATTGCTCTGAGTGGGAGGAGATGATTCTTCCTGGGGGTCAAATAAACCTCTATTGGTAGACCGATGAGTCAAAACTGGAACATGACATAGTACTAGTGTCGCAGGAACGAGCTCCAAAGTCCCAATGGCAATGGGTAGATTGAGTGCTCTGCTAGGCTCAACCTTAAAAAAGTCGTCAAAATTAGAATTTTTTTGGACAGTCAAACTGTCGTGGGAGTTCTCCTCCAAAATAGTTGCATGGTCCACCACCAAGTCCCTAATAGCGGACTGGGTTAAGGGGCTGAAGCTTCACTATTGAGAAGCGGGTCTCAGGCTCAATAAATAATAAGACCCTTTTCCTCACACTAAAAAGGGCCACCAACAATGTTCCCTCTAATTTTTTCGATGACTGCGCGGTACAAAGTATATGGGAGCAAAAATATTCAAAACGTATGTAAAAGTGCGAAAGGGTGGGGGGGGGGGGGTCCTGTGCTGTATTTGAAGTAAATTTCTTTTTTAATAAATATTCTTGAAAATTGATTTTTTCATTATAGTTCATATCTTGGTTTATATGGGTACGCCATCTAGACCTTCGGTATTTTAACATTGAATAACTCTGACATTAGCCGATTATGACAAATGTACGCGATTCTGAAACGTCATTCAGTACCATTTCAGCTATGAGTCAGTACACACCGAAAGCTCATTTTAAACTCTCTGGCGGAGTCAATAAACAAAACTGTCGAGTTTGGGGAACAGATAACGCATACGTATTCTCGAAACACCAATGCACGACGACAAAGTGACTCTTTGGGCCGGAGAGTGCTCAAAAACCATCATCGGACCATTTTTCTTCAAAGTTGGAAAAACCGTCGACGGCGCACGCTATCGTTGGATGTTGGTGAACTTTGTGTGTCCGAAAATGCGTGAAAAAGGTCTGGCGAACTTCTATTTTCAACAAGAGGTCGCACCCAAAGCTTAGAAATTAACTAGTCTTTCATCTTCATATTCTTCAAATGACGATGTCAGGATATTAGATTAGGAGGGAATGCACCATTTTTATACACGCTCAGACACAACTACCCAATCCAGCGGAAGATTTTATGATTTTATATCGTCGGGTCAATGCAATAGTCACGAAACTGAAAATTATAATATTTTTATTTTTATTGTGCACTATCGAAACGGATAAGGGCGTTTTGAATTTTATAAGAGGAGACTCGCGGCTACACGTCCACACGGGGTCACGTTTTGTTACATTAGTAGAACTACCATTGTACAAAAATTCGAAAAAAATAATACAATTAAAATAACTTTTAGTTATTTCGTGAAAAAATTCAAATTGAATCCCGTAGAATCTCATAAAAATTTAGATCCGTAACTTTGACAGAAGATAATATGACTTTTTTCGCATTTTTGCACAATGTTCAAAATAGCAAAAAAAAATCAGTTTCGTGACTATTGCATTGACCCGACGATATGGGGATAAACTTGATGTATTGGCACATATTTGCTCCTTTATGAAAAAATAGCTGGTTCACTTTTCCTTCCTTTTCTGTTCTGCATACTTTATCGAAGAGAGAGAATCTGGCTTTGTTTCGCCGAGCTCACGATGTTAGACTTTGGGCCCACCTTGCCACATCGCAGCCGCTAAGATGTAGTTCTTAAGACACTTTGTGTCGAAAAATTGTGATTTGGAGTGGTCTTCTCATTCTCCGGATTTAACGGCACCAGACTTTTTTCGGTGGGGTTATTTAAAAAGTAAAGTTTATGCCAGCAAGCCGAAGACCATTGACGAACTCAAAGCTAACATACGATCCGAAATAACTCCTATAACGCCCGAAATGTTCGCCAATGCTATGCAGGATGTTCCAAAAAGAGCTGCTTTTTGCTTTAATCGACATTGTATTCAAAAACTGATTTGAAATAAATGGTAGAGAATATCGTCAGAATTATTCAATGTTGAAATACCGAAGGTCTAGATGGCGCACTCCATATTCTTTCTTTATTAGGGGCACGATCTACTGTTTAAACGACAAGCTATAAACACGAGAAGTATACAAACAGAGGCTAGTCATATGTTACGTTCGGTGACGTTACCAACTACGTGACTGTAATCATGCACGAAATGCTGTATACAAAATTCACACAACAACGAACTCCCCTCTCTTTACATAAAGCAAACCAAGCAAATTTTACTTTTTTTGTGAAATTCGGATTTTTGCCATTTTCAGATGCAATTCTTTTACAAAATGAAATAAAAAAATGGTGAACAAGCCCTTTGTGAGCAGAATATAAAAACGGCTGCGCAACTCTCGAAAAATTAGTGCGCGGTCGCGCACCTGCGCAGCTTAGAGGGAACATTGGCCACCAACTCCCTAAGGGGAATAGAGGCGCGTTTATAAAGTTATCAAATTCGGACGGCAAAAGCGAATAGCGTAGTCACTGAATAAATCACTTGCTTTGCTATGTATAGAATTCATCCATCAAGAACACATCATGCATAAAGGTGAAAGGCCATCTTCGACATGATCAAAATCTTTGAGAATAAAGGCGAGTAAAATCTAAAGGCGTTGGTGCAAAAATTTATTGAGTGAAAAGTCAATGTATGTATGTTTTTTATGCTTCAGCACAAATAGATTTCATTCTTCTTCTCTTAAGGAAATAAAAATTGTTTTTGTAACTTATACCCTACTTATTTTTGTTACCAATGCCAAAAAGAGAAAAACCAAACAAAAGATCTATATAAAAACCCCATTAATTAACCGTTGAAGTAACATCTGTTCATTTTCAGGTATCTTACTGTTTGCTCATTTTAAAAATCAATTTAAAAATATCGCGCCCTATTAAATCGCTTCAGGCAACTTCAGTGAGTCTCCTGAAGCCGAAAGTATCCTTCCATTACCTAGAGTGGTATTTTCCTTGGTGTTCCAATTTCTTTTTTCTATTTTTTTTTCTCCATCGCAACAAAAACGTCAAATACCACGCAGGAAGAAGAGGAAAGGCCAAAATCCGACGGGAAAAGAACACATTTTTAAATTATCATCCCTATTCACCCCTCGTGTAATAAATAAAAAATGTTCCGCGTGAAATGATCCATGAGTATCCTTGAAGCTTAAGGAGGACTTTTCGTTTGGCCTCGAAAAGCTCAAGATATCGTTTAAAGGGCTTCTCAGTTTGTTAGTATTGGTTATATCAAATACCAGCACGCCTATACATTCTATTATATTATATTCCCCCGCAGCACAAAATAGGGGGTGAAAAGGTGGAGCTTCTGTTTAACTTAAGCGCGGATGCCATATTCGTCAAGTTTAAGTGTTTCAATACCGAAAAAGGGGTGGATTTGTAGGTGTTTGTATATGTATGTGTTATACCAAAAAAAAAACATCTTATTTCGATATAACATTTTATGAACGGCTGTGTGTGTGCGAGGTAACCATGTGTACATATATTGCAGAAAGAAGGGGACGCATCCCCTCTGTCCCCCTATTTACGTATCCATTTGGCTAATATTTTCATGGGGACTTAATGTCAAGACGTTTACAGGCCAGAAGGCGAAAAGGATCTTTTAGGATTCATTGCTGCCCCTTAATTTTATGTCATCGAAAGTCCTGGTCTTTACATTATGCATGGCCCACTGATTTCCTTATTTGTAAGTTCGAATGGAGAAAATCTTTCAGAAGCGGATTACTTTGATGATATAATGACTGCAGCAATCATGCTGTGGTGTGGTGGATGTTATAGTAAAAACGAACGAGCCTCCTGAGAGCATAGACATCAGGGGTGAAAAGTGATGATTATTATTCGATCTGATAGCGTGAGATAGTCTACATATGTGACATTCAATTTGAGGTGAACATTCTTTTGACATTGTGTATTAATTTTGACATTTTTTTTATTACTTGTATAATGTTAGAGCTACATATACACTCATAATCCCAAAATAAAAATTGGAAATAAATTAAAAAATTTGCTCAAAAGTTTTTCACCTTTAAAATACTCCTGGCTTGTCCTGGCTGCACTCATACAAAAAGTCACCTCTCCTAAAAGCGATTAATTTTAAATGCGTGTGACTCTATTGACAAAACAAATTAAAACGCTTTTTGGACTTCAATTAGCTCGAGATAGGGCAGTGTCGGAATACGCTTCGGGGCATCCCTGGGGGCGATATGCATTGGAATAAACTGCAATGTCATGTCCAGGCGATTTTAATCCCGTGTATGTCAACTGATCACCCCTTGCCTTTGCGATATACTAAATTGGCCGTGCACTTGTTTTAGTATCCACTCATCCGTATATATATACATTAACGCCACTGGCTTTAACATTCTACCCCACACTCACTGCAAGGGCTATTTCTGCTTTATAATGTTGGTGTGAGTATGTGAGAATTTTTGAGAGCAAAACAATATGTTTTTTGTAATTGGAAAAAAGGGGGTTTACAAGGATACACCTTTAGACTGTAGACGTATTCGTCGATGCCTCACAACAGCCATTTGCAAATATTCAGCAATTTTTAAACCTGTAGCGGAATACTTGCAAATTATGAATAAGGCCTGTTCTTTATTTAGTTTAGACTTATAGAAGATTGCGATCAGACACATCTTAGAAATCAGTGAAAATAACAAAGATTTATGATATGGGATTTTAGTCATTTATCAAGGTAGTGATCGTTGGGATTCATCTCATCTCATATCTACCGATGCTCCTCTTGGGTCAATTCTACTTCCCGCTCTTTTCTCAACCTTTATGTTAGATACACTTTAGCGTATTAACCCAACTACAAAAAAAATCGAAAAAATAGGTAGGTAGGTATTAGGGGGGTTGGGGGTGGGTAAGTAAGCTCGCTAGTATTGTGGGATCCAATTTGAATAAAAATAGGACTTATTTCAAAAGAAATAATCTACTTAACTCCCTGTTCCCAAGGTCAGGTGGATTAGCCTGGTTATGGTTTGGTAGGGGTGGTTTTTAGGAGTTGTTTTTGAACTTACGAAAAATTCTGACCTTATGGCGTGAATTAGACCTCAGATTCGGAATCAGCGACCCCAAAAACACAAGATCAACATGGTCTGGTCTCCGGCAGAATTTTTTCGATTTTTTTTGTAGTTGGGTTGATACGCTAAAGTGTAAAATTTCAAATAGCGATATTTTTGTGGAAAAAAAAGATATTTCAAAAAATCCAAATAGGTTTAAAGGGGACAGGGTGGTACTTTCAATTGCCATACAACATTTTTTGATTATAATTTTTTTCCTTACGTCACGTAACCTCAAAAACTGCAAAAAAACGCGTTTTTTGCACTTTTAGGTTAGGATATCTCGAAAACCAGAGGTGTAGGAGCCATTCTGAACACGGATTCGGATTCAGCGCATCAAAATCCTTCGGGTATTTTAGGTCTGGTCTCTGGGTCTGGACTTTTGTTAAATTTTGTCGGCCTGTGTTATCAATTGGACCGCGATATTTCCATGAGGAAACCAACGAAGTCCAGGAATTGCTCGTCGGATTTGTTGAGCTGAAAGCTCTGGATCCGAAATATATTGCATAGACTATCGATGAGTTTTTGACAAAGAAGATTTTAATCCATAGAAATGTGTTGGTTTGGGATTTGAGGGTTGTTCGACGTTGTCCGGAAAGGAGGGTGGTGTGCAAGAAATTTTGCGCAAAAAATACACCAAAGCTTTGCTCTTGAATCTTGTAATCAATGATCTCAACACTCTGTCTGAAATTCGGACAATGCGAACCACCAAGGATATTATTAAATTTTTTCGTAAATCAGTTTTGAGAAGAAAGTTAATACCTAATATTTCCAAACTCTGCGAAACAAGGTGGAGCGAAAAATAAAAAAAACTATCAGAGTTTTTAAGGAGAATTTTCCTATTATAGTGGGAGCTTAGAAACCTTATCGCGCAAAGGAAATAGTGCGGCTCTACTCTCTAAAAATGAACCAGTGAAAATTTCACTGGTTCATTCAGTAAACAATAATTTCACTAGAAAACCAGTGCATTTGCGTCTGTTTACTAATTAAACCAGTAAAAAGTTCTCTCTAAAAATGAATTAGTAAAAATTTCACTGGTTTAACCAGTGAAAAAAATTATGTGACTCATATTCTATTATCTCTATGACTGTGAAGGGTTCCATTTAGCATACTCAATAAACCGTCTCTCGTTCGATCACGGAGGGCCAGCAGCATTTCAGTGCTTTGATGGGGGCTCGCTTGAGAAAACGACACTCGCGTGAGAAAAAAGCCTTTTTCTCTTTTTTACGTAAATTTCACTGATTCAACCAGTGAAATTTCACTGTTTCCTATTGGTTGACTAAGCAATGGTTCAACCAGTGAATTTTCACTGGAAACCAGTGAATAGTCACTGGTTCGTTTTTAGAGAGTATGCTTAGGCTTCAACATTGAAAATCGCCTTGAACAAGTCAGTTGAGAAGGAAGTGCTCAATAATTATTTTAATAAAGTAATTATGGATCATGAAAGATTTTCGTGTTATGCAAACTACTAAATGATAAAATGCTTCTTAGATCTTCAAAACCCGAACTCCACAAATCTGCAAACAACCACTTTATGAAACGCGCTCCGCTAAACTTCCCATTTCGGATATTCTGCATATGGTAATTCACGCCATTATTTTTTTTGTTTGTTAAATTAAAAGAAACTTGTAAACTTATCCTGCTTACCCTCGACATCTTAAGCAAATATATCTCCTTAAATCCCTCCGCCTGCAGAATTCTTGACTAAGGAACATCGAAAAACCATCTAAATGGCAAATAACCCACCAACCCACCCACATGTTGTCTGAAATTAAATTTTATTTGCGTACATATATACATCAAAAGTTCATCAAGTTCACAAATTCTGATCCCGTCCCCCAGTTCCACTCGAATAGACTGCTACCGCTAACAAAAATCAGGGCATCCCCTAATAAAAAGCTTGAGGGATGAACATTTTCCAAGTGACGTAAAGTCTGGCAAAAATCTTTTAAATAAGAAAATAGAATCGAAAGGTGGAGCAGCTGAAATCCTGTAATGTCTTCGAAGATCGTCTTTTCGTCTTTCAACTTTGCATATATATGTCAACATTCGAAATTAGGAAGTTCACCCCCCAACCACTTCTGAGCAATTTGGTTGAAAAGAAATGAGGGTAGATGGAACACAGAGAAATGGGGAAGGGAAAAACGAGACTTTTCTTTCATCGTACACCTGTATTTAAAGATTGGATTCTGATAGGAAGCTGCGACTGGTTTCTGAGAACTTATCGTACTTGGGTGCATCCAATTGGCTAGTTGAAGAAAGTTGCTGAAGGAGTTGCTGGCAAAGTTGAAGATACTTGTAAAGGGTGTGGACGAAGTGAAAAGTTTAAAATTTTCAGTTTTATATAACATGTGAAAGGAAGTGTTTAAAAAGGTGGGCACTTCGTTGAAAAGTTCGTTTAAAAGTTCTGGAGTGCAGTATTTAGAAAGGTGTGGAACATATACTCGTATGTAGTGTAAGTTTCAGTTAGGTGTGATCATGGTTTTTCCAAGAAATAGTCTTTTTTCACTTAAGTTTTTAAATTTAAATAAACCTCATTTTCTCTGAAGTTGTACATTTCTGCCTCTATGTTTGGCTGTCTCTAAGCCTGATGTTCCCCGTAGCTACAGCAGTAGTTGTAGTATCTCATTCTGATTGATTTTAAATTCTTTGGTTATGGGCTTATGCCCGACTAGCATTGCCTCATGTGGACCCCGTGTGGATGGCCCTATAAGCCCCACACACGGCATCTAACGCCTTGTCTCATTCGCGCCTCGTCATAAGCAATTGGCCCCCTTGAGGAAAATTCATTGCTACCCGATTCCGAGTGAAAAATTTGAGAATATCGACGTGGATATGTGAGTAATAACTGCAACGGTGTCGAAAGAATTATGTTTTTGGACTCGAATGTCGTTTTACCAATGCGGGCTCCCAACTGAGTACTAATCACCTCCAATGCTGCTTGACCTCTGTAATCGAACTAGAATCGGTCTATTGAGTATGATAAATGACAACTTTTACGGCCACTAACACAATCGCCTGAAATATGAAGCCATGCAACAACAACTAAAGCTTTGTATGAGTAACTCTAAAGCTTAAGGGTATTAAAAGCGATACTTTTTAGTTATTGTAATCGGTCCGAAAATCGAAATCGAAATTTTCAATGTATTTTCATGTTTCAAGGTCCCAATAGCATTTTAAGCAAAAATTTGAGAAGAAATATGTGTGCGTACGTATGTAGTCATTTTTTCCCACAAGTATTGGGAAATATATTTTATTTTTTATTTTTATTTTTTTTAATTTTTTTTAGGGCTGGCAACCCCTATTTGCGGCCACTTTTACAGAGGCAACCGTATTCTATCGTGTAAAGAAAAAAATTTGCTTTATTTGATACTAGCATAAAACCCGCGTGCGAACGCCTTTAAATAAAAAAAGATTATGTGTGGACAGTCCGCGGTAGGAAAAAACTTTCCTGAATGTGGCAAACTTCACGGCAATAGGGGGAATGGCACTTATTTGTTTTTTATAAAATATTTCCTAGAATGGAGACTTTTTTGTAAATAACCAAAACAAAATTTGCTTTAAAATACAAACAGCGTTTTTTTAATTGAACTATAAACAGTTTTTCTTCATATAAATCTGAAAACCTATTTCTACCGTTTCTACTGTTTAGGGGTCATTTAAGAAATTTTCCACTTTTTAGAATGTGGCAAACTTCACGGAAATAGGGGGAATGACGCTTATTTGTTTTTATAAAATATTCCCTGATGTGGAGAATTGGTGCTGCCATTTTCATCATAATAAGTTTGATAAGTTTTGATCATAAATTTGTTATTTGAATCTTTAAGAACCCCTAGATATTCACTTTCATTGGAATCGGAATAGAATTAAAAAAATTCGTCCTCCATATTGGCGCGGCCATTTTGAATTTATAAGTTCTGATCATAAACTAATTATTTGCTATCTTAAAAAACCCCAGATACCGATTTTCATTGTAATCGGAACACAATTGGCAAATTCGCCGGCCATATTGCCGCGGCCATTTTGAATTTATAAGTTCCTATCATAAATTCGTTATTTTCTACCTTAAAAAACCCCATATACCGATTTTCATGGAAATCGGAACACATTTTGCAAATTTTGGTGGCCATTTTGATTTTCGGTCATATTGCGGCGGCCATTAGAATTTGTGCTGCCATTTGAATTTGTAAGTTCTGATCATAAATTATTTATTTGCTATCTTAAAAAACCCCAGATACCGATTTTCATTGGGATCGGAAGACAATTGGCAAATTCGTCGGCCATATTGGCGCGGCCATTTTGAATTTATAAGTTCTGATCATAAATTCGTTATTTGCTACCTTAAAAACCCCCAGATACCGATTTTCATGGAAATCGGAACACAATTGGCAAATTTGGGTGGCCATTTTGAATTTCGGTCATTTTGTGGCAGCCATTTTGAATTTCGAAAATCGGGCTTCGAGGTGCATCATGGGAGACCCCCCGGATCTTCGTGCAAAATTTCGAAGCTCTACGATCACTGGTGCGCCCGCTATAGCTCACACATCGCACACACATACAGAAACGAGGATACGTTATAAACGTATATACGTTATAAACGTATATATTTAATAGATCTTACACCTGGCTTAAAAATACTTGCGGCTATATTTTTATAGGCAACCCGGCATAAATATATTTCTCTTCTTAAAACTAGCAATAAAAATTGCATTTTGATTAAAAAACAGATGAGTGCAGAGGTTTGCAGCGGGGTCTTAGACTATATCGAATAGGCGTGTGATCAAGTCCTCAACTAGCGTTAAAAAAACACGAAATTAAAAAGTATTGAATATTTTATTAACTCCGATAACAACTTTAATAAAAACGTTTCTGTAAATTTCATTGCATTAATTCTACCATTATACTTGTTTAAATCTCTAAAATCATCTTTCGTTTTACTTTTCTTACAGCGGTACAACATGAGCGTGGACCAAGAAAACCAAAAATTCATCCACAGATGCATCACAGTTCAAGTCAGTTACATCCAAATCCACATATTCCAGTTTCCCTAGTAACAAATGTTTCAGCATCTTTCAATTATACATCGCACATATCAGCAACAGCACAGCATCAGCCCTTTCATCCGCATCACCAGATGCATCCGCATGGTCAGCCATCATCAATGGGATTTGCTCCACTTCTTCCACAAGTACATCATAGCTTGATGGATACAACAAAAATTCCAGACCATGTACCCACATTCGATTTAACATCTTCAAATGCTAATGAAATTTATAAGCCTCTCCATCATCTATCACCATCCCCGACACAGACAATCCAGAGCATTTCTAGTGTTGGTGGGCCACCATCAGAAGAAACTGGAAGTCCCAAACTGAATGTCGAGACCACACCGTCAACAACGCCACCTTTACCACAAAATAATCGTCAGAATGGTTTCCTAGAAATTCTTCTCAGCCCAGACAAGTGCCAGGAATTTATCCAGTATCAAGTTCACAATTCTATCCTGTTTCCACCTCTACCCCAGGCATTGACTGGAATGGACTCGAGATACCTTTCGTGGGAGATGCTGCAGGAGACAACTGCCAGGCTATTGTTTATGGCTGTTAGATGGGTTAGGTGTCTTATGCCATTTCAAACCTTGTCCAGGAATGATCAGCAGCTGCTGTTGCAAGTAGAGGATTGGTAGGGATACAAATTATCATCATCTAAAATTTCTATTTTGCAGGAATCATGGAAAGAACTGTTCCTGCTTAATTTGGCCCAATGGAGCATCCCCCTGGATCTGACACCAATACTGGAAAGCCCACTAATAAAGGAGCGGGTGCTGCAGGACGAGGCGACACAAACAGAAATGAAGACCATTCAGGAAATCCTTTGCCGTTTTAGACAAATAACCCCCGATGGCAGCGAGGTTGGATGCATGAAGGCAATCAGCCTCTTCTCTCCAGAGACCCCAGGATTATGTGACGTTCAACCAGTAGAAATGCTCCAAGACCAAGCCCAGTGCATCCTTTCAGATCATGTAAGGCTCCGTTATCACAGACAGCCTACCAGATTCGGTAGGCTGCTGCTGCTGCTCCCTTCTCTAAGGACGATTCGTGCATCAACCATTGAGGCCTTGTTCTTTAAGGAAACCATAGGTAACGTTCCCATTGCTAGACTTCTTCGTGACATGTACAGCATGGAGCAGTATGCGATCGATAAGTAATTAAGATTCAGGATTCTTTATCTCTGCCTTATGTTCCTTTTAAAAAAAACATTTTTGGTCCTGTTCTCTTTTTATATTCGTTAAATTCCCGACCGCGTGTGTTGTTACAAATTTTTCCTTTTATTATTCCTCCTTAAAATAGCGTTTATCTTCAGTTGTGTTATGCCGAAAAAAAAACCTGAGCAATATTCTGCCTCCAAGTTAAACGGAGAAAGGGAAATCAGTGTAAAACGATAAAAAACAACGTACGACCGTCGCTTGTTTCTCGATTTATTGACGATGCTGACAGTCTGGATAAGATGAAAGAATAACTTTGCCAGGAGGACGAAACAGGATTTTCAAAGGGGAGGCGGCCGCTTTTCAATTGTTGCAACACTTGCACCAAACGAGAATATATGAATGCTTCGAAAGGCAAAGCCATCACTTATATATCCTTAGGATACTGTTGCCTGATTGAAAAGTCGTAGGCGATTATACAATAACAAGAGCTTGATGAAGAATGGATATCAAGTGGATATGGAAGTGAGGATGAGTTTCCGTTTCAAAGAGATTGATGGATGAGTGAATGATTTGTAGAGAAGAGTTTCTGAAACAGTACGATGGGAATTGTTTGTGTTTTGTTGTACTTTGAGCTTAGGCCCTATTGTCGATTTCAACATAAAATAATTTACCATTTTGTTTGTTTTAATCGGAAATTATTTTATATGCTAATGTTAGACCCGTGTGGACCAAACATAAGGCAGTCAAGGCAAAATTCGTCGCTTTCTAACCTCGAATTTGGTTAGGTCAGGTATGGTATGTAAGCGGTCATTGTCTGGACATATTACACCTACGTGGGAAGAAGTAACTTACGTGGTATCCAGAATGATTTCCATTGATATTTTAGCGAATAAGCGCTTGGTAATCCATGCCCTGATGTATGACAGAATCGGCAGATCCGTGGATGCCAATTTATCGAAGAATGGCAGAAAATCTGAGGTACCTCCGCCTACAGGCGCGGATTTAAGGGGGGGGTCACGGGGGTCATGACCCCCCCAAAAGCACTCGCTGTTTAAAAAACAAAATTGACCCAACTAAAAAAACAAAAACAAAAAATAACCAAACGACCAAAACCGACCGAACTTTTTTGCAAATTAAAAAAACGACCCTTTTTTTATCTGATAGTGTAAGCTCAGGTGTCACCCTTTTGGCCTTATCATGGTTGGCGAGTTGAAAAAATGACAGCGCCGTTTATCGATCTCATTTTTCATACCATAATTGGCGAATGTAGCGACATGGCAGTTTTCGACAAAACCTTGTCATTGTTGTCGCTTGAAAGTTTTTAGACATTTCTGATAATTGAAAAATTTATAAAATTACATTATTTATTCAATCTATGTATTTAAAAAATATTTATTCAATCTAGTCACTTGACAGTCGTGTCTCTTCAAACGCCAACTGTGATACGCCTGAGGGGTTTTTCCCGACAAATGTCAGTTTTTTCGAAAAATATGATTCCGTTTTACAGTCGCCGCGCCATTTCTCACTTCAAGCGCCAACCATGATCAGGCCCTTTGTACTACTAGTCCGTCATGTCATGTCGCACACGTCATAGTGCAATGTCTAGTAGTAAGCGTAGCTCAAAGGATAGAGAGAGAGATAGGATAGATTAGGGGGAGTCGGGTGCAGTGTCTCCATATGTAAATCGAACGTTACCGTGCTGCAAGGGGAAAAATACGGTATTTCTAGACACGGTGAATCTGCTAAAAATGTACCGTGTAATTTTTCGTCAATTTTCTTCAAAAATTCCACTTTTTTTTTGATAAAACTAAATATTTTTTTTGTCAATACAAACAAAAAGAGTTTTATCAAAAAAAAGTGGAACTTTGAGGAAATTTGACCTACACTTAAATTAAAAAGGAATCTCATACGATGCAATGCACAAAAGTTATTGGCTAATCAATTTTCAGATTTGAGGTTAATTTTTGAAACTGGTGGTGAATATTTTGACTTAAAATTATTACGAGTTATTGTCCACATTATAAAGTAAAATTTCTGAAAATTTCATCAATTTTTACTTAAAACCTCCAAAGTTGTAACCAAAAAACCAAAATTTAGCATTTTCTTCAGTTTTAAATTTTTTTTGAGGTTATGTGTGCAGATTAAAATTTCATTTTGTAACCGCTGATAGGTAATGTCATAATGAACAGCCTCAACCTACACATACCGATAAATTCTCATCTATATTTAGAAAGAACGACCAAAATGGTAGATTTTTTACAAAACGACCCATAATATACGTAGCGGTTGCAAGAGAAAAAGTCCATTTCGTATAGTATTCGATGTAACTAACATATTGAAAAAAAATTTGAGACTGGAAACAATTCCTTTTTCACTAAAATTTGATGCTTATCTGACTCCACTATTAGTAAAATCCGTAAAAAAAAATTTTCGTTTTTTTGAAAATTTGTAATCGAAAAGACTCTTTAATCCACCAGAAAATTCGGTTAGTTTTGTTCGTTTTGTTAATTTTGTTTTTGTTTTTTAGGAGTAGAAATTTTGTCCGCCACTTTTAATTTCGTGACCCCCCCAAAACAAAATTCTAGATCCGCGCCTGTCCGCCTATTTAGTCTTGTTACACTTCGTGATAGTCGTACTTCCCGAAACGTTGCTTTTGGGTGCCCTAGGTTTACTGAGAACAGGGCGGGAGGCTGTTACCTGAGGGTAGGTAGGACCAGAAAATTTACTGGAAGACATGCTGAAGTCAGAGAAGATTAAGAGGCTTAAGACTAGAGCAAGAACCTCAGAATGAAGAATGCAAGGTGGTTGCTTTAGTGGTTTAAAGCCGCTGATTTAACACCTCGGTCACTTCTTCCTAAGATATTAAGGGATATAGTCCAGTAAAATAAGGAATTCACTTCGGAATCCTTTGTAACGGGGCGGATTTTTTTTCATTGTTTTCTAAATTGTATCAATAGTATATGATAAAAAATCCGCTTCTTAAAAAGTGCCGCTGCAAAAGTTATTAAACAAGTGTTAATTTATGGTTTTTTGCTTTTAAAATATAATTTTTCCGATAAAACTGATAACGCCATTCGAAAGAGGAGGACATTTTACGTAAATAATATCTAAGAAACTTTTTTGTACGATCAAATCCCTGGGAGATACGAATTTGTTAATAAAGGTCTAATACATAGCTTCATAGTATGTGTGTATGAGCAAAAAATGAGACGCGCTCCGTACAAAAATGGCTATAACTTTTGATTGGTACAACCAAATGCAAAAAACCAAAGTGCTTATTGAAGAAAAAACTTTTCTTACTCGATCCATGTACTTAAATGATCGAAAACTTATTTAAACAATTATTATTAACTAATAATTGGCAAAATATCACTTGTTTCAGTAAAAATTCTGCAAATTGTTAACAACCAAAATTATTTTTAAATTTAATTTGTGGATTGGTTTCCTGAAATGGCCCTAATTAAGATGCATGTATTGAAAAAAATTAAAAAAATCATACTATTTCAATACGCACCTTTTATTTCACGAATTTCGGGAAAACGAGCATTTTACTTTTTCCATGCGTAACTTCAATCAATAATAACAATAGGTGCAACATTCTTGTCGACATTTAGTAGGTGGTCAATTTATAGCTGAAACCCATACTTTACTATAGAATAATTTATTTTATCAATATAATTCAATTTTAATGATTTATTTATGAAATAGTAAAAATCAAATGATTATTCCTTAAAAATATGGAATTTTGAAGTGCAAGTGTTCTAAATATATAGAGGATGTAGCTGAGATCTGTACCTTTTAATATGTGCTTTTTCAGAATTTTTAAATAATTGGTTAAGCATTGTTTATAACATTATCTTATAAAAAATGTGGAGTTCTTTGAAGATCATGTAAAAGAGAGCAGAATTTCCTTTTAAACACATAAAAAATTGTCACCGGGGGCCTATATCTTTTAATGTAGGCTTGCTCTGATGTTTTACATAATTTTTAACCATTGTGTATAACAGTATTTTGTAAAAAAGGGTAATTCTTTAAAAATCGTACTAAAATAAAATTCTATAGCTCATTCTATTATGACCGCGATTCGACCAAAAACTTTTTACTGTCCCTTGCAAGTTACTTTTGCAGTAATGTTTCATCAAAAACTTGGATAAGGATAAGTTATAGAAACGAAAAAGCAAGAAAAGTTATAGATAGGCTGACGCAATATCAATAAGAAGTTTCATCATTGCGCCATTTTGGATCCGCCATTTTGAATTTTAAACATCATATTCGTAATCAGCGACCTCGAAAACCCCCTACTAGCATTTTTTCCGGTTTAATTCATTTTAATTTAGCGCACAACACAATTTCGCATTTAATTTTGCACTAATTGTTTATAATAGCAACAATAAGGAAGAAGCGGCATTTTTTAAAGGGTGGGATTTTATACGTAAAGCTTTTACAACAATTTAAAAAAAGTTCGAAGACGATACGACCTGTTACATGGAATTCCGAAGTTAAGCCCGTTTTTTGCCTTATTTTACTGGACTAATATGTAAATTCAATTCGAGCCTACTTATTTCGATCGCAGGTAGTCTACTATTTCAAGCCTTAGGAATTACTACTTATATACTAAACCGAGTTCCATAATAAAGCTGCAGTTTTCACGATACTCCTCGGACCTATTGTCAAGAAGTTTAAATCTATTCCTTTTCCTCAGACTCTTTTTCTTATATTTTTCTTATTTCTTTAATTATTAATTTTTATTTAATTTTTATTTTCTTTGTTTTTGTTTTCAGGCTTCAAGAAATCCTATCAAATTATAAATCCATTATTAATTTGTTTATTTATTTATTTATTTTGTTGTTGTTTAGTGTTTATTTATCTTATTATTTAAAAATGTACATTTTCATAATGTTAAATAACGTTTACTAACATCACGAAAAAGAATGTGTAAAATATATGATAATAATGTATAAAAACAAACAAATTTATAAATTAATAATAAATAAATAAAGTAATAAAAGTTTAAAGATAAATACTACCTAAGGTAAAATAAAAATTACTGATAGACAAACATATAAAATTCACACTCCAATTAAGAGCTATAGTCAAAAAAAGAGTTAAAATTAATAAATAATAATCAGTAGATACTAAAGTAAAATAAAAAAAATATTATAACGTATAACCAGTGAGCTATTGAGAATCATTGTGGCCTCTGCACCAAAGTCCTGGAGTAAAACAAAAATGTAATATCAAAAATAAAATTAAAATTTTGTTATTGCAGTTTTATATTTTATTCTTAATAGTGTCATCCAGTGTAGTTCTCCTCGGGAAAAAACACTGAAGGTGAACCATTAAAAATGTTAGTGTCCTTGGATCAAGGAAGTGCGCTCAATGATGATTAATTGACTTTTAGTAATAATTACTGTTGAAGCTGAATGTGATTACACACTTTGTATATGTTAATTTTTAGTATTTAAAGTTCGAATAAAATAATTCCAAACAATTTTTTCTTAGATTAAGAATATTGTAATAGTTATAAATAAAATACATATTTATCGAGGAAAATTCAATGAAAAATTCTTTATAGTGTTGTTAAAACGTTTTTGTGTTTGATTTTCTCTAAGATATGAACGCTTGCATGCAGTGAGTTTGGGCTGTTGTCCTAACCAAACAATAGCAGTCTTTTAAGTGGTTTCTGAAATGAAAACTCGTTTCAAAATTTGTGGTTTTGCGGCTTTAAGCTATCTTGTTAAATCCCTTATTCCTTCGATAAGCGGAATCAAAAGAAACAACTTAGTGAAATTTTACTATCGTAAAGGAATATGCTGGCTTTAACTTATGTTTAATTTCAAGTTTTCATGTGTAACCTTTTTTTATGTGGAAAACCAATCTTAGGAATTACACTACTTACTACCGTACTAAAGAGCAAAGTTGTAGAGCATAAAATTTCCTACAAATTTTGTTTTCACTGTTTTTTCGAATTCCGCATAGTTTCGCCGCTAGCAGCCGTTTTTCGCCTTTTTTCTTTTGATATTTTCACCAAAATGCATAGTTTCTCATCAAAATAGAGAAAAAGGCGGAAATGGTGAAAAAACGCCTATTAAATATAGCGTTGAACATATTTCGTTAGGCAACCCATCACCGTTACTTTTGTTAGCATATTATTTATCATGAAAAAAAATTTCACTCAGTTACTCGATCGGTGAAGGTCGCTCTTCTACGTATCTTTATAAATTTATGCATACAATAAACTTTTATTAATTTCTATTTTAATTAAATATTCATACGCGGTTTGCTGCACTTGGAGTAATATCACACAATTTGATGGTTTTGTATGGCAGCGTTTATCTGTCGATTTGGTCGTAATGCCAAATATGAAACTTACCGAAGCTCGAGAAGTTTTTTTTGAGAAACCAAATACGGCTCCTAGACTAGTATTGTGCACGGATGGCTCAGAAAAAGATATTGGCATTGGAATGTCAGATTGGGCAGACAAGCTACTGTCTTTAAGGCAAAATTAAATGCTATATTGATAGCCCCCTGTGAAAACTTAAGAATGGCCCAAGCGATTTTTAATTCTATCTTTCAAGAAAGCAGCAACCAGAGCTAGGTACTCTCAATCGGGTCATCCTTATTCTTATTTGAGTTTCAGGTCATCAGGGCTTCTTGGGCTGGGGGTCAAGGCGGAGAGGTCCTTGGCAACCAGGGGCGGCGGAGCATAATCGTTGTGGGTGGGGAGCACGTGAAAATTTAACGTTAAAATGTATAAAGTTAATCGGTCAATTTATTTACCAGCTGTGTATTGAGTTATGTGGTTTTAAATTCTTTTGCTAGGGGGTTATGCCCGTCTAGGCACACACAGGTCATCTAACGACTTTTCTCATTCGCGCCTAGCCATGAGGAATGCCCCATTTGGCCCTCTTGAGGATAAAGCATTGCTACCCGATCCCGAGTGCATTTTGAGAATTTCGGCGTGGATATGTGAGTAATAACTGCGTCGGTATCAAAAGCTTTTTATTTTTAAACGTGAGTGTAATTTTATCAATACGGCCCCCAACTGAGTACTAATCACATCCAATGCTGCTTGACCTCTGTAATCGACCCAGAACTGGGCTATTGATGAGTCTGCTAAATGACGCCCTTCACGGTCACCAACATAATTCCCTGAGAACCAATGCAACAACAAAAACTAAAGCTTTGTATGAGTTAAACTAAAGCTTAAGGGTATTTCTTTAAAGCTTTTTATAAATCTTTCCGAAAACGTAAGGCAGATGTTGGGTTGGGTTTGACCCATTTCATTTGTAATGAGGTTTGCCTCATAGGACCCATATGAGAAATTGACAAGGCATACCTCTTCGCTGAGTTTTTTTTTGAGTGGTGCTCATGAGACCTCATGACCTTTTCGGCATGCCCCTCATTTGCCACATGGAGTCGTCATGAGGAACCTACGGGTAATTCTTTTTTCAACATGCTCCTGAGACCATTTCCTTTTTAAATGCTAGTCGGGTGGGGTTTAAAAAGCTTAGACTATGCAGATATAAGTTCTTAATAGCTCTAATATAATATATTTAGTTTTCGTATAAAAAGCCTTGCTTGTGTGCGGCCTTTCGACCACGTTCTTTCGCAGCCAGCAGTCGAAAATGCCAAAAAGCTGGCCAAAAGTCGAAAAATGAAAGTCTTATTTAGGAACTTTTTTTATTTTAACTTGATGTATTAGGGTACGAAGGATAGCATAAGACAAATAGAACCAATCAAATAGCGTTTCTTGCCTTTTAAAATCATTCTGAAAGTGGCCGTTGCATGCCTGGCTTGAAATAGCATCATTAATGCCCGCGGCAACCAATTATTTAAACATACATAGGAAGTGTTGTGTCGCATATTTTTAAATGTTATAAAATGGATTTTTCTCAGGAAAGTAAGTATAATTTAATAATATTAACAAGAATTCTCATTTGTTCACATATTTTTAACACGGTGAAGATTTCTTGACCTGTCTTTTTATCGAAAAAGTAAAAAAAATAGTAGTATAAGTAGTAAAAATTAATTAATCTACAAAAGAAGTGCCGCTATATCCCGCTCTGATTTTTGTCTTACATTGTTTATTGACCCTTTGGCAAAAACATATTCCAAGAACTATTGCCCGAAGTTGCCCCTTTTTGTTTAATTCCACTTTTTGTACAAATTTCTGCGTAACACAAATTTTTTGTTTTTTTTAACTTATTAAAGTAGTGCTTAGCTTAAATTGAACCGTTTAATCTTTGGTAATCAACTTTCGAGGTCAAATTAATATTGGAGTTATAAGCAATTTTAATGCTAAAATTGGCTCATTTCGTACTTTTTTAGTACCTTTTCAACTAAGCTTTACCAAAAAGTACCAAATAAGGTCAATTTTAATATCAAACTTGCTAATAACTTCAAGAGTAAAGGTCGTAGCGACCTGGAAAACACAATCCCAATTTCATTGAAAAATAGTGTTCAATATTGATGGTCGCAATTTTGAAGCCACCATTTTGTTTTTTAAGAAATAATAACAAATTCGTGATCAGCGACCCTAAAAACCTTTATTACTTTATTTTCAAACAATTATCTCAGCTTTTTCGACTTTTGTCCATCTTTTTGCCGATTTCGAGAACTGTGTAGCGTCCAAGACGGCCCTGCAACGTTCTGGGATGAAATATTTTGGGTGTGGATTTCCCCACCCAAAGCGAAAGTGCGTGTGCGTGTGGGGAGGTGGAATTAGGTCTTTCTAACAGAGCTGTTAGGTGTTCGCCTGCAGTGACTCTTCTCGGATTTTGATAGAAGTGACAAATCGGGTGCCACCACCTTCCGAGGTCTTTGTTAGCCGTTTGTCCCCCAAAGTAAGTCTGATAAACTTCAAACTTCAGCCGGCTCGCAACACTGCCAGAGAATTACTGGGGCCTAGCAGAAAGGCTGTCATCGGACACTGTGACTTAAACTTATGCAGAAACGGAAGTGTGGGGAATCCTTACTGTAGGCTGTGCCTCAAGGAGATCGAACCTGTACTTAATATTCTCTGTCACTGTTCCTCGATAGCGATGAGCAAGGACTTGTTGTTCGGATAGTAGGTACCTCGCTTAACTAAACATCGTTCAAATCTGAGGTAGTGAGGTTGCCAATAGAACAATAGGTCAAAGCTGCGGCCGCGGTGCTATTCGGATCCGATACTTCTCTCTTTCTTTCTATCTCAGCGACAAAGGATCCGTAAACTAACCAGGATTGCCCTCAGTTAGTTTGTTCTCTGGAAAGTTGATCGAAATTACAAACATGGCGATCGCAACCAACTTATCTCGATAAAATGGGATGTACCGCCCGCTCCTCTTTTGGAATTCCTGTCCCGCTGGAGAGCCCCCTGATCGCTGTCGTTTAGGCAGCATGCACTCGGCGCAGAATTGTTGTATCTGGATGATTAGCAAACTAGTGTCAATAGACATTCTTGTGGCCAGAAACTTTGAGCATAGAGGTACCAGGCCAGGGGTCTACTTGATGCGGCCCATAGTACGTATACGTGCGAAATTGAAGCCGGATTCAAGCCAGCTTGGATTTTAGAAAAATCCATGTATACGCAGATCGAATTCAAATAGGATCGAGCGGAATTCGATGAAAAAGCGAAACAACAGTAAAACGATACGAAAACTACAAATTGTAGGTTATGTTCATTGCTTTTCGATTACGTTTGAAATCATTTAAACTTCAATTACTCGATCCGACGATGTCAAATACGCAGATTCTCACTTTCAATCTTTCGATCTCTGGATCGTTCGATTTGGTCATGTACACGTGGTACCAGTTTCCTGCTTTTGGCCCATAGGGGACAAGCTCACGAAGCTGGACCTCAAGCGTTCGCCGAAGGTTTCCCAATCTTCCTTGCTTGAGGAGGTGAGAGATGATCACTTCGTATCCAACGATCACTTCATCAATAAAGTTGCACTTTGCATGATTTTGATTTTTAAAATTTAAAAATACTGGATCCAAGTTATTGAAACATTTTCCAAATAAAATATATATTTAATTCACATTTATCAATATTCCGTAATCAACCCTTCTCAAGATGCTGTTATTTTTCCCATGCACTGATCTAAATTCTTACCCTAGAACAACAATATTTATTTTGTCACATCGTCCTTTTGCCCAAAGTTCCAACTTCTTAAAACTCAAACCCCTGACAGTACCCCTCAAAAAAAATCCGTCTTAAATGTTATAAAACGGATAAAGACAGAATCAAACCCAAACATTTAACAACAGACAATGGACCGAGAACATTCTATCTAGAATTACTCAAATAGAAAGGCAGGATTTGCATATGAAGAAAATCTCCTTAAGACGATTTTCCTATTTATCTTTTCCTCCCCACATCCTCTTTTTCCCCCCCAAAAAAAAGACAAAACCCATTGAAAGCTTGATAAAATCCTGTTTGTCAGAAAGTGCAATGTCCACAGAAAGATGGACGGGACAGTTTCCAATGAAAATAGTCGGATGTATAATTTCTGTGTATAAGAACAACTGGACAATAAAAAATTGATGATGGGAATTACAACAGTCGGAAGGGATGCTGCTGCTCAATGTTGGTGGGAGGATTGCTGACCACAATGAACGCACCCTTACCAAAAATTGAAAATTTTCTACAGGATAAATGCATGTCATTGTGATCTATTTTCGATGTGGTCAAATATTTTTTTGCCGATTTTTGTTTGTTGAATCTTTAAATAAATTTGTTAAAATTTCAACAGCTCATCCCCAAGCATAAAAAAATTTAACTTCTTGCCAGGATTCCCATCAACAAAACCTAATCTTAATGTTCTCAAAGCCTGACATAATCATTACATGGTCCAGTGCCTTATAGTTTGTTGATGTTGATCCTTTTCGGTTGATATGCTTTTGGATAAAGGGGGAACAAAAACAAAAACGCTTGTAACACAATAATAACAACAACGATACTGAAAACAAAAACAACAGCAGCAGGGCGAAAAGCGACAAGGATAAACACGGCATCACCGACATCAAAACATATCATCACACTATAACGTAAGGATTCTGGTCCCGCAGAACTGTTTGGGGGGGGTGGAGAAAACTCATGGGAAGCTAACATTCCCTGACGTACACGTCCACCCACCCGACGACCAACCGGCGAAGGATGCGAGGTCCAGGATAGATGTGCATAGTGCGTGACTGCTAAGGTAACACGTGGTCGGGCTCACATGAAGGTATTAGCGCGAAGGGTGATTACAGGCTAAACGGGAGCAGCAACCCCTTTTCCAGGCCAGGATGCTCGTATATCTCCGGCAGGATGGTTCATACAAAATTCATGGGCTACACATGCAAACACAAGGATTTAGTGCCAGAGGTTCTCTCCTTTTTATGATTTTCTGCCCTCGTATTCTATTCATCGGTTTTCTTCACTTTTATTGTCAGGCAATCAAATTCTATTCCAAGTCGGCATCCATTCAGGATATAGTGGCCTGTTATGCCTTTGCTTTCTTCTGCTGCTCGTTCTCAAATGGTTTATTTTCCGTGGTTGTTGGCATGAATCCTTATTCAACGAGCAGCCCTCTGCGCGCTGAACAACATTTTTTTAGGGCATCAGGAGTTATGGCCAATCGAGTATAGTTATTGAGAGATGGACGGTGAGTAATGATCCCATTTTCCTGGTCATCCCTCCACGATTACGAGGGTTTCAGCTTAATGGTCAAGTGGATATCTGAAAGTGCTGATGGAATGTCAAAACGACTTTTTTCTGCTGTTATAATGTGAGAAAATTATTTTCTTTTATTGAATTTATTATATGGCGTTCTTTTTTGGTTTATTTTCTATTGATGAAGTTCTCTTTACAAAAAGAACAACGTCACTTGACGCCACTACTTGTATATTGATCTTTTACTTCCATTTTTAAATATAGCCGTTTTTCTGTGATCGAACCCATCGAAGTTTTTTTATGTGACAGACTAGAGGTAATTCTGTTTCTACAGTGGACTGTTCTATCAAGATTGCAATGTCGGGCAGCTCAAGTCTGAAGAAAGATAGTAGCGAGAAGAATGGAAGAACTGACAGCACGCGTTTTTACTCCCATCCAATATTACCGAGAGAGCACATCATTGATTACGGCGATCTCACAGGCGGAGATGGCTTCCTCGCTTATTGGTTTTACAGGCGATGGCAAAAGAGACGGTACACAAATGCTCTAAAGATAAAAGACAGGAAACAAGTAATATTATTAGAATGGGAAAAGTGGAGAGGTGCGGGGAATCGAATCATAAACCTCGATATCATATATGAACCTGACCAAAGTTCTTGCTCAATCTGATAGATAACAACTAATTGCAACCTTCACCTCATTGAAATCAAAATACCAACTCCGAATTTACTCCGAAAAATACACTGCAATTTGTCAACTTCATTACATTTTTTTATTTATTCATTTTTTTCTATATCTTCTCTACTTTTTTTTTTACAAATATTGTTTCTCTAACAGTATTGTTTTTTTACATCAACTGCAAATTATTCTCTCTGTGTTTGTGTAGGTATTAAATACGTTACGAATTTGATGGTATAAACATGTGAAGTTATTATATATAGATGACAGCATTATTAAATATTATAATATTTATTGTTTTCTTTTTTGTTTCTTCTTTTTTTTATAAGCTATAAGGTACTAAAAATACTGCATCCTAAATTACATATTTAATTCAGAATTAAATCTGATATCTTACTTAAGTTTTTGAGGAAAAAAAAAGATAGTAACAAAGAAAAATATTATATTACATGTTTTGGGAAAAGTAAACAATTTTTTATAACAGTGCTACAAAATTGAATAAAAGCAAAATGATATTTTCTTACAAAACTATTGAAGTCGTTAAAATTTCACAAGCTGTAGTTATCTGAAAAAAAGGGAATAATGCAGGTTTGTCATATATTACTTTTTTTTAATGGCCTAAAGGTGCGATTCGGAAATGATCAAATCAAAATTCTCCTTGATTAAAACATAAGCTGATGTACAGTTCAAAGCAAATTCTCTAATTTTTTTAAAATGAAATAAAGAGTTATAGAAAGTTTACAAAAACGGATTCAATACGATTTACAAGTTGTGTGAATAATTTCATACTCCTATTAATGCAAACACAAAAAAACAACATTTTAATTTGAGCAATTTGAAAGAATTTCTTGGTGACTCTTATTATTAATAATATACACACATATTTCCATTAACAAGTAATATTCAAAGCATCCCCCAGCAATGTACATATTAAGCACATAAATGGTTGAGCCTCCTGTGACGTCCTAGTACAATTTTTATGTGAAAGCCTGAGCTCAGAAAAGTTCGACCGTCCGTCACGTGATTGGTTCAATATAATTGTGCAGCATCTAACTAAAACCTTAGTTCTGTATAATAGAGCCGCAAGAGAAGTCTAGGACTCTGAAGGAGACGGCGATGAAGCATTCACTTTAACCCCTAGGTGTTGTAAGAGTTCAGAAATCACAATGATGAATATTCGATTGATGAATGAACACGGCAAATAATTAAATCAAATAGAAGTATACCAGTGGTTCTATTTTCGAAAGAAGCGGGCCATAAGTATATCATGGAGCTTCCAGGAGGTGCTGAGTAGGGCTCACAAGAGGCATTACATTTGTCCCGTAGACGGCAGGAGAAATGTATTGACGGCTCAATTCAATTCAATCATAACCGCACATGTCGCACACCAGCCAAACATTGCAAGCACCCTACCTATCTAGATGCATCGTGACATTTGAACCATGCAGTACTTATCTGCAGTCGCATAGTAAATATATAAAGAACCAAAACTCTCTACACATACATACTTAACAAGATAAGACGTGCTGATCACATGCAAACGGTGCCGAATCACATTTTAGCAAAGAACATGCAAGTAACTTCCACACAAATAATAAGACCACAAGAGAAAACCTAGGCAGAACTGGAATGATAGCATAGACCATAACAAAGTCCTTAAAATTAGAAACGGAATGGTATGCAGACAAACGACAGAATGAAAAAAGTATATCGAGGAGTTCTAGCATGTATCGAGGAGTCCTAGGCTGTGGTGCTATCAGAAAAAGAGGGTGAAACCTAATATTCACTAAAGATATCTTCTCGATACAATCTCGGTCAGATATTTTTATCGCTCATCTCTTAATATTCCATTGTTTTTCATATAACAAAATTTTTTCCAATCCGAGACCGATCCTAGACGGTGTCAATGAATTTTTGGTGTAGTTCCTTTAGGTTGGTTCAATATTGATAGATTAGTTTCTTCTCCCATATCCACAAAGCCACCTGGGTAATCCCTGATTCAGTCATTCGCAATGAAAATACATACAATGTGTTTATAGTCCGCTGCCACCTTTCGAATGAGATGACTTAGTGAATAATAATAATGTTGACTGCCATGCTACACCAATAAGCACATTCGAATATATGTTTTATTCGAATTTGGATTGCTATACTACTTTTGCATTGTACGATAAAGCAAATGTCCAAATAATTATATTATTTAGTATAATCTACACTCTATAGTATATAGTAATTAAAAAACACAATAAATTAATAATAAAAGCAGATTATTTGAAAATGATAAAGTAAAAGAAAAAAATAAAGTTTTTTACATTTTTTATTCCTTTAAATTTAATTTTTCTATTACCGAATATAATTAAATCAATAATTCTTGAGCCTTTTCTGTATGGGTGTATAATATTATATTTATATACAAAATCATGCAAATTTTTTTTTTAACTTAAGATCAAATTTTTGATAAATACAAATTTAAAAAAATAATAATAATAAACACAAATAATATATATGTATATAATAATAATCACAAATGCTTTCGATTTAAAAAATATACTTTTAAATAATAATAATTAAATATGAATAAATATATTAAGACAATTATAAAATATGGTAATTTCGTTTGTTTTTTGTGTGTTTTTGTAATAAATAATTGAAATATTAAAAAATTCTAGACTTCGTTTTGGTTAGTTTAACTTAGTAAAAAAAATTATATGAAAAAAAGGAATTTGTTTTATATTTAAGAAACGCATAAATTTAAGATTGTCATTAAGATAGATATCAGATTATATATGAAAATATTTTTATTTTAATAAGAGAAGAAATTAAAATATCTTCAGAAAAAAAAAGAAATCTGTAAATTCATTAGTCAAGTCAGTCTTAAGAAAGTGCAGACAAAAAGAACAACATTTAAAGCAAGGATTGTTTTTTTTTTCTTAAATAAAATTTCAACAATAAACAAATTTTTTTTTATCAACATTTATCGAAGCCAATATAATTTTTGAATACTGATTTAGAAAGTCATGTATTTTTTATTTTATTTTCTTTTTTTTTTGTTAAAAATAAGGTAGCACTTTCATAATTTAGATAATCACCATTTCATCCCTCATACTATTTCCCGTGCCTCTTGCAAGCTTCCTTATTATCTAAAAATACAATAATAATTATTTTGCTGTTGTTGTTTATATTATTTTTGTTCTTTTCTTTCAGCTAAATAACATATTCTACAAAGATATATATTTATATACGATGTAATTACTCGGAATTGTGAAGATTTCGAGGTTCATTATACAAAAGGTAGGTCTTTATCTAATCTTTTTAATTGTTAATATAATTTCTTTTTTATTTTCACTAAATTTCTTTATCTTGTTCTTCTAATCACTTGCGCTACATTGTTATAAATTTGATTAATATTCCTTTTTATGTAAGATAAATATTTTTTTTTTGTTTTTTTTTCGGGTAAAATAACACTTTACATTTTTACTACTTACATAATTAATTTCCTTCATATTATTTTCTGTATTTTTTTTTTCTTTTACATTTACAAATTATGGATTTCTCTAGTGATATTTTATTGTATCTTTTTCTTATTTGTGTTGTTTTGTGTTCTCTACAAGTTACACGATAATATTCATTTTAATTTAACAATAATATATATTTTTTTATGAATTACTATTATTGTTGCTCTTTTTTTATTATTTAATCTTATCTTAATTGGTTTAACTTCATAAAACCACATTTTCTTTTTCTATATATTTTGTTAAAAACACTTGTTCAATAATAATAATAACGATTTTGGTATTTTTGGTATTTATTTTCCATAGGCGTTTTTGTGTGTGTGTGGGGGTTTCTTCTATATTTAAGAGTCTGTTGAATGATGTCGCAGTGAGCTATAGCATGCCTGACACACTCTAACTGGTTTTAGAATTCTTAGACGTGATATTTCTGATTCAAATCTGCTGCATTTATTGCAGAAGACTTGTCCACAATTACGACAATGATGTTTTCTTTCGTATAAGTTGAACCTTAATTAAAAAAAAATATATTAAAAAATGTTTTGCAACAAACATTTTACCAGTCTTACTTAACGTGGCACTTAACACATTGATCTGCTCCTTCATCTTTTAGCCAATGATCAGCAACACCTCGGCCTGGTTGTTCTGTTACGCTCCATGAAAATATTCTTCCCCGTGCATCGCCTTAAGTTAAATAATTTAAAAGGATATCAAACCATATATTTTGAAAGTTAAAAATTACATACCAACATATAAAACTTTGTGATCCTTTGAAACTGTTAACGCTGTTATGCTTGCTGGTTCAGCATTATCCTTCCTGTCATAAGCAGTATGCATTGTTAGTTTTGATCTAAAAACTAGCTGCCGTTGCCACTTGAAACCTTGATGGGAGAAAATATTGAAGTTCATTGGATGTTTATAGTTGTTAAAAGTAAATGAAGAGTGCATAATTTTGTAGCGAAAAAACAGTAATTTCATCAATTAAACCGATTGTACGGGTTGGATTCGATAATATATAAAAATTAGAGATCGATTGTACTAGTTCATTCCACTCAAGTGGTTTGTAATTTTCAGTGCTTCAGCATTTCATTGTTATACTCGAACAATATGCCAGCTCTATAAGGACATTGTATAATGTTGCTTCGGTTAGTCTACTACTACTATTAACATGCCACGATTGAAACTTATAATCGTAATGACTATCACTGGTATATAAAGAAACTAAAGACTAATAAGTAAAACTTAAAATATTACGTAATTGTCATTAGTTCATTATTATTAATCTGTTCCAAATTGATTTACCTTTCCTTAGTACATTTTCACTATTGTTCTTATTTTTGTACTCGTTATCAACCATAACAAATGAATCTGTTAAGCTTGTATCAGATTTACTTGGGCGAATCGTCCGTTGTTCTTGTTCTTTTCTCTCTTCACTTACGACACTTTTTTCGACTGAAAATATATATAAGTAAAAATTAACTTATATTTAATAAACAAAAAAAATAGATTTTTACCTAAACTACCACATTTTTCTAACCCAGATCTCTCTTCTTCTATAACATATTTAATTTCATGGAGGGATTTCGTTCCTGCTATACTATTTTTTCTCTTATCAGCTTCAGCTTTGGCAGGATTTTCATCTTCATGTTTATCTGAATCATTTGATTTTGATGTATTGTCTGATATATCACAAGCTTCCGATATACTGCTTTCGGATGCTGATTTTACTATGTCTGAACAAATTTCTGTATTTAGTGATATTACTTTAATAAATAGAATAATAATAATTACTACCATTTCCCTCCGTTGATAAACTCATTTGTTTGAATAAATCTAAAGGCTTTGATGTTGAGGTTTCTATATCTTTTAGTGGTTTATTTTCTTGTTCAACTGAACATACTTCTTGTGATCTCTTTAATTTACGTTCTATTGGAACCTGAACATATTCAAGCGACCACATCTGTAATCAAAGTAAAATAGTTAACCTATGTCATATTTTAAAGTTGTTTAATGCCCTTACTCTTACTACACCATCTGTAGAACCTGTAATAATAACATTTTGTTGGTCCCATTCACGTATTTGTGAGAAGGAAACGCATAGTATTTGCTGCATTCTATCTGCACTTCCAACACATGTATTTACAGTTGCTAATGCATCTCCATTTATTGACCAGACATGCAACCATGTTGCTGAACATGTTGCTATGTCACCAGTTAGATCATTAATAGCCACTGCAGCAACAATTCCAACATGACCCCTTAGCTGTCTAACAAATGTAAAGCGTGACATATCCCAAACAATCGCTGTGCCATCTCTTGATCCAGAGACAATTACATTATAAGCCGCACTAGCTGCTAAGCAAGTAACTGCATCAGTATGTCCATGAAGTGAATGTCGGACAATTAATGTTTTGCGGTTGCCATCAAATTTCCATATTGTCACAACAGAACTGTGACCAGCTGTGATTAACATTTTTGCATTTGGACAAGCGCATGTAAGAATCTCTCCGGAATTCTGGGCGGCAGCCTCGCACACGAATAATGCTCTGTCCGAATCATATATTCCAATTCGTAATGAATGATCAGCAAATCCCCAAGCTATATATCTTGTGTATGAAGGAGGCATCATTACTTTATTCTGTTCTACAGCAAACACCGTTTTATCAGGCTGCAAGATTTGTCCGACAGGTCCTTTAAGCTCCTTAATAGGCTGTAAGCTTGGTTTTAAATTATCAAGATTATGAAAGAACAGTCTATCGGCCTGTGACGGGGTTGCGTTAGCTATCATGGGACTTGGATCCATTACCGAATGTCTTGCATTTGTCATTTTCTTGGAAGGATGGGGCTTTTTAAACAGCTGCTTAGGAATTTGACCAAAATTGTTTATGAATCCGATTGTAGCATTCTTTTTCAGGGGATCATCAATGCTGGAATAGGAAATAAATTGTATATTAGGTAAACAAGGACAGTTCTCTATTTACTTGTAAATATCCACATTTCCTTCGTAGAATAAATGATGGAAAACATTCACAGCCTCTACTGCTGCAGGTCCCTGTTGCTTGTGTCCAAATATTAAATCAATCCACTGAAAATAATGTAGAGAATTTAGTAAAAATGTAATATTAAATAAATTTTATTATAATCCATACCAAATGCAAATTTTGACTAACATAATCACACTCTAAGGCACTGCGATGCATTCTGATAAATTCTCTAGTGTCTTGCTTTGCCCAAGGCGGTAAAACAACATGATTTAAAGAGTCTCCATTTTGTTTAGTCCCTGAAATTTTAATTTAATTTTTTCATTTATATCAATATATTTTTTAGTTAATAAAATACACTTACCTAAATCAAAATTATTTGAATTTGTTAAAAATTCTGGAAGATAAAAGAATTCTGGAATTAGTTCCTTAACATCAGCCATATTATATTTTGATGCTGATAACCAAGCCTCCTTAATACTGTGAAACATTCTATCAGCTAAATCAAAATGACCACCTTGTAGTCGTAAGAAATGCTGTGTAAATGGCTCCAGTCGTACTAAGTAAGAGCAAACAATCATAGCAGAACTGTAATGTGTTCCATAGTGATATGGCGGTGTTTCACCATGTGGATCATCCCATTCTTTATAACGTTTTTGGAATTGTTCTAGACGTTCATCTGATTGTGCACCCATGGGTTTAGAGAAATCTCTAAATGTTTTTGGATTTGATAAATCTAGTTCCTCGGCATCATAATCAGCAAGTATCCATGGAAATACTGGATATTGCATTAGATCGTTATATGAACGTCCGGCAAGAGTGTTTAAATGCATTAAATATTGGAAGTTTGATATTTCTCCACGCTGTTTGCAAAATGAAAAAGAAGTATTTACCATGAAAAATATTTTAAATTTTTCATAAAGTCAAAATATTTTATGAACAGTAAATAACTAAATAAACAAATAATTTGAATATTGCATACCACCCATCGCTGTGTAACCGATGTCTCTCCAATTAAACTACTAAAAATACCAGATGTTTGCTCAACACTTGCTGTTCGTTTTTGTCCAGCAACAGATTGTTGAGCATTATCAGCAATAGCTGTTGCATGAGATAAAAATCTTTGGTAAACCTATAAGTGTACAAAAAAGTTAATCGTTCGTTCTGATTTTTTTAAAAAAAACCTAATACATTACCTTATTCCTAACTTTCCTCAAAAAGCTTAACAGATAGTTTCTGCCATCCTCAGAGAAGACTTCTAAAGCGATTGGTTGCAGTAAATATCGCCGTTTGTGCACTTCACGAATTTCTTCATAAGAAAACTTTGAGCATTGACGCATTTTTTGTGACCTAGTTGTTCCACCGGAATTTGGTATTATCGGATCATATGCAGCTGGTGGTATTGTATCAATATCTCTAATTTCTCTATTCTTCAATAAAGTAAATCCATCAACAATATAACAATGTTCTTTGCCAAACAATAAAAGTCCTTCTGTTGTATCTAAACCTTGTATTCGAGCACATCGGAACATATATGAGATTTTTTCTTGCTCTTCTAATAATCTCAAAAATGTTTGATTATCTGAAACCATCGAGACATCTTCCTCCTCTTCATCTAGATCTTCATGACCACCATCAATTGAATCTTGTGCGTGATGTTCTGTTGGACTTTGGGGAGGTGAATTAATCTCACTTTTGCTTGTTTGTAATTTATGATTCTCCTGTGATGATTCAGTTTCGCAGAGAATTCGTGGCGGTTGTTGACAATGTGTATAATATATTTTACTATCAAAACTTGTAGCAACTTTGTATTTTAATTGACGCTAAAATAGATTATATTTAATAAAGCGAAATTGTTAAATATTTTCAATAATTTTACATTGTCAGGCAAATCGATTTCTGGTCGATAAGGATACTGGAGATAAAAAATGTCATTCCGCATTGTTTTCTTTCTCATTCGATGTGGACCTTCTGTAGTATCAAGCATCCATTTATCTAAGGAGGAACCTTTTTCTGGACCCCAAAGACCTCGCTCTCGTGTTAATTCAGTTTCTGATTGAATCCAATCTTGATAGACATAACGCTGAGTGTGTTGTAGCATTTGTATGTGCTGTTTACATCGCATTTCCCATAAATCTCTGTTAAAATAAATTACTTAATCAGATGCATGATTATTAAAAACTAACAAGAATACTACCTTATCAATTGAACATGTATTGCTGTGCATTCGAAAGCAACAATTTTACTCATTGTTGATTTTGTTCTAACAAGTTCATCTTTCTTCACCTTAGTTCTACTAGCCAATCTGGTCAGTCCTCCGGTTACTTTTTGAATTTTTGACTGAATTTGGTTGTGAATTTCCCATGGGATTCGATATGAAGCCTTCCTTTCAGTGTCGACATAATTAAACCACAATTTAGATGCCAAATCCATAACTTGTTCCCTCGTTGCTGATAATTCCGGAGCTTTTGAATTATTTGGTGGACTAATTAAGCTAACTTTAAACACTTCTTCTATAGCAGGTTTCTTGCAAACATACAGCTCCTCCCACACTCTAAATGCCGCACCAACGATTAAGTTTCGACCTTGCAATTGATTTAACTGATCATCTCGGGCTTCGATTATATCTGTTTGTGGGTTAACATGCCACGTTGTGCTACGGCTTGAAGCACCAACATCAAGAATTATTTTCATGTCCGATGTTAGTTGCAGCAGGCAATATGTTAAGCATCCAATAAATTCTAATTCATGATTACCAGCACCAAAAATCAATAGGCGATGTGTGACGATCTTGTGCAGAGCTTCCAAAACCGACATTTGTTCGGTAAGTAATTCTGTGGGTCGTGATAAAAGGTACAATATAGTCCTATTTAAGGAATGATGCAATTGTTCCAATGATAGAGCAGACGATCTTCGTTTAGCTTGAGCAATTAATTTTATTACAAAATCAAATATATCGTGAGGGTTCTTTGTTAGACAACCTTGCCACATTTTATCAACCACACGTGCTGTGAAGTAAAAAACATTTGGTGCTATATTTTGAACGTGCGACTGCAATAATGGCACTATTGGAAGTGCAGCTTGTTCCCCAACCAGAACATCGGCAGCTAATAAATGTTCTATAAGAGCTGTTGTTATTTCTGTTTGAAATTCGATTTGTTGAATCATATCAGCTGTTTCAGGTGATGCATCTAACACCATATCAATAACAGGAGTAGATTTTCCATGCATTGATAAGCTCAATGAATCCACAACTATAACTCTCAAGAAATCTATCACAAACTTTCTTACTGAGTGGTTAGTTAGTTGACTTCCAATATGCATTGGCGGATGAATCACAACACAGCCACTTCCTGAATTATCATCAGGTGTTGATGCGCCACTGTTTGGTTCTGAATCTCCAGTTTGATCTTTTGAAATCGGGAATAGAACAGCAACCAAAGATTGTATAACTTCGGCGGACATCATTACAGGCATGAAATCTGGTAGATTATGGTAAAGAGAGAACAAGACTTGGATTATAGTCTCAGGATGATTATGAAGCCATTCTACAGATTCATTAGAATGTACAATTGCCCGTACCATTCCCAATAAAACACAAACAGCTTCTGGACATACATTTACTCGTGGTGCAACTGCAGAAGCCGAAGCATGAGAAACTGGAGCTCCCCATAGAAAAGACCAAACTCGGTCTAAATCGAATTTGGTGTGCTCTGATGCCAAAAGTTTTACTGGTTGTCCCATTATTAATGCTGTTATTAGAAAGTAAAGCTCTGGAACATTGAGATGATGTTGTAGTAGCCATTCTAGCATTTGAAATCCTGGAATATGTAAAACACTCGTTCGGACTTCACCAGCTATTTGTAATGGAATATGTGTATTTGGTTGATTGATAACGGTCCCATTAGCTTGCGTTGTACCCAACTGTGGTGGTCCTAGGCAAATACTTTTCTTTTGTGAGATTAGATCAGTGAATTTAAGATATCCTCCGTTATGTGTACTGTCACGAAAACGTACCATAAAACTCTCATTTGCGCAAACAACTACCAAAATTCGGACAGCAATTATGACTGATGTAAAATGAACTTGTGGCTGCATAAATAATAGAAGCCAGTCCATACCTAAGATTTTTGATATATCATCACAAATAACATAATTGACAGTATTTCGTGGTGTAAATAAAAGCCCATGGAGGAGTGATAGGCAGCGATTTCTTAAGTATATGTTTTGAGCTATCAAATCATCTGAGTCTAAACTTTTATCCTTTCTCATTGCTGGTAGTATTATTGATTTTTCTGGATTATCAGCTGGTGGTAGTTTAGCTGCAATATACTGTCCATACAGAAGTAAATCATTATGACGTGGTTGACCACCCAGTAATGTTTCTAGTAATGAAAACAATATTTCTCTTGTTGAATGATCAGTAATTTCGGTTATGATGTGTAACAGTTTTGTAAGCAATTGCAAGTCACGCATAATTTTAACATTTTGTCTTTTTTCATTTGATTCCACAGCCAATTCTAAAAGATGCTCTAAAAGTGAACGTAGTAGTCCATTTGGTGCTCCATGCCATATTTCTAAATCACAGAGTAAATCCTATAAAGGTATGAAAGGAATGAAATACAAATTTATATACATATAAGACTTCTTTTAAATCTCACCTGGAATGCTGTTATATTTGGAATGGCGGACATATCTTGTCCACTATTTACTGTACCAACTAGGCCAAATGTTAAATGAAGAATATGGGAATTCAAAAGGTTTTTCTTCTTTTTGAAGAACATTGCAAGGGTCTGAAAAAGGTATCATTATTAAACAATGTGAAATATTTTCGATACACAATAACCAAGACGTAGAAGTAAAGAGGTATCATTCTTCGAATACAGTAAAAAGCTCGCGTTAAAGCGGAAATTTCTTGTTAGACACCAATATACAAGTAAAATTAGTGCTCCATTACCTGATAACTTCGTTTCCTATCCATTTCACTTTGAGCAGCTCTATTACTTCGCACAACACAAGTCAGAGCTTTCACACCAGCATACAAGCTTTCAACATCTTGAGCCATTGCAATTATACCAAGCAAAACATTACATCCTCCAACAGTATCGATCATTGCCGATACAGGATGAGGACTAAATACTCTAACACCTAAATATCCAACAACGACTCCACCCAACGACCTTCCTGGACCTGCCAAATGACCCGCAGAATTATGTAGAATTCTGTAAGAAAAGGGTTAATTTATTCTAAATAGCTTTAAGAAGTCACTAATTACTTTATAGGTGTTGCATTTTCATGTGAATTCATCCCAAGCTGCTTAGCAATTGACTTGTTATCCGTTCGACTGTAAACTTTTCTTATTTTTGCCAATGTTAGTTGTGACATTGCTTTCGCATTTAAGCCTAGCAGAACCTTTTCCTCAGGGACTATAGATGAAATTGGTTCGTTCTGTTTCCCTATTTGTGGAGCTTGTAATGAACCCATATAATGTGGTCCCAATGAGTATATTGTAGATACGGTTTGCTGGGTAAGAACATCTTCTATTAAGTGACAAACTCCTTGTTTCCAGCATAATCTTGAATAACGCCTCCATATCGGTGGGGTGCCAATATATCCATAAACCTGACTTGCAACAGCTAAATTTGCTGAACCAGCTCCAGGATTTTGGGATATGTAGTGCAATTTTTGAGTATGCATTGGCTGGAAATAAATATTTTTTTTGATGAACAAGAATGAAAGAATGAAATAAATTGATTTCTTACATTGCCATCCAAAAACAGTGATAAACTTGAATTTTTTAACACCGCACGGTTTAAGACAACAACTAAATTGTGCCATTGCCCTTCATGCAGCAAATCTGGACACCAAATTCTAGCACTTCCATCATCAGATCCTTCAGGTTCCCAATCTCCTATATCTTTTTAAATTAAATTCGTTATTTATATTATAAGTAAAAAAATAAAATACAAAATATACTTGGTGCAACTAGAGTCTCCTGGGTTGAAACAACAATAGCCTTATCTCTAGCAGAAAGTAATATCGACAGGCAAACTAAATTCTCCTCTCTAGGTGATCCAATAGTTCTGATTAATGTTAATAGGCGAACACAATGTGGATCTGACTTAGGATCAGAAAATTTCTCAACACAAAACCAAGTTGAATATGACAATCCCGTCTGCGGTGGAAATATTCTGTCACCAGAACCGATTCCTCCTATTGTGTTTGCATCAATTGCGCCTCCAGTATTTGGAGCCTGTGGAGCAAGGCTTGGCAAGTAGAGGCAACCAAATCCTTCTGCTGTCATATCCATTTCAACAAATGGGGGAAGTGTGCTTGAACCATGAGCTCTAAAATCTCTTGGCGTTGTCATGGAAACGAGGGTCTTGATCCTGGTTAGTGGAACCGGACCGCCCAGCTGGTATGGTTTTGTGAGATCAATATTATTGCATGAAAGAGGCTCTCCCAATCGCAAAAATTCGCGTAGTTCTGTAGGTTGTAAGGCTTGCGCTGCTAGTCTTTCTAGTATGTATTGCAGTGGAACATGTAAAGGATTCTTCTCTTCACTTAATGCCTTCTGGCCGATTTTTAATAAATGCCCTGCCAGTCCAAAATCGCACATTATTTGCTGATTTCTTTCACTATAGTTAAAAATATTTTTAAAAATGGTTTTTGTAACGAAAAATTAGACAGTGTCATTACCTTCTTACTAAACTCTTTATAATTTCTGCTAAATAAACTTGAAGACTTAATGCTGTTGCTGTTTCTTGTTCATGATAAACAGATGGTAATAATTGTAACATGCATATAACAACTCCAGGATGTACAATTCGTGGTTCAGGAGTTGGTTGTGACAAATTGAGCATATTTGGAATACCAGTTGGTAATTCTTGGCTAGGTGATCGTAAATTTTGTTCGGTAAATATTGATATTAGCCCACTGAGATTTGGCTTATCAAAATTATCTAAAGATATGCTATATAATAAACGATAAACGATACATGCAAATGATAAAGATTTTGGAATGTTGTCTGAGAAGCTGAAATAAAAATTGTTGTAATTGTAGTACAGATTAAGTTTTATTGGTACCTTGTACTTAGTATGTCTCCACTAAAAATACCATGAAAATATTTCTGGTTTTCTTCTGAAGTTTTTGTCTTAACTATTTCACCAATCTCACCAAGCTCTGTTTCTGTACCAAAACAACCAAGTAATCGAAGTGTGTCACAAAGTGAAGCTGTACAAATTTCATGATGGAAAAATTTTGCATTAGCTGGCTCAAATCTCATTGCAGTTGCTAATGTCTGACAAACAATTTGTAATAATAATATTAAATCATATTGTATTATTTCATTATCTTTTTTATTATCATCACGATTATCATTTAATTTTCCATCTAAAGAAACGAAAACGCTTGTTAGATAAACAAAGCCACCAACTTTACGGAAGACAGTTCGAGTCCTATGACTATCTTTAAGGCAGCCCAAAAGCATATTTAATATTTGAATTTTAAACTCAACTTGATGTGATGGTACAGAATGCATTATGCTTAATATGAATAGCATATCATCATCACCGCCAGCTGACAGTATTAATTCTCTAATAATTCCCAATGATTGTGATCGGCAGTGCTTGAATTTGACAAGATCATGAATACATTTGGCACCACCACTTTCTCTAAATACATTTGCATTGTTGTTATTGCCATTTAGTAAAATTGTAAGGGCCTCAAGGACAAGCTTTCCTAATTCATCATTATGATCATCAGCTGTTATTTCTGGCTCAGCATTTTCATTATCTTCGGTTATTTTTCGTATATATTCTGCGTATCTCATTAAGCATGTAACAAACACTTCAAGGATTCCAACTTCTCTATAAACATCCTTGAATACGTTATTATGCCGCAAGATGTTCAGTAATGTCTTTAAGCATAGTATACTGCATGTTGTTGATTGATTGCCCTTAAGCAGTATTGAGAGAGATATTAGCTCCTTGCATGGCACAAAATTCAGTTGGAACACGATAAATTCTAATAGATCAAAAAATTTCTCTTGTATTTGATGTCCTTTCAAATGTATCCTTTCAGTGAATTGACTTAAGGTATTCTCTGAATCTAATATGAAATAATTGGCATTATCTGAATGATATACGCTTGATATTGCATCTAGTATTGTACAGCAAAGGGCAGGGGATGATGTTGATTTTAAAAATACAGTCTGTAGCACTTGAAATGCATATATGTTGCGAACACATGTTTCTCGAGATGTTCCTTGTGGCATTTGAAAATTTTGCATTTTAAATAGTGTATTTGTTTGATTCTGTGCTGGACGCAGCTCTGTATACCCACACATGCATAACGAAGAGATCATAAGAACTAAATTTCTTATTGCAGCTTGAACTTCGATCGATCGTTGCCTATCACTTTCAAGTCTGGAATTTCAAAATGATAAAATATTCAAAATATTTTTTTTTAACAAATAAATTAATATTTACTTGAGTAAAAATTCGGTTAGAAATAAATATCCTTGAGATGCTTTAAAATCGTCCAATAAAACTTCTGTTACTTGACTAGAATCTTTAAGAAAACAAAAAACAGTAACGAACATTTCAACAACTTCAAGCGGCTTCAATTGCGGCAATCGTTGCATATTATCAACACATAGGGCTACACATCCTTTTGCTGCAAAAGGAAATTCTTGTTAATAACACATCCTTTCTGCTTATATTACACTTACAATGAATATAACTGACTACAGGAACTGTGAGACCATGTCGTGATAGAGTTGTTAATACTTCTGCTGCACTCTTACGCCACATAACATTATGTGAAGGACATTGGGATGTAATGGCAGAAAATAATAATGTTAAATCGTCCATTCGTGCCAATTCTTCAGCTGGGTAAGGATATGAACATAATTTGACTAGAAGTTGAACGAAAATTTTTTGAAGTAGAGTGCGACGTTCAATTGCTGTAAATTCGCTTTCGGTTTTTCCAACTTCTTCTTCAATATCAGGTAAATCGAAGAAAAGATAGAGGCATTTCACTAGTGTAGATGGTACTGAAGCAGATGTCATAACCTGAAATGTAATGATTGATGAATTTTTAGTGATAAAGAATGGCGATTGTTGCTTAGTTGGAAACCGACATCAAGAATCTTGGCAGCCAATCTTTCCCACATTAAATTGTAGTAGAATTTCTACCTGTTTTATTATACATATATACAAATATATAAAGAAGAAGAAATTAAGTATTTTTTTAGAGTGTTGTAATTCGTTAGTTATATACCTTTTACGAATCTTTTGTATTTTCTCATAACTGGCCGTAGATTTTGTTCATTCGAAATCAGAAAACCAATTTGATTTTTCAACCCTCGGCATCTCTTAAAGATACACCCATACATTTATTAGCTGAATAAGGATCTCTACGATTGAACTGGACAATAAAATTACAACACCTATAGTGGATCCACACGATCGTGTCGACTTTTGGTCGCAGAGACTTCTGTCTATAGATTTCTGCCTATAGACTTCTATAGAACTTCGTCCGTGAAACAAAGCAAAGTCGCTGGAAAACTCTCAGAGAATTCCGTCAACATGTCTGCACAGACATTCTGTCGGCCGTTGCATTCAAACTTCACAGTCTGCACAGAAGTTAGAGATACTAATCTCACCTACCAAACGCGACCGACATTTGGACCGTGCAGGGCAGCAATATCACTGACGATATCGCATGACTGATTGTTCTATAAAATTCATTTGGACCCGAAGTTCAACGTTATCTACTATCAAATTTTGGGTAGGTAAGTAAACGCGGTATCTCCATTCAAGAACCCAGGACAGAGACACAATTATCGCTGAAAGGTCACCAATTTGTAACTGCACTCGTGAAAAACTTTTAGTACGTAAGCAGATGTCAGTGTCCTTGGAGTGGCTTTAGACCCAGCTTGTCATATTCAGGTAACAGATCATATCTTTTTTAAGCTTTGAAAACTCTCCCAAGTGCTATAAGAAAATCTTTCCAAATGCACGGTGTCTGATCGTAGCCAGGTGCAGTCGAACGTATAATTTGTAGATTTAGGGTTTGAAAAAGGATCTTCCATCTCTTAAGAAATCTCAGGTACTAATAAAATTCTTGTTTGGCTTACGATCATGCATGTGATCATGCTGTGGTAGATCCTTTGTTAATGTTACGCCTAGAATGTTAGATCCAGACCGTCCACTGAAACGGCGGTAAGAAAAGGGCGGTAATATCAAAGATTAGTCAGTACTTTGATTTAGATGCAATAAATTCAACACGATTCTTGTCACCCTAATAACGTATGAGTTCAATGTCCTTATTGATAAAGTTGGGCATGAGTTGGCGATAATAGACATGATCTATAAAGAACTGGGCTTGCATTATCGTAATCAGCTTAGTTCGAAAGTGATTATTAAGATTATGAAAAGGGCAGAAGATATATTTAATGCCTTGGGGATACCAGTATAGTTGCAGGGATTGCATTCAACGCGATCAATACTACGTAAATCAGTCACCGATTGGAACAAATAAGAGTATTCAGGGTTGTTAAGTGAGCTGAGGTAGGATTTGCGAAGAGATAAGAAAGAACTTTGTTTTGGAAGAGTTCAATTGGACACGATCCTTGTAGCCCCAGGCCAGAATGAGTTCAATATGCCTGTTAATCGAGACATAAGCCTACGTTCTTTAAGACAAAGTCTGGCATCTGCTTGTCTTGTATTACTGAATGCTTGAGAGAAACAAAAAGTACTGTCAATGGCAAAGTTGAATTGGAGGAAGAGAAGACCATTTATTAAGATTATAAATAGGGCCAGTATAGAATTTACCCTCAAGGTACACAGATTGTGACGTTTAGTATTAACGTCTGCCAAAACTACCTTGATTGAACGCCCAAAAAGAAATTTCTTAATACAATGCTTTAGAACTAAGTCAATATAAAACCAATAGCTCAAAGCTTTACCAAACGAGCAGAGTTCCATAGTCTGTAAAAGATATCTGAAGAGCGAGGCCAGACTCAGGCAGACAATGCACTTGTTAATTGAAATGACGGATTAAAAGAGCGCAAACGCCATCCTAGATACTACGGTTCGAGCCCCTCGCAGCGATATGCTCCTTCGCCTTTCTACTACTCTTGCCTTGTTATCATTCCCTTCTTAATAGTCTTCTCCCTTTACAAAACTCGCTTCCTTCTCTCTTCCGTCAGAGCCTTTTAGCATAGAAAAGAAACCGTCTTCTTTTCGATCTCCGAAATCAGAGTTCTGTCGCATGAGACCGGAGTAAAACAACGTGTTGTCGTTTTGCAGTTGTTTTATTATTCTTTCTACTGCATTTCCGACTAGAGGTTGGTGTTTGTCATTGCACTCTCTATGATTGAATGATACAACCGCCGACAGTATAAAAAGATGAGCTTTTTTACCTGTTAACTTTCCACATAAAATGTGGTTAATGGCACTACATATAGACTGACCATACACATCAGTGGTATGTCAATAGTATTTCATGGAAGGCAACTGTTGTAATTTTATTTGAAACTTTCTATATGAACTAATGACTTTTAGTATATGGAAAGTGCGATAAGAACTAATAAGTAAATTATAGATGGCAAAATATGTATGCGTGGTCCGACTGTAAAATTAACACAAAGATTAAACACAGAAACTTTCTATTTGAGCTTTTAACGTAGCTATTTATATACAAGCAAGCCCTTAATACTAAATAAAATAATATTTCAAAACACTTAAAACATTTTATAATTAATGTAATGTGCAGAATGTAAATGTTAGTTGATAAAGAAAAGATAAGAAAATAAAGAAAGAAAAGAAATGAGTGCAGGAAAAAATAATTTTAATAAAAAATCCAATAAACAAATATAATTTATAATGTAATATAAAAGAAGAGATAAATTACAATGTTATATACAAAATACAATGAATTACAATGTTATATAAAAATTTAAGGAAAATAAACACAAATTCTTCAATACCCATTTCACACCCAATCATTCGAGAGATATTGTTAACATACTCTTATGAATCCATTCTTCATTTACTTTCAACTGTTACCGACCTGTATCAATGAAACATCCCCGTTTGCTAAAAGATTCAAAGTGGAAAGCAGCATCCACCCACTGCTAGATTCCTCACAATTTTCAATTTCCAAGAATTTCACGATTGCAATCGAGGCTGCTTCTGTGCTTTGATTTGAAGCTCTTTTACGAATTTCAGATACCATTAAGCGGGAAACTTGCTGACAGAAAGCGACAATATCCCAGAATTTTTCACTCATATCGGCAGCTGCTGTTGTGCTGAAAACCTGGTTTCGTTCGCAAAGGGTAGAAAAATAGAAAAAAAAATCAATCACAGGAAATTATTGAGAAAATTCAAATTGTTGAAAGATTTTACAACCAACATTGTAAAAAGAAAGTACGGAAACGAAACAAACTCACCTTGCAGAACAATGGCAGCATTTTATACAGTTTACAGTCTCGCTCGGCTTCACTGAGGGGCTCCTTGGGGTGGGTGTATTCATTGAAGAGCTTCTTTAGATGCATTAAGCTCAGCTGGATATGAGACGAATCAGCGGGTGGATCATCTGCACTCCCGCCACTACTGCCTCGCAATTTTCTCATGACATTCATTTTTTTTGGTTGATGTGGGCTGGATTTTGTTTCGTTTTTTTGATGTTTTGTAACGAAGGCTTTTATTGGTTTCGTCCTGAAAATCGAACAATGGTGGTTCATTTAAGTTTTGAATATTAAAATAAAATCAATAAGGATTTCACATGAAAATCAAGTTTCTAAATGCATTTTTTGAAGACTTTAATGCGCGTTATTACTTGAAACCTTTCGTTTTGTTGTTAAGGCCTTTTAAGTTTGTACAGAATTGCAACAATCAAGACTACGATTTTCTATTCTTGATTAATGGAGCAATTTAAGTGAAATAGAAATACGGAATAAACTAACGTAATAGCATTGAGACAACAGCATACATGATAATGAAGCGTAACTGCGAATAAAACTAAACTAATTTTAAGTGGTGATTATTAGCAAGAAAATCGCAGGAAATATAATACGGTGAAGCAAATATTTTCGTCGTAGTTGAAAGTGCAGAGAACTCAGTCCTGGCCTCTCGCAACTGTTCTCTCCACCAGTCTCGATTCTGAGCCCATGTTATCCAGTTTGGTATCCCTAAGCTCTGGGCGTCCTGGTCTCCGCCATCCGTCCGGCGGAGACTGGTTCTCCCTCGCTATCGCTTTCCATAGATCTTACCGCAGCAGACTTTCCGAGCAGGTTCCTTTTCGCTCAAAAGAGATAGATGGCCTGCACACCCGAGCCTTCCGAGCTTTATTTTTTTCACAACCTCTATGTCTCTCTCCCACAAATAACACGGCTAAAATGTTCGAGTGCTTTTGCTAGGGTCTAACAGTTGGACCCTTGGATTGGAAGAGCCTTGACAGACTATAATATGCTTTGTTAGCTTCTATCTGCCGTAAACGTATTTCTGGTTCCATGTTATTGTCGGCTGCTAATATTGACCCACGGTAGATAAATGATTGTTCTACTTCAAGTTCGCGCTCCTCTACCTTGTCCAATGTTAGGGCCAAGTCAATAATGCACGTTGCGCGAGCAAATGACTTATTCAGCTACAGACTTCCAATTGCTGAAGAAGTCATTTGCTCGCGCAACGTGCATTATTGACTTGGCCCTTATTCTACCAATGATGTCAATGTCGTCTGTATAACATCCCAATTGAGTGGGCTTGTGCCCCTTGCTGTCACCCCCGAATCTTGGATTACTTTCCGCAACGCCAGGTTGAAAAGGAGGCAGGCCACACCGTGCTCTTTTCGAAATCCAGTAAAGATGCTAATTGGTGTGATCCAGCTTTTAGGGATTCAGAGTTCTCTCATGGCCATGTACAGTTCTACTCTGATTATGGTTTCATAGGCTGCCTTAAAGTCTATGAAGAGATTTTTGATTGAGTTTTGAAACTGACATTTTTTCTTGCGTATGGAGTCAACCTATTTTGTAGAATAGCGGGGAATATTTTATACGCGATACTCAACGTTATATGCTGCGATAATTGGTGCACGCTGCAACCGCCCTTTTTGTGTACTGGGCATGTCATATCCTTTTTTCCAGTCTTCTGGCATCGAGCTTCCTGCTCCGATCCTTGAACAATAAATTCATGAATCGCTTGGTGTAGTGTAGGCCGTCCATATTTAACCAGCTCTACGGGGATGCCGTCTGCACCCGAGGTCTTATTGTTTTTGATCCGGTTTATGGCTTTGCTAACTTCTTCTAACCTTAGTGCCAACGGCGTAGGATTAACATCAGATATTGGTAGAGCCTCCAATTCTTCGGTTAGCTCGCCATTAAGCAATTCATGGAGGTGCCCTTCCCAAAATACTCCAAAATACCTTTAGGATCGGGGATAAGGTTACCCTCTTTGTCATTTCAGTATGTGCAGCGTGGTGTAAATTGCGTCATATCACGGACTCTTTGGTAGAACTGCAGCGCCTAGTACAGCTTCCGTCCTCTGTACTGTTCTAGTTCACAAACAAGATTTTTCTCGCAGGCATCCTTTTCCCGTCTGTAAAATCTTTTTGCTTCTCTTCTGAGCTCTTTCTATTTCTCTTCGCGTGGCCGTGTCCTTTGAGATTGCTGCATTCTCACTCTTACTTCCAGTCACCAGCTTGCATCCAACAACGTTCCGATTTCTACGACTTCTGCTTAAGATGCAGTCAGCAATAGTAATGACAGTATTTTTAAGGCGTGTCCAACTCACGTTGTCACTCGGCATCTTTTTCTCCAGTGCTTACATTTCGCTCACTGAGCGCTAGCTCTAAAGCAGCAATGTCACTATCAATTTAGGAGCAAATGACACTTTAATCCAAAGAAGAATTTATTAATATTCATGAATCACATTCCTTTGTGTAACTGAAAATGGGCATATCTTCCCCAGATCCCCAATATTGAAACTTAGATACCAACCAGCAAGAAAGTTTTGCCTTTATGTCAATCAAAAAGTTAATGAAGATTCATAGTGATGTGATTTGACTTTCCTTCCTTTTACGGACAATAGTCGGCCTGTAATAGTGTGACACATTAGGGAAGTTGCGTAGATTCTCTCTACCTGAACTAATTCTCAATTTCACAGACATGGAACTTATCAGAAATTAAGTGCCCAATTAGTTAAATTAAGGTCGTTAGTACTCGGCCGAGTATGCAACTAGTGACTCCGATCTTAACTACTTTAACTAAGAAAATAAATCTTCATAATTAGTTAACCTTAGTCCCAGAAGATTTGGATTATTGCTTAATCTGAGAGACTCAAATACGGGCTGGTAATTAATCTCCGCCTTCGCAGGTCTTGAATTTCAAATCCAAATTTAACGCCAAAGTGCGGGGTGACCTTCCCATAGAGAAAACAATCAGCGCCCACCGTTAAAAATACAGCGTTTGAATAAATTAAACGGAAATGCATCGCTATCAAAGCAACTGTCGGCAAGGTCTCAGATTACAGCAGAACCGAAGGGGCCCCGTCTACCTCGCTTCTGTTAGAGCTCAGCGTGCATATCGATTACAGCCAACTTAAACTTAATCCTCACTACGAAGAAAAAAAAACTCCGCGAATTATCGCTTTACAGTCTTACAGCGATAAGAATATAAAGCATTGCGAATTTATGATTTCCCTCTCGGGGGCTTTGTTAATTTGTTTTTTCTTAAAATTTTGATAAACACCACTACGACCGCCGCCAACAACACCAACAACAACAAAACAAAGCGCGGAGCACCTTCATTTTAGGACCATCCAATTCCCGATAAAAACGGCCGAGAAAATGCTTTTTTGTTGCTCGATTATATTTTTACCTGTGCGATTATCGCTTAAATACGACATCGTTTCCAGTTTTCAATTTTTTTACGATGGTATAAAAGTTCTGTGGTTCCTTAGCAGGGAAACTGCGTCTAATGTCGACTCGGCCAGGAAAATATCGATCGGTTGAAAATTTCTCAACTTTTTCCTCCCCTTTCAGGAGGTTAAGCACAAGGAAAAATCCACTTAAGACGTCTACTTTCACATTTTTATTATCAATAACACAGTGCTGTACAATATTACTACAGTTTCTAATCACTTTGGGGGCGATAAACAATAATTAACACTAATTTTTCACAAATTTTCGCACGTCTCCCACAGCTTTTACCACCGGAATTGACACCGTTGTCAAAAGACCTGCTAGTACATTCGTGGGTTTGTTGCTGTCAACCAGACAGCTGATTGTATACGAAGTACATTTTTACCAAAATTGTAGTAGATTAAAACGGGAACGTTTAGTGGAACTTAAAATAACCGTCGAGTTTTGTTATAAAGAAGAAGAGAAAAAATAAATTAACGTTTGTGTACTGTGTTTTTTTAAATTTCATTTCAAATTTTAGTCATTAAACAATGAAATAAATGATGCAGGGAATAGCGTAAAGCCGCAAAAAGAGATAAGGCCGAATGCGCTTATCATAATTACGGCAAGCAGGATATCCTACGCGAAAATCTCGAGGAAGGTCAGGACGAACACTTCCATAACATACCTTGCGGAAGAGGTCACGCGCGTGAGCGCATGAATGCGTGAGTGAGTGAGTGAGTGGTGAGGGAGTGAGTGTGTTAGTGAGT